>JAWRYS010000479.1:0-157126 GCA_034769895.1 Magicicada septendecula
ATATTTGAGAAAAATTTTTTTTTCTTTGTTGCCTTTATATTTCTTCATTACCTTCCTTCATATTTTGTGATTTCATTTTAGTTCCTTATACATTCTTTGATATTGAATTTGACAATTATCATTGGTAATCATTTTGTTTTCATTTTTGTTGTGATTGTAATGCTAAGTATATTCTTCATTTGTTGTTTTTTTTCTGATCTCAATATTTTCTAAATAGTTGTTGTGTGATAATCATTATAATTGTATTTCTGACTAAATATATATTCCTTATCCCAACTACTCTTCTCTTTATCGTATTTCATTATTTTGGCTGTTTATTTTTCGATGAATTATGTTCATAAGTACTCTTTCTTTCTTGTCTTCTTTAACATTACATTGGTTACATCCATCGTTTACTGACTTTGTTTTCATCATTTGGCAATATAGTATGTATTTTAGGTCATATGATTTTTTATTTTTTTTATTTTGACATTATTCACACTATTTCTTAATAAACATTTAATAATAATTCTCGCTTTTCTTCTGTAATCTTGGGATTTGTTATTCATTATTCTCACTATTTCTTAATAAACATTTAATATTAATTCTCGATTTTCTTCTGTAATCTTGGGGTTTCATTGTTCATTATTCACACTATTTCTTTATAAACATTTAATAATAACTCTTGTTTTCTTCAAAATCGTTAATAAGTGGTTCTTATTGTATTTGAGGTAATAATTTTTTTCTTGGTGGTTCATTATTCATTATTCACACTATTTCTTTATAAACATTTAATAATAAATCTCGCTTTCTTCTGTAATCTTGGGGTTTCATTAAACATTATTCACACTATTTCTTTATAAACATTTAATAATAATTCTCGCTCTTCTTCTGTAATCTTGGGATTTGTTATTCATTATTCACACTATTTCTTAATAAACATTTAATAATAATTCTCGCTTTCTTCTGTAATCTTGGGGTTTCATTGTTCATTATTCACACTATTTCTTTATAAACATTTAATAATAATTCTCGCTTTCTTCTGTAATCTTGGGATTTGTTATTCATTATTCACACTATTTCTTAATAAACATTTAATAATAATTCTCGCTTTTCTTCTGTAATCTTGGGGTTTCATTGTTCATTATTCACACTATTTCTTTATAAACATTTAATAATAATTCTCGCTTTCTTCTGTAATCTTGGGATTTGTTATTCATTATTCACACTATTTCTTTATTAACATTTAATAATAATTCTCGTTTTCTTCTGTAATCTTGGGGTTTCATTGTTCATTATTCACACTATTTCTTTATAAACATTTAATAATAATTCTCGCTTTCTTCTGTAATCTTGGGATTTGTTATTCATTATTCACACTATTTCTTAAGAAACATTTAATAATAATTCTCGCTTTTCTACTGTAATCTTGGGATTTGTTATTCATTATTCACACTATTTCTTAAGAAACATTTAATAATAATTCTCGCTTTTCTTCTGTAATCTTGGGATTTGTTATTCATTATTCACACTATTTCTTTATAAACATTTAATAATAACTCTTCTCTTGTTCTCTTCAAAATCGTTAATAAGTGGTTCTTATTGTATTTTAGAATTTAGTGGTAGTCTTCAACTCAAATTCTTTTTAATTCCAAGTATTTTCTCTTCAAGACTGGTAATAAGTTGTTCTTATTATTTTTAGAATTTATTCATAATATTTCTTTTTCGATTTAGTAATTTTTTTTTTTTTTTTTTTTTTTACTAAATTCGTTGTATATATAATAGTTATTTCAAATAATTTTTGTAAGTTGGTCTTACTGTCTTTTAGAATTTTGCCGTTACATATATGATTTCGTTATTACTATTACTGTTTACATGTTTCTTATCCTCTTCCAATAAATCTTCCCTGATATTCTTTAAATAGTGGTTATTAATTATGGTTATTTTACGATTACTCTCAATTTTGTTTATAATTCGCTGTTCCCCAAGATTACGGTTCAGTGAAGGGTATTCATTAATTTTCACTGCCTCTGTTAGTTTAAATGAGGGCTTACCCCCTCTTCTCTATTTTCATTTTGATTACTGTGTTGATTTTGTACGGTTTCAGTGCGATCCTCCGTATTAGGTTCCGCTATCCTATAATTTCCTTCAGGTGGATAGTTGACTTCACGCCGGGACTGCTCATAATGGTTGTCATATCGGTGACTCCTTGGGTAATACCGTCGCTGATTACCTTGAGGCCTGGAGTAGATATAATTGACGTTATGCCGATAATTATTGGGTCGTCTGTCCCCATCTCCTCTATTATTGCGACTATCACGATAATTATAATTATTATTGCCGCGATAATTATAGTTCCTGGAATTATTATTCGCGTGCTCATTTTGGTTTCTATTGACATTAACGTTCTGCGCAGGTCGATTGTGATCATTATTATGAGAATTGGTTGGTGGCGCGTTAGTATTATACTTCTGATATTTATAATTCAACATTCTATTTCTTTGGTATTGGTTCTCGTGCTCATAATTTTCCAAGAATTTGGCCATGGCTGGAATCGTTTTGATTTGACTACACATACGTGCATTTTTTATCCCCTTCCTCGTAATGGTAGGATAGTTGCATCACCAAACATTCTTCGGGAATTCTGGGCTCTAAGTTCCGCGCCATACATACCTTTCCTAGAAAATATGAAGTAGGAGACTGGCCTATGTTTGTTTCATATTTACCGTTACTCAAATTATTCCTAATCATGTTCTGGGTCGATTCAGACCAATACTTCTCTTTAAACTGTTTTTTGAACTCAGTCATGTCCAGTATATCCGGGCGCACCGCTGTCCACCAATTATCATAAGTATCTTTAAACGTTTCATCAATCATACTGCGTATAATACTCCAGCGACCTTCTCTATTTCTTGTGATTACCTCTTCCAATCTCTTTAAAAATTCCATCGGATTGCGCTTGTAATTACGAAAATTAATCGATTCCCGGTTCTCGTGGTTATTTGTATGACTATGTTGGCATGTCCTATCCCGCCATGAATCTACTTCTTCTTGTAATTGTAATTCACGTCTATTAATTTCTTCTATTTTATTTTTATTGGTATTGATTTGACCTTCCATACTATTTAAATTGCCATAGACTCTTTCGAGTCGTTCGCCCATGTCTGTCTGTATTTGCGTAATACCTTCCTTATTCTCTTCCCGTACCTGATGTATTTCGTTTTTAATTTGCTCATATTTTTCGACAGTTTCCTGTTGGATTTCTTCGACCAATGTTTTATTCTCAATTTTTGTGTCATTAATTTTATTCTGTAATTCTTCACGAACCTGTACTATTGTTTCGTTAGTTTTTTCTAACCCTTCATTTGTTTTGGCTATTTCTAATTTTCTTTCCTCATTATTTTGGTCCACCTTCTGGTTAACTGTCACATGAATATTCTCAATTTTTTCATTAATTTGCCTTAAATTTTCTTCATGTATTTGTAAGATGTCTTCTTTCATTTGTTTTAAACCCTCATCATTCCTATCTAACCTTTCGTGAATTTGGTTTAATCTTTCGTTCATTTGTTTTGAGGTTTCTCTAATTTCCTCATTTGTTTTGTCGAATTTCTCATCCTGTTTCCTAAATTGTTCCCTTAAGTTTTCCTTATTCTCCTCATTTGTTTTCCTAAATTGTTCCCTTAAGTTTTCCTTATTCTCCTCATTCATTTGTCTATTACTTTCCATTATAATCCTCAACAGCTCCTGCATACTCATGTCTTCCTTTTTGTTGGATTTATCTGGTTGGTCCCCTTGGGCAACTTCTTCCATTACTTCCTTTTCTTTGTCCGTAATTATTTCAGTTTCCGTTATTTCGTCTGTATGTTGTTCCATTTCACTGTCTGTTATTAGTTCTATTTCCTGTTCTTGTTCACCTTCTTCCTTCTCAGTATCTTCTGCCCTCCTCTTTGATCTAAATCTGGTATCATACATTTTTATTCTCCCACAGTTGCCTGCTCTGGTTAAGTAATATTATTATACTTATAATTACTTAACTTTAGCCCTACACAAGTTGAGCGCCAATTTGTACTGATATGGGTTTCCTCTCCTTATAACCCCACTGTTGGGTTTGTCGATTTGTACATACACCTATGTCAATGTGTTTTTAATTATTTTAATTATATAAATCTTGGAGATATTTGGAGTTGTGGGATGTATTGATGTAAGTAATTAATTATTAACTTAGCTCTCTAAAAACTATCAGTGTTTGTGTACCTGTAACTTAAATAATTAATGAGTTATTTTATAATTCCGTTCAACCCTATTATACCTTGAAGAGAATTCTGTCTAATTTTGTATTTTTACGCTCTCTCTTTGGTGTCAGATAATTCCGCTATAAGCGCTGTAGTATCGGCTCAACGAAACTTATAGGTTATTTCAATGGTTATGTTAACCAATTATTCTATACTTATTCAGTTACTTTTTTATTCCTAGCTCATTAACCATACTCCAAATAACAAGATTTTGCCAATATATAAAGGTTCTTTATTTGTTTACTTCTTTAACATTGGATAATATATGTTCTAATTAACATATGCTTGGGCTATAGATTGTATGAATCGATTGTTGATTATTCTGATACCTTATTTAAGTTTAGTTATATAGTGTGTTTTAATTTGTAATTAATTTAATTCAGGGTGTGAAGGTTCTTGTAACTGTGGGGAAGATTAAAAATACATAGATAAGAATGCAAGATTTACAAATTTGTAGTGTTGTGTAGTTAGTATGATTAATATTATAATAATTTACCAGACTAGAACGAAGCAAATCGTGTAGGCGGTTGATTGATAAATTTACTGTTCTGGACGATTATGCAGTACGGTTTTCTTTCTTCGGTTTAATAAAAAAAGTAATTCTTCTCCTGTCCACTTCGGAATTACAGCTTTCTGATTGGTTTACAGCCCGATGGATTCTTCTTCTGCAACGACAGGACCCAAATACGTTCTTCCCTCGGTTGAAGCAGTTAGTGTTGTTCCGTGTTTTTTGAAAGGTTATAAATCCTGGTGTAGTGTATATTATTATTTGTGATACTTTTGACTCTTTCTATCTGTTTTAATGTATCGTCAATTCCTCTCGTATATGGGACGGTTCAAGTCCTTCCTTGTATAATCCAATTATTTATTCTCTATTCAGATTTCATTCTGTAGTATTATTTGGTTAAACTGTACTGGTGATTCATATATATTGTCATTAGGATTTTGTATTTTATTATAGTGTCTGATAAGTTAGACTATTCTGATTAAAAAAAATATTTCTTGAGTTTTTAATCTCATCACATTCAGTTCATCAAAGCAATTATTGTTAAATCAACAACTTCCTCTTCTTTTTTCGTCCCTAGCAACACCTGACTTCTTCCTCCTACATGTTTGAATATAATGTTAATTTCATATAATTTTTTGTCTATTCCTTATCAATTTGCTATCCTATTGGAATGTAACTTTACCAATAGTTGGTTTATTATTTTCTACACATATTCTGCTGGTTTTTTTATATAAGCCGGTTTTTTTTCTTTTTTATATTTAATCCACTTTCGATATTATATGTTACTAATCGATATAAAGGCATTATGGTATTATCATAATTTTTATAAATTTTATAATATATTATTATTAATTTAATGTTTTTTCTAGCTCTTCCAAACGTATTCATTAATTATTATTTATTGATATACCTAACCTTTATGTTATGAGTGGTTATATAGTGGTTTTGGCTGTTAGGCCTTTTATTGTAAACGGACCTATCTGTGTTTATACCTGGTACACATCTATAGCCTCTTTTACATAAAGTCATACATACAATCAAATCTTAACTCTTAACATTTACTTAATCAATTAGTTTTTTCCATATCTAATAACAATTTTACCTTGACCTATGGATCACATATAAGAAATTCAAATCTATTAACGTTAATTAGCTGCTTCACACTTCATTCTACAACAGTTATTGTATAATACAACTTGTTTCATTATCTTTCATTAACTCAACACATATTTGGTATAACATAACACAAACTTTATCATAATACTTGTTGTCATAAAATAATATCTCTTAACTCAAAATTCTTATTTGTTATTACTATAAAGTAAATTATTGTTTCATTTTTTGTTTGTTTTTTCATTGAACATTTATCATCAACTATTATCTAACTTACAGGTTCGGTTATACTTGTTAATATTATCTTGCATCCTTATTTACTTTATCTATGATTATAATTGTAATTATTAGATCTTTGTTCTATCATTGGGTTAGATATTGACTCGTTTATTATTCTGTGAACCTTGTTTTTATGTAACATGAATGCTAGCATTTCTGTTGCGTTACATATGCTCCCCCTCCTAAAAAAGTTTAGTTTACCTGAATGAAGTTTAGGTCAAATAAACTTGTCTTTTTCATATGCCTTTTCTTCATTTCATTGTTAATGGTTGACGATGGGATTTTCATTGTAACTTCATTAGACTAGTATTAATACCTTCTTTATTTAATAACATTTCATCATTTTAATTAACATTCTTGATCATTTTTAATGTCTGTAAACATTATTTTTGATAGTTGGCTACAATATTCAATGATACATTAGTTTCACATCTCTTCTACTTATAATTACTATTATCACTGTATTTCTCAATTACTCTTCTGTCAACTCATTTCTTTTTGTTTTCTTCGTCCTATTCTTTTGGAAACTGAAGTCATTCTTGCAACTATTCTAATATTCCTTAAATATTTAATTTCCCTAACAATCCCTAATACATGTGTTGGTACAGTTCAGAGAGGCACTGTTTGGCTTCATACTCTGCTGCCCACACCACATCTTAATATAGTACTGCTGGAATTCATCTACAGTCAGCTATAAAATATAATAATAATCTCGTAATAATCTCTTTAATTATTTAATAATAAATATTTGAGAAAAATTTTTTTTTCTTTGTTGCCTTTATATTTCTTCATTACCTTCCTTCATATTTTGTGATTTCATTTTAGTTCCTTATACATTCTTTGATATTGAATTTGACAATTATCATTGGTAATCATTTTTGTTTTCATTTTTGTTGTGATTGTAATGCTAAGTATATTCTTAATTTGTTGTTTTTTTTCTGATCTCAATATTTTCTAAATAGTTGTTGTGTGATAATCATTATAATTGTATTTCTGACTAAATATATATTCCTTATCCCAACTACTCTTCTCTTTATCGTATTTCATTATTTTGGCTGTTTATTTTTCGATGAATTATGTTCATAAGTACTCTTTCTTTCTTGTCTTCTTTAACATTACATTGGTTACATCCATCGTTTACTGACTTTGTTTTCATCATTTGGCAATATAGTATGTATTTTAGGTCATATGATTTTTTATTTTTTTTATTTTGACATTATTCACACTATTTCTTAATAAACATTTAATAATAATTCTCGCTTTTCTTCTGTAATCTTGGGATTTGTTATTCATTATTCTCACTATTTCTTAATAAACATTTAATATTAATTCTCGATTTTCTTCTGTAATCTTGGGGTTTCATTGTTCATTATTCACACTATTTCTTTATAAACATTTAATAATAACTCTTGTTTTCTTCAAAATCGTTAATAAGTGGTTCTTATTGTATTTGAGGTAATAATTTTTTTCTTGGTGGTTCATTATTCATTATTCACACTATTTCTTTATAAACATTTAATAATAAATCTCGCTTTCTTCTGTAATCTTGGGGTTTCATTAAACATTATTCACACTATTTCTTTATAAACATTTAATAATAATTCTCGCTCTTCTTCTGTAATCTTGGGATTTGTTATTCATTATTCACACTATTTCTTAATAAACATTTAATAATAATTCTCGCTTTCTTCTGTAATCTTGGGGTTTCATTGTTCATTATTCACACTATTTCTTTATAAACATTTAATAATAATTCTCGCTTTCTTCTGTAATCTTGGGATTTGTTATTCATTATTCACACTATTTCTTAATAAACATTTAATAATAATTCTCGCTTTTCTTCTGTAATCTTGGGGTTTCATTGTTCATCATTCACACTATTTCTTTATAAACATTTAATAATAATTCTCGCTTTCTTCTGTAATCTTGGGATTTGTTATTCATTATTCACACTATTTCTTTATAAACATTTAATAATAATTCTCGTTTTCTTCTGTAATCTTGGGGTTTCATTGTTCATTATTCACACTATTTCTTTATAAACATTTAATAATAATTCTCGCTTTCTTCTGTAATCTTGGGATTTGTTATTCATTATTCACACTATTTCTTAAGAAACATTTAATAATAATTCTCGCTTTTCTTCTGTAATCTTGGGATTTGTTATTCATTATTCACACTATTTCTTAAGAAACATTTAATAATAATTCTCGCTTTTCTTCTGTAATCTTGGGATTTGTTATTCATTATTCACACTATTTCTTTATAAACATTTAATAATAACTCTTGTTTTCTTCAAAATCGTTAATAAGTGGTTCTTATTGTATTTTAGAATTTAGTGGTAGTCTTCAACTCAAATTCTTTTTAATTCCAAGTATTTTCTCTTCAAGACTGGTAATAAGTTGTTCTTATTATTTTTAGAATTTATTCATAATATTTCTTTTTTGATTTAGTAATTTTTTTTTTTTTTTTTTTTTACTAAATTCGTTTTATATATAATAGTTATTTCAAATAATTTTTGTAAGTTGGTCTTACTGTCTTTTAGAATTTTGCCGTTACATATATGATTTCGTTATTATTATTACTGTTTACATGTTTCTTATCCTCTTCCAATAAATCTTCCCTGATATTCTTTAAATAGTGGTTATTAATTATGGTTATTTTACGATTACTCTCAATTTTGTTTATAATTCGCTGTTCCCCAAGATTACGGTTCAGTGAAGGGTATTCATTAATTTTCACTGCCTCTGTTAGTTTAAATGAGGGCTTACCCCCTCTTCTCTATTTTCATTTTGATTACTGTGTTGATTTTGTACGGTTTCAGTGCGATCCTCCGTATTAGGTTCCGCTATCCTATAATTTCCTTCAGGTGGATAGTTGACTTCACGCCGGGACTGCTCATAATGGTTGTCATATCGGTGACTCCTTGGGTAATACCGTCGCTGATTACCTTGAGGCCTGGAGTAGATATAATTGACGTTATGCCGATAATTATTGGGTCGTCTGTCCCCATCTCCTCTATTATTGCGACTATCACGATAATTATAATTATTATTGCCGCGATAATTATAGTTCCTGGAATTATTATTCGCGTGCTCATTTTGGTTTCTATTGACATTAACGTTCTGCGCAGGTCGATTGTGATCATTATTATGAGAATTGGTTGGTGGCGCGTTAGTATTATACTTCTGATATTTATAATTCAACATTCTATTTCTTTGGTATTGGTTCTCGTGCTCATAATTTTCCAAGAATTTGGCCATGGCTGGAATCGTTTTGATTTGACTACACATACGTGCATTTTTTATCCCTTCCTCGTAATGGTAGGATAGTTGCATCACCAAACATTCTTCGGGAATTCTGGGCTCTAAGTTCCGCGCCATACATACCTTTCCTAGAAAATATGAAGTAGGAGACTGGCCTATGTTTGTTTCATATTTACCGTTACTCAAATTATTCCTAATCATGTTCTGGGTCGATTCAGACCAATACTTCTCTTTAAACTGTTTTTTGAACTCAGTCATGTCCAGTATATCCGGGCGCACCGCTGTCCACCAATTATCATAAGTATCTTTAAACGTTTCATCAATCATACTGCGTATAATACTCCAGCGACCTTCTCTATTTCTTGTGATTACCTCTTCCAATCTCTTTAAAAATTCCATCGGATTGCGCTTGTAATTACGAAAATTAATCGATTCCCGGTTCTCGTGGTTATTTGTATGACTATGTTGGCATGTCCTATCCCGCCATGAATCTACTTCTTCTTGTAATTGTAATTCACGTCTATTAATTTCTTCTATTTTATTTTTATTGGTATTGATTTGACCTTCCATACTATTTAAATTGCCATAGACTCTTTCGAGTCGTTCGCCCATGTCTGTCTGTATTTGCGTAATACCTTCCTTATTCTCTTCCCGTACCTGATGTATTTCGTTTTTAATTTGCTCATATTTTTCGACAGTTTCCTGTTGGATTTCTTCGACCAATGTTTTATTCTCAATTTTTGTGTCATTAATTTTATTCTGTAATTCTTCACGAACCTGTACTATTGTTTCGTTAGTTTTTTCTAACCCTTCATTTGTTTTGGCTATTTCTAATTTTCTTTCCTCATTATTTTGGTCCACCTTCTGGTTAACTGTCACATGAATATTCTCAATTTTTTCATTAATTTGCCTTAAATTTTCTTCATGTATTTGTAAGATGTCTTCTTTCATTTGTTTTAAACCCTCATCATTCCTATCTAACCTTTCGTGAATTTGGTTTAATCTTTCGTTCATTTGTTTTGAGGTTTCTCTAATTTCCTCATTTGTTTTGTCGAATTTCTCATCCTGTTTCCTAAATTGTTCCCTTAAGTTTTCCTTATTCTCCTCATTTGTTTTCCTAAATTGTTCCCTTAAGTTTTCCTTATTCTCCTCATTCATTTGTCTATTACTTTCCATTATAATCCTCAACAGCTCCTGCATACTCATGTCTTCCTTTTTGTTGGATTTATCTGGTTGGTCCCCTTGGGCAACTTCTTCCATTACTTCCTTTTCTTTGTCCGTAATTATTTCAGTTTCCGTTATTTCGTCTGTATGTTGTTCCATTTCACTGTCTGTTATTAGTTCTATTTCCTGTTCTTGTTCACCTTCTTCCTTCTCAGTATCTTCTGCCCTCCTCTTTGATCTAAATCTGGTATCATACATTTTATTCTCCCACAGTTGCCTGCTCTGGTTAAGTAATATTATTATACTTATAATTACTTAACTTTAGCCCTACACAAGTGAGCGCCAATTTGTACTGATATGGGTTTCCTCTCCTTATAACCCCACTGTTGGGTTTGTCGATTTGTACATACACCTATGTCAATGTGTTTTTAATTATTTTAATTATATAAATCTTGGAGATATTTGGAGTTGTGGGATGTATTGATGTAAGTAATTAATTATTAACTTAGCTCTCTAAAAACTATCAGTGTTTGTGTACCTGTAACTTAAATAATTAATGAGTTATTTTATAATTCCGTTTCAACCCTATTATACCTTGAAGAGAATTCTGTCTAATTTTGTATTTTTACGCTCTCTCTTTGGTGTCAGATAATTCGCTATAAGCGCTGTAGTATCGGCTCAACGAAACTTATAGGTTATTTCAATGGTTATGTTAACCAATTATTCTATACTTATTCAGTTACTTTTTTATTCCTAGCTCATTAACCATACTCCAAATAACAAGATTTTGCCAATATATAAAGGTTCTTTATTTGTTTACTTCTTTAACATTGGATAATATATGTTCTAATTAACATATGCTTGGGCTATAGATTGTATGAATCGATTGTTGATTATTCTGATACCTTATTTAAGTTTAGTTATATAGTGTGTTTTAATTTGTAATTAATTTAATTCAGGGTGTGAAGGTTCTTGTAACTGTGGGGAAGATTAAAATACATAGATAAGAATGCAAGATTTACAAATTTGTAGTGTTGTGTAGTTAGTATGATTAATATTATAATAATTTACCAGACTAGAACGAAGCAAATCGTGTAGGCGGTTGATTGATAAATTTACTGTTCTGGACGATTATGCAGTACGGTTTTCTTTCTTCGGTTTAATAAAAAAAGTAATTCTTCTCCTGTCCACTTCGGAATTACAGCTTTCTGATTGGTTTACAGCCCGATGGATTCTTCTTCTGCAACGACAGGACCCAAATACGTTCTTCCCTCGGTTGAAGCAGTTAGTGTTGTTCCGTGTTTTTTGAAAGGTTATAAATCCTGGTGTAGTGTATATTATTATTTGTGATACTTTTGACTCTTTCTATCTGTTTTAATGTATCGTCAATTCCTCTCGTATATGGGACGGTTCAAGTCCTTCCTTGTATAATCCAATTATTTATTCTCTATTCAGATTTCATTCTGTAGTATTATTTGGTTAAACTGTACTGGTGATTCATATATATTGTCATTAGGATTTTGTATTTTATTATAGTGTCTGATAAGTTAGACTATTCTGATTAAAAAAAATATTTCTTGAGTTTTTAATCTCATCACATTCAGTTCATCAAAGCAATTATTGTTAAATCAACAACTTCCTCTTCTTTTTTCGTCCCTAGCAACACCTGACTTCTTCCTCCTACATGTTTGAATATAATGTTAATTTCATATAATTTTTTGTCTATTCCTTATCAATTTGCTATCCTATTGGAATGTAACTTTACCAATAGTTGGTTTATTATTTTCTACACATATTCTGCTGGTTTTTTTATATAAGCCGGTTTTTTTTCTTTTTATATTTAATCCACTTTCGATATTATATGTTACTAATCGATATAAAGGCATTATGGTATTATCATAATTTTTATAATTTTATAATATATTGTTGTTAATTTAATGTTTTTTCTAGCTCTTCCAAACGTATTCATTAATTATTATTTATTGATATACCTAACCTTTATGTTATGAGTGGTTATATAGTGGTTTTGGCTGTTAGGCCTTTTATTGTAAACGGACCTATCTGTGTTTATACCTGGTACACATCTATAGCCTCTTTTACATAAATTCATACATACAATCAAATCTTAACTCTTAACATTTACATAATCAATTAGTTTTTTCCATATCTAATAACAATTTTACCTTGACCTATGGATCACATATAAGAAATTCAAATCTATTAACGTTAATTAGCTGCTTCACACTTCATTCTACAACAGTTATTGTATAATACAACTTGTTTCATTATCTTTCATTAACTCAACACATATTTGGTATAACATAACACAAACTTTATCATAATACTTGTTGTCATAAAATAATATCTCTTAACTCAAAATTCTTATTTGTTATTACTATAAAGTAAATTATTGTTTCATTTTTTGTTTGTTTTTTCATTGAACATTTATCATCAACTATTATCTAACTTACAGGTTCGGTTATACTTGTTAATATTATCTTGCATCCTTTTTACCTTTATCTATGATTATAATTGTAATTATTAGATCTTTGTTCTATCATTGGGTTAGATATTGACTCGTTTATTATTCTGTGAACCTTGTTTTTATGTAACATGAATGCTAGCATTTCTGTTGCGTTACATATGCTCCCCCTCCTAAAAAAGTTTAGTTTACCTGAATGAAGTTTAGGTCAAATAAACTTGTCTTTTTCATATGCCTTTTCTTCATTTCATTGTTAATGGTTGACGATGGGATTTTCATTGTAACTTCATTAGACTAGTATTAATACCTTCTTTATTTAATAACATTTCATCATTTTAATTAACATTCTTGATCATTTTTAATATCTGTAAACATTATTTTTGATAGTTGGCTACAATATTCAATGATACATTAGTTTCACATCTCTTCTACTTATAATTACTATTATCACTGTATTTCTCAATTACTCTTCTGTCAACTCATTTCTTTTTGTTTTCTTCGTCCTATTCTTTTGGAAACTGAAGTCATTCTTGACAACTATTCTAATATTCCTTAAATATTTAATTTCCCTAACAATCCCTAATACATGTGTTGGTACAGTTCAGAGAGGCACTGTTTGGCTTCATACTCTGCTGCCCACACCACATCTTAATATAGTACTGCTGGAATTCATCTACAGTCAGCTATAAAATATAATAATAATCTCGTAATAATCTCTTTAATTATTTAATAATAAATATTTGAGAAAAATTTTTTTTTCTTTGTTGCCTTTATATTTCTTCATTACCTTCCTTCATATTTTGTGATTTCATTTTAGTTCCTTATACATTCTTTGATATTGAATTTGACAATTATCATTGGTAATCATTTTTGTTTTCATTTTTGTTGTGATTGTAATGCTAAGTATCTTCTTCATTTGTTGTTTTTTTTTCTGATCTCAATATTTTCTAAATAGTTGTTGTGTGATGATCATTATAATTGTATTTCTGACTAAATATATATTCCTTATCCCAACTACTCTTCTCTTTATCGTATTTCATTATTTTGGCTGTTTATTTTTCGATGAATTATGTTCATAAGTACTCTTTCTTTCTTGTCTTCTTTAACATTACATTGGTTACATCCATCGTTTACTGAATTTGTTTTCATCATTTGGCAATAGAGTATGTATTTTAGGTCATATGATTTTTTATTTTTTTTATTTTGACATTATTCACACTATTTCTTATAAACATTTAATAATAATTCTCGCTTTTCTTCTGTAATCTTGGGATTTTGTTATTCATTATTCTCACTATTTCTTAATAAACATTTAATATTAATTCTCGATTTTCTTCTGTAATCTTGGGGTTTCATTGTTCATTATTCACACTATTTCTTTATAAACATTTAATAATAACTCTTGTTTTCTTCAAAATCGTTAATAAGTGGTTCTTATTGTATTTGAGGTAATAATTTTTTTCTTGGTGGTTCATTATTCATTATTCACACTATTTCTTTATAAACATTTAATAATAAATCTCGCTTTCTTCTGTAATCTTGGGGTTTCATTAAACATTATTCACACTATTTCTTTATAAACATTTAATAATAATTCTCGCTCTTCTTCTGTAATCTTGGGATTTGTTATTCATTATTCACACTATTTCTTAATAAACATTTAATAATAATTCTCGCTTTCTTCTGTAATCTTGGGGTTTCATTGTTCATTATTCACACTATTTCTTTATAAACATTTAATAATAATTCTCGCTTTCTTCTGTAATCTTGGGATTTGTTATTCATTATTCACACTATTTCTTAATAAACATTTAATAATAATTCTCGCTTTTCTTCTGTAATCTTGGGGCTTCATTGTTCATTATTCACACTATTTCTTTATAAACATTTAATAATAATTCTCGCTTTCTTCTGTAATCTTGGGATTTGTTATTCATTATTCACACTATTTCTTTATAAACATTTAATAATAATTCTCGTTTTCTTCTGTAATCTTGGGGTTTCATTGTTCATCATTCACACTATTTCTTTATAAACATTTAATAATAATTCTCGCTTTCTTCTGTAATCTTGGGATTTGTTATTCATTATTCACACTATTTCTTAATAAACATTTAATAATAATTCTCGCTTTTCTTCTGTAATCTTGGGATTTGTTATTCATTATTCACACTATTTCTTAAGAAACATTTAATAATAATTCTCGCTTTTCTTCTGTAATCTTGGGATTTGTTATTCATTATTCACACTATTTCTTTATAAACATTTAATAATAACTCTTGTTTTCTTCAAAATCGTTAATAAGTGGTTCTTATTGTATTTTAGAATTTAGTGGTAGTCTTCAACTCAAATTCTTTTTAATTCCAAGTATTTTCTCTTCAAGACTGGTAATAAGTTGTTCTTATTATTTTTAGAATTTATTCATAATATTTCTTTTTTGATTTAGTAATTTTTTTTTTTTTTTTTTTTACTAAATTCGTTTTATATATAATAGTTATTTCAAATAATTTTTGTAAGTTGGTCTTACTGTCTTTTAGAATTTTGCCGTTACATATATGATTTCGTTATTATTATTACTGTTTACATGTTTCTTATCCTCTTCCAATAAATCTTCCCTGATATTCTTTAAATAGTGGTTATTAATTATGGTTATTTTACGATTACTCTCAATTTTGTTTATAATTCGCTGTTCCCCAAGATTACGGTTCAGTGAAGGGTATTCATTAATTTTCACTGCCTCTGTTAGTTTAAATGAGGGCTTACCCCCTCTTCTCTATTTTCATTTTGATTACTGTGTTGATTTTGTACGGTTTCAGTGCGATCCTCCGTATTAGGTTCCGCTATCCTATAATTTCCTTCAGGTGGATAGTTGACTTCACGCCGGGACTGCTCATAATGGTTGTCATATCGGTGACTCCTTGGGTAATACCGTCGCTGATTACCTTGAGGCCTGGAGTAGATATAATTGACGTTATGCCGATAATTATTGGGTCGTCTGTCCCCATCTCCTCTATTATTGCGACTATCACGATAATTATAATTATTATTGCCGCGATAATTATAGTTCCTGGAATTATTATTCGCGTGCTCATTTTGGTTTCTATTGACATTAACGTTCTGCGCAGGTCGATTGTGATCATTATTATGAGAATTGGTTGGTGGCGCGTTAGTATTATACTTCTGATATTTATAATTCAACATTCTATTTCTTTGGTATTGGTTCTCGTGCTCATAATTTTCCAAGAATTTGGCCATGGCTGGAATCGTTTTGATTTGACTACACATACGTGCATTTTTTATCCCTTCCTCGTAATGGTAGGATAGTTGCATCACCAAACATTCTTCGGGAATTCTGGGCTCTAAGTTCCGCGCCATACATACCTTTCCTAGAAAATATGAAGTAGGAGACTGGCCTATGTTTGTTTCATATTTACCGTTACTCAAATTATTCCTAATCATGTTCTGGGTCGATTCAGACCAATACTTCTCTTTAAACTGTTTTTTGAACTCAGTCATGTCCAGTATATCCGGGCGCACCGCTGTCCACCAATTATCATAAGTATCTTTAAACGTTTCATCAATCATACTGCGTATAATACTCCAGCGACCTTCTCTATTTCTTGTGATTACCTCTTCCAATCTCTTTAAAAATTCCATCGGATTGCGCTTGTAATTACGAAAATTAATCGATTCCCGGTTCTCGTGGTTATTTGTATGACTATGTTGGCATGTCCTATCCCGCCATGAATCTACTTCTTCTTGTAATTGTAATTCACGTCTATTAATTTCTTCTATTTTATTTTTATTGGTATTGATTTGACCTTCCATACTATTTAAATTGCCATAGACTCTTTCGAGTCGTTCGCCCATGTCTGTCTGTATTTGCGTAATACCTTCCTTATTCTCTTCCCGTACCTGATGTATTTCGTTTTTAATTTGCTCATATTTTTCGACAGTTTCCTGTTGGATTTCTTCGACCAATGTTTTATTCTCAATTTTTGTGTCATTAATTTTATTCTGTAATTCTTCACGAACCTGTACTATTGTTTCGTTAGTTTTTTCTAACCCTTCATTTGTTTTGGCTATTTCTAATTTTTTTCCTCATTATTTTGGTCCACCTTCTGGTTAACTGTCACATGAATATTCTCAATTTTTTCATTAATTTGCCTTAAATTTTCTTCATGTATTTGTAAGATGTCTTCTTTCATTTGTTTTAAACCCTCATCATTCCTATCTAACCTTTCGTGAATTTGGTTTAATCTTTCGTTCATTTGTTTTGAGGTTTCTCTAATTTCCTCATTTGTTTTGTCGAATGTCTCATCCTGTTTCCTAAATTGTTCCCTTAAGTTTTCCTTATTCTCCTCATTTGTTTTCCTAAATTGTTCCCTTAAGTTTTCCTTATTCTCCTCATTCATTTGTCTATTACTTTCCATTATAATCCTCAACAGCTCCTGCATACTCATGTCTTCCTTTTTGTTGGATTTATCTGGTTGGTCCCCTTGGGCAACTTCTTCCATTACTTCCTTTTCCTTGTCCGTAATTATTTCAGTTTCCGTTATTTCGTCTGTATGTTGTTCCATTTCACTGTCTGCTATTAGTTCTATTTCCTGTTCTTGTTCACCTTCTTCCTTCTCAGTATCTTCTGCCCTCCTCTTTGATCTAAATCTGGTATCATACATTTTTATTCTCCCACAGTTGCCTGCTCTGGTTAAGTAATATTATTATACTTATAATTACTTAACTTTAGCCCTACACAAGTTGAGCGCCAATTTGTACTGATATGGGTTTCCTCTCCTTATAACCCCACTGTTGGGTTTGTCGATTTGTACATACACCTATGTCAATGTGTTTTTAATTATTTTAATTATATAAATCTTGGAGATATTTGGAGTTGTGGGATGTATTGATGTAAGTAATTAATTATTAACTTAGCTCTCTAAAAACTATCAGTGTTTGTGTACCTGTAACTTAAATAATTAATGAGTTATTTTATAATTCCGTTCAACCCTATTATACCTTGAAGAGAATTCTGTCTAATTTTGTATTTTTACGCTCTCTCTTTGGTGTCAGATAATTCCGCTATAAGCGCTGTAGTATCGGCTCAACGAAACTTATAGGTTATTTCAATGGTTATGTTAACCAATTATTCTATACTTATTCAGTTACTTTTTTATTCCTAGCTCATTAACCATACTCCAAATAACAACATTTTGCCAATATATAAAGGTTCTTTATTTGTTTACTTCTTTAACATTGGATAATATATGTTCTAATTAACATATGCTTGGGCTATAGATTGTATGAATCGATTGTTGATTATTCTGATACCTTATTTAAGTTTAGTTATATAGTGTGTTTTAATTTGTAATTAATTTAATTCAGGGTGTGAAGGTTCTTGTAACTGTGGGGAAGATTAAAAATACATAGATAAGAATGCAAGATTTACAAATTTGTAGTGTTGTGTAGTTAGTATGATTAATATTATAATAATTTACCAGACTAGAACGAAGCAAATCGTGTAGGCGGTTGATTGATAAATTTACTGTTCTGGACGATTATGCAGTACGGTTTTCTTTCTTCGGTTTAATAAAAAAAGTAATTCTTCTCCTGTCCACTTCGGAATTACAGCTTTCTGATTGGTTTACATCCCGATGGATTCTTCTTCTGCAACGACAGGACCCAAATACGTTCTTCCCTCGGTTGAAGCAATTAGTGTTGTTCCGTGTTTTTGAAAGGTTATAAATCCTGGTGTAGTGTATATTATTATTTGTGATACTTTTGACTCTTTCTATCTGTTTTAATGTATCGTCAATTCCTCTCGTATATGGGACGGTTCAAGTCCTTCCTTGTATAATCCAATTATTTATTCTCTATTCAGATTTCATTCTGTAGTATTATTTGGTTAAACTGTACTGGTGATTCATATATATTGTCATTAGGATTTTGTATTTTATTATAGTGTCTGATAAGTTAGACTATTCTGATTAAAAAAAATATTTCTTGAGTTTTTAATCTCATCACATTCAGTTCATCAAAGCAATTATTGTTAAATCAACAACTTCCTCTTCTTTTTTCGTCCCTAGCAACACCTGACTTCTTCCTCCTACATGTTTGAATATAATGTTAATTTCATATAATTTTTTGTCTATTCCTTATCAATTTGCTATCCTATTGGAATGTAACTTTACCAATAGTTGGTTTATTATTTTCTACACATATTCTGCTGGTTTTTTGATATAAGCCGGTTTTTTTTCTTTTTTATATTTAATACACTTTCGATATTATATGTTACTAATCGATATAATGGCACTATGGTATTATCATAATTTTTATAAATTTTACAAAATATTATTATTAATTTAATGTTTTTTCTAGCTCTTCCAATCGTATTCATTTATTATTATTTATTGATATACCTAACCTTTATGTTATGAGTGGTTATATAGTGGTTTTGCTGTTAGGCCTTTTATTGTAAACGGACCTATCTGTGTTTATACCTGGTACACATCTATAGCCTCTTTCACATAAATTCATACATACAATCAAATCTTACACTTAACATTTACATAAACAATTATTTTTTCCATATCTAATAACAATTTTACCTTGACCTATGGATCACATATAAGAAATTCAATTCTATTAACGTTAATTAGCTGCTTCACAATTCATTCTACAACAGTTATTGTATAATACAACTTGTTTCATTATCTTTCATTAACTCAACACATATTTGGTATAACATAACACAAACTTTATCATAATACTTGTTGTCATAAAATAATATCTCTTAACTCAAAATTCTTATTTGTTATTACTATAAAGTAAATTATTGTTTCATTTTTTGTTTGTTTTTTCATTGAACATTTATCATCAACTATTATCTAACTTACAGGTTCGGTTATACTTGTTAATATTATCTTGCATCCTTATTTACTTTATCTATGATTATAATTGTAATTATTAGATCTTTGTTCTATCATTGGGTTAGATATTGACTCGTTTATTATTCTGTGAACCTTGTTTTTATGTAACATGAATGCTAGCATTTCTGTTGCGTTACAATATATATCTGTCGTACGGCATGTGCATACAAGCGTACACCATTCATACATGTGTAGACGTATATACACTTCACTTACGTATATCGAAATATACAGTAAGGAAGAATTCATATGCCATACCCTCATTCACACACGCAAACACCCATTCAGACAGAATATATATACAGTAAGCATACAATGACACTTACCGAGTAAACGTAGAAAGAAACTCTCCTTATGGAAACGCATGTAATCGTCTTATGGAACATACAGTATTCGCATGTTAAACACAGCGGCATGAATTGCAAAGAAATGTATGTACTTCCTGTTCCCAAATCAAAGTTTTTCCACCTGCAGATACAAATATGACAAATTATATAAAAGTCTTTGGGCATAAAAGAATATTTGTGCAATAAACGTATACATTTTGCTGTCACGTGTGTGTCTCTGTGTACAGAGATTCTATCGTTTTCACGGCACGAGAACGCCATCTACATAATTTCCAATTTCGATATATCTGTACGTAAATTTAAGCTTCATGCAGTAAGTAAAGTTATCCGATCAAATAAGTTGGCAACAGCACCTCTGTTTCACGAAATTCCCTGTTTACATTAGTCTGGATATTTTCTACGTCCCATATTATCCTTTCGCAATAACAACAAGGCGATTCATTCTATGTTTGCGAAGCAAATTTTATTACATAATTTTTAAATTGTATCACCGTACGTGAAGAATGCTGAAACGTTACTGCATGACTTATAGTCCCTCACTGGAAAACTCAAGAACATTCCTCTATAGAATAATATTATTAATATTGCCTACATTTCATAGAGTGTTAGGAGTATATGAAGACCGATATATTCCCGAATCCCTGTGTCGTAAAAAAATGCTAAAGACTGTTATTAATTCTAATTTCGGCCAGTGAATTCGTCTATGAATGAGCAAATAATAATAATTAACATTAATTTACACTTTTACATTTTTGTTTACTATAAATAATTGATAAATTTTCCTCTTTCCTCTTATTAACGATATTTTGGTTTAGGTTTTATGATTGAGTAGAAAACAATCACTACAATAATTCATGGTTTAGCATCTTCTTTGCCAAATTATATATTAACATTACATTCTAATTTAATAGATTTATAACACCTCTTCATACCCCTTGAACACCACTTTGCTATTGACCATAGGTTTTCTCCTGCACAGATTAATAGATTTTGTTCATATTGCGTATTAATATAGCTTTAATGTCTCCTGAAATAATTATCAGTGTCACCTACTGCTGACAATTATTCATTTGAAAATTATTGTTTTTCAGTATTTACGGAGTGGGCCTTCCTTTTGATTCTCAGCTCTGCTAGTGCACTTCTAATAGTGACAAATTTATGTTCTTCACTTTCTTGTGTCTAGTTGCCGTTCATTGCTGTCGTATGCATTATCTCAAAGCAAAATTAACTTTCAGAATTTTCTAAAACCAGACGATATAAAATAACTTTATTTCCTGTTTTTAGAAAGAGCATAGAGGTATGCTAACATCCTTGAAACAAATATTGTAATAAACGGGTGTGTGTCGGTCTCTTATTTAGAATTGGAAATTTTAGTAATGTGTTTTGCGAACGTAAATAGAGTTGTCGGAAGCGTCTGGTAGCCTGTGTGCCTTACCTGTCCCTTCTCACTCTTTCGTAATTCCGGATATTCGCCAAATTGTTTTTCGTGAAAGCAATTAAAAGTTTTTATATGTATAGTTTGATATTGCACTATTGTAAATTCGAATCGTTCCCCGTCTGGCTTGTAACTGATTCTCGTTTCGAGAGGGGGAAAACGTGTTGCCAACTTGGAGTAATGTTGGTTATGTTGACCCACTGCTAGTAAACAAAACATACATACTATTCTTTACAAATAAATACTGGACAGTTTGTTATCGGTTCACACTCTTTTATTAGGTTTTGATTTGTTGATTTTCGTTTACGCATCATACAATTAATAATTTATACAATGATTTTAGCATCGGCAATATATTCGTTCACTCAGCGGATCGCTAGTTTGGCAGTACAATGTTTATATTAAACGCAAGACAGCGTGGTTATTATTTTACTAAATAAATCTGCCTATACAGTTCTTTTAAGTACGAAACAGACGTTTATATAACAAGATAACAAAATTAGAACATATCATTTAAAGTTCGTGATCATTAAAATTAAACAAGGTTTACTATAAATTAAATATTGTGGTTTTGAAGTGTGACAGTGTTGTTGGTGTATACGTAGGTTATCATTTGGTTATTCAGTGTTTACAAAGTTACTTTTTTATTTTATCAATCCTTGAAAAATTCCTTCAGTGATAGTGAGAGTTTTATTATTTAGTTATAATTTTTGAAAGAGAATTTGTTTTTTATAAATCAATAAATTCAGCAATACTCAACGTTAGTAGATAAGAAATGTATTGTCAGTCGTCCACGTGGGGTAATGTGTTGATGTCGATTCTTCTTTCTTCAGTCTTGGGCTTCAGGAATGGTTGGCCTCTTCTTCTGGTCGAATTCCATATATTTTCCGGTCATTTGGATTAATTCCGAGCTGGTCCTTGGTGTAGTTTGGTTGGAATGTCCTCTCGTCAGTTGTACTGGTCTTTCTTCATCAAATTATGGGCACTTATACTGTTTTAGAGTTAAAAATTTGGGCCCTTCAAGGCGTGGCGTCTCTACTCTTAAGCGTCACTACAGAATTTTTTTGTTCCTAACTGAAAATTAGTCAATATTCGGTTGTTGTCATGGTAACTCACAATTTTTGATAGGCTGAAATTGGCTTGAGATCATTGTTAGGATATTTGAATTTTCATTTAAAATGGTCACAGATCTTCTAAATATAATTAATCTTCAGTACTCCCTTTTTAGTAGTCAATATTATTACCACTGTTCATATTTTGGCTAAAGGATTAATTTGACATCCAATACTATAGTGTTTACTTAGGTATCAACCTTATGACAGTTTTGCAGATTTTATTTAATTATACTGTTTTCTTAATTTACCTTATTATCATAATATTTCTGCCTTAAAATGATTGTCTAATTGTATTTCATAGTTTATGTGGCTTAGTCTTACTAATGTCAGTGTTTAATTCTAAAAATTGGAGCATTTTGTAGTTTGACAGTTGGGAATTTGCCTAGGCTTAAACAGCAATTGACTATTTTCCTTTAATTACTGAGATTACATTTTATTTTCCCCTTGTATGGGTCCTGATTGTTCTAATACATGATTCTGTTTATTTGCTCAATGTTTATGTCTGTTCTTGTAATTGTGTTTTTGTTGGTTTTAAAATCCTATTTATTACATCATATAACATAGAATCTTATGGTTTTAACAATTCCCATAGATATAATTTTTATTCATTAAAACATAATTCTTTTGAAACATAAATCTTACTCATTAAAACATAATTATTTGAGACATAATTCTTATTCATTTAAACATACTTATTTACCTTTTATTATCCACTCATACTCTTCAGTGGGTAATAATTATTTTATAGTATTATCAAAAGATAACAAACATATAAAAATTGATTAATTATTTTGATTATTATAGAAAACGTTGTTATTATAAGCAAACGTTGTTCCACCTGCAGAAACAAATATGACAAATTATATAAACGTCTTTGGGCATAAAAGAATATTTGTGCAACAAATGTATACATTTTGCTGTCACGTGTGATTCAGGTGTACAGAGATTCTATTGTTTTCACGGCACGAGAATGCCATCTATATAATTTTCAATTTCGATATATGTGTACGTAAATTTAAGGTCCATGAAGTAAGTAAAGTTATCCGCTCAAATAAGTTGGCGACAGCACATCTGTTTCACGAAATTCCCTGTTTACATTAGTCTGGATATATTCTACGTCCCATATTATCCTTTAGCAATAACAACAAAACGATTACTTCGATATTTGCGAAGCAATTTTTATTATATATTTTTTTAAATGTATCTCCGTACGTGAACAATGCTGAAACGTTACTGCATGACATGTAATCCCTAACTGGGAAACTCAAGAGCACTCCTATATAGATTAATATTATTAATATTGCCTAAAATTTCATAGAGTGTTAGGCGTATATGAAGGCCGATATATTCCCGAATCCCTGTGTCGTATAAAGAAATACTAAAGACTGTTATTAATTCTAATTGCGGCCAGTGAATTCGCCTATGTCTGAGCATTTAATTATAATTAATATTAATTTAAAATCTTACATTTTGTTTACCATAAGTATTTGATAATTTTTCCACTTTCCTCTTAGGAACGTTATCTCGTTTAGTTGTGATTGAGTAGAAAAAAATCACTGAAATAATACATGGTTTATGCATCTTCTTTTCCACATCATATATTAACTTTACTTTCCAATTTAATAGTTTCATAACACCTTTTCATTCCCCTTGAAAACCACTTTGCTATTGACAACAGGTTTTCTCCTGCACAGATTAATAGATTTTGTTCATATTGCGTAATAATGTAGCTTTAATGTCTCCTGAAATAATTATCAGTGTCACCTACTGCTGACAATTTCTCATATAAAATTTTTGTGTTTTAGTATTTACGGTTTGGGGCTTCCTTTTGATTCTCAGCTCTGCTAGTGCACTTCCAATAGTGACAAATTTATGTACTTCACTGTCTTGTGTCTAGCTTCCATTCATTACTGTCATATGTATTATCTCAAATCAAAATTAACTTTCAGATTTTTCTAAAACCAGACGATATAAACTAACTTTAACTCCTTTTTATAGAAAGAGCATAGAGGTATGCTAACAACCTTGAAACAGATATATGTCCGAAATAAACCTGATGATTGGCGTAATACATAAAATTTAGTTTAAAAAATTCACCGTTACAAACACACTCACAAATAGGCATAAAGAATAAGAAAAGTCTATATTATTTATATATGTTATATTACTCACCAATCATTTTCGCATGTGAGAACTAGTAGATTGTAGTTTGTATCTGCTGATAACGAAGGACATGAAGGTCTGTGTAGCACGTTTTCTTGACGGGTATGCAAGACTAGCTCTCTTCATCGTCACGTCATAGTTCAGCCTACACACACAAACTTCGGACATGTATATATACCTGTCGTACGGTATGTGCATACAAGCGTATGCACATACACATACAGCATTCATACTTGTATAGACGTATATACCCTTCACTTACGTATATCGAAATATACTGTAAGGAAGAATACATATGCCATATCCTCATTCACACACGCAAACACCCATTCAGACAGAAAATATTTATACTTTAAGCATACAATGACACTTACCGAGTAAACGTAGAAGGAAACTCTCCTTAAGGAAACGCATGTAATCGTCTTATGGAACATACAGTATACGCATTTTAAACACAGCGGCATGAATTGCAAAGAAATGTATGTACTTCCTGTTCCCAAGTAAACGCTGTTCCACCTGCAGAAACAAATATGACAAATTATATAAACGTCTTTGGGCATAAAAGAATATTTGTGCAACAAATGTATACATTTTGCTGTCACGTGTGATTCATGTGTACAGAGATACTATCGTTTTCACGTCACGAGAATGCCATCTATATAATTTTCAATTTCGATATATATGTGTACGTAAATTTGAGGTTTATGAAGTAAGTAAAGATATCCGCTCAAATAAATTGGCAACAGCACCTCTGTTTCACGAAATTCCCTGTTTACATTAGTCTGGATATATTCTACGTCCCATATTATCCTTTCACAATAACAACAAGACGATTACTTCTATATTTGCGAAGCAATTGTTATTATATATTTTTTAACTGTATCTCCGTACGTGAAGAATGCTGAAGCGATATTGCATGACATGTAATCCCTAACTGGGAAACTCCAAAGCATTCCTATTTAGAATAATATTATTAATATTGCCAACAATTTCATAGAGTGTTAGGCGTATATGAAGACCGATATATTCCCGAATCCCTGTGTCGTAAAAAGAAATGCTAAAGACTGTTATTAATTCTAATTGCGGCCAGTGAATTCGCCTATGCCTGAGCATTTAATAATAATTAACATTAATTTACAATCTTACATTTTATTTACCATAAGTATTTGATAAATTTTCCACTTTCCTCTTAGGAACGTTATTCTTTTTCGTTGTGATTGAGTAGAAAACAATCACTAAAATAATACATGGTTTATGCACCTTCTTTTCCACATCATATATTAACTTTATTTTCCAATTTAATAGTTTCATAATGCCTCTTCATACCCCTTGAACACCACGTTGCTATTGACCACAGGTTTTCTCCTGCACAGATTAATAGGTTTTGTGCATATTGCGTAATAATGTAGCTTTAATGTCTCCTGAAATATTTATCAGTGTCACCTACTACTGACAATTACCCATATAAAATTTTTGTGTTTTTATTAATTACGGTTTGGGGTTTCCTTTTGATTCTCAGCTCTGCTAGTGCACTTCCAATAGTGACAAATTTATGTACTTCACTTTCTTGTGTCTAGTTTCCGTTCATTACTGTCATATGAATTATCTCAAATCAAAATTACCTTTCAGATTTTTCTAAACCAGACGATATAAACTAACTTTAACTCCTGTTTATAGAAACAGCATAGAGGTGTGCTAACAATCTTGAAACAGATTTATGTCCGAAATAAACCTGATGATTGGCGTGTACTTAAAATTTAGTTAAAAAAATTCACAGTTACAAACACACTCACAAATTGGCAAAAAGAATAAGAAAAGTCTATATTATTTTTAATGTTATATTACTCACCAATCATTATCGCATGTGATAACTAGTAGATTGTAGTTGGTATCTGCTGATAACGAAGGACATGAAGGTCTGTGTAGCACGTTTTCTTGACGGGTATGCAAGACTAGCTCTCTTCATCGTCACGTCATAGTTCATCCTACACACACAAACTTCGGACATATATATATATATATCTGTCGTACGGTATAAATGCCGTCAAGATCGCCATAAAAGGTTTTCGATCTTCCCGCATTGAGAGCCTCTGTACTTCAGTACAGGATTCCTTTCACAACGACACACCCAGATTCTGGAAACAGGTCAAACCTCTACACAACCCGCCCAAACCCGATACCCCTCTCCAGTTAGGCGACCGCCTTCTCGTCAGCGATGAGGAGAAGGCCGCTGCCTTTCGGGACTCTCTCCAGACCATCCATAGCACCCCGTTAGCCCGGACTTTGACGCCATCGCCGAAATTACGATAGACACTCTTTTAACCACCCACTCAGACCTCTTCAACCCACACGACGTCCTGACCGCAGACCACGACCATCCGCTGGAGCGGCCCATCGACCCAGACGACATGAAAACCGACTTAGTAAATGCAGAAATACAGCCCCCGGCCCTGACGGAATACCCAACCGGATTTTAAAAGCGCTCCCCGCCACTGCTATCGAAGCCCTAGCCCATCTGTACACAGCTAGCCTCCTCCTCGGCTACGTCCCGCGGGCCTGGAAACTCGCCCATGTCCTCATGTTCCCCAAACCTAACAAAAGCGCCAGCCTCCCGTTGAACTATCGCCCGATTTCTCTAACCCCTGCAATCTCCAGGCTTTTCGAGAAAATCCTCGTCGCCAGGATACATCCACACCTACAAACTCATAGCGTCCTCCCCAGTACCCTGGGAGGATTCCGCCCTGGTTACAACATATATGATCAACTTGTTCGGGTTATCAGCGCCATCCAGGACAACTCGGCCCGCAATCGCCCGACCATCTTAGCCCTACTCGACATCCGCAAAGCCTTCGACTCTGTCTGGCACAATGGCCTCCGTTTTAAGATCCTCGGATGTCACTTTCCCCCAATCATCATCAAATGGCTCTCCCAATTCCTGGATGGCCGCACGGCACAAGTCCGGGTCCGTCAGCATCTCTCGGCACCCTTCCGCCTTAATGCCTGTGTTCCCCAAGGCTCCGCCATTAGCCCGCTACTCTATATCATATTTACGAAAGACACCCCTCCCCCCCGCCTACTCTACCCTACCCATCTGCAGGCCTAGCCCAGTACGCCGACGATACTGCCTACTGGGTCTCAGCAGGCGCACACCGGCAGATCCCAATCATATTGCAACAAATCCTAGAACCTTTCTTCGCATACTGCAATAATTGGCGAATAACTGTAAACGCGGACAAAACCCAACTCTGTGTTTTCAACTCCACTGGACGCAACATTTCGCATTTCTATACAACGCCCGTCCGCGTTGGCCCATCATCAGTACGCCCGAAGCGTGATTGCCAATATCTGGGCGTCACGCTTGACTCCAAACTTACCTGGCGACCACACATTAAACGCACAACTACCATCGCCCGTACCCGCCTCCGTTCTCTCAGAACCCTCAGCCGACTAAACCACTGTTCCAGCGACTTACTAGGCCGCATCTATACTACATGTATCCGACCCATCCTCACATATGCCCACCCAGTTCTCCTTACTGCCTCTCCAGCCTACCTCGATATCCACCGTGTCACAGAACGACGGGCCCTACGACTCATATACCGCCGACCACGCCTGACGAAGACTTCCAATGCCGCCCTGTATGCGCTTAACACCCGCTTCCCTGACCTTGATTCCTTCCTTGTTAAACTCAACTGGAAGTATTCCCGCACAGCCTCCCGCCACAATTCCATACAAACGATAGTCTCGTCAATTAATAGAAACACCCGCAATACAAGCCGACCTTCCTACTTACTAAATCACCTCCTCGCAATAGCCAATGGTCCTCCCCCTCGCCACCAACCGCGCCGGCGTCAACGACACAGACCTGCTTAAGCAGTAATACATACTATTTCCCCGCCAAGGACTTATCTCTCCCCGGCAGTATCGACCTGCCTTCCTAAAGCAGCCTCAATAATCAACACACGATAAAACTCCCCCACACTCTCTTCACTTCACCACAGGAAACAAACGCTCTAGATCACCACACTTACGTACCCGCATATAATCCGACAATGTTCCTTCCGCCTCCCTTGACGGCTCCCTGTCACCACCTAACAGCTTTAGCGACCAGCGTCACACGTCCCAGTCTTGGCCCCCCCCCTGCAAGAACGTCGCAGAAAAATATGAAGAAATAAACAAAACAAAGCAACATGAATAAATTAATATGCCCCAGAACAACTATAACGGCCACGATCATCTACCTTTGCCGCTCGTGTATGGCCACACACTACACCTCACACAATATAACCAACACACAGTACTCTCCCAACTAAGTGCCTCCACCTTCTCCGCGCTCCGGTCGTCTGGCGTACGACCCCCAAAACCCCTTACCCACACGGCTGAAGGCAGCTCGTCTCCAAAACAGCCCGAGCCCGAATATACTAGTCTGTCTCAAACATCAAAAAAAAAAAAATGTGCATACAAGCACATACACGTACACGTACAGCATTCATACTTGTATAGACGTATATACCCTTCACTTACGTATATCGAAATATACTGTAAGGAAGAATACATATGTCATTCCCTCATTCACACACGCAAACACCCATTCAGACAGAATATATATACAGTAAGCATACTATGACACTTACCGAGTAAACGTAGAAGGAATCTCTCCTTAAGGAAACGCATGTAATCGTCTTATGGAACATACAGTATTCGCATTTTAAACACAGCGGCATGAATTGCAAAGAAATGTATGTACTTCCTGTTCCCAAATAAACGTTGTTCCACCTGCAGAAACAAATATGACAAATTACATAAACGTCTTTGGGCATAAAATAATATTTGTGCAACAAATGTATATATTTTGCTGTCACGTGTGATTCATGTGTACGAGATTCTATCGTTTTCACGGCACGAGAATGCCATCTATATAATTTTCAAATTCGATATATGTGTACGTAAATTTAAGGTTCATGAAGTAAAGATATCCGCTCAAATATAATGGCAACAGAACCTCTGTTTCACGAAATTCCTTGTTTACATTAGTCTGGATACATTCTACGTCCCATATTATCCTTTCACAATAACAAGACGATTACTTCTATATTTGCGAAGCAATTGTTATTATATATTTTTTTCAATGTGTCTCCATACGTGAAGAATGCTGAAACGATACTGCATGACATGTAATCCCTAACTGGGAAACTCCAGAGCATTCCTATCCAGAATTATATTATTAATATTGCCAACAATTTCGTAGAGTGTTAGGCGTATATGAAGACCGATATATTCTCGAATCCCTGTGTCGTAAAAAGAAATAGAAAATACTGTTATTAATTCTAATTGCGGCCAGTGAATTCGCCTATGCCTGAGCATTTAATAATAATTAACATTAATTTACAATCTTACATTTTGTTTACCATAAGTATTTGATAAATTTTCCACTTTCCTCTTAGGAATGTTATTTTCGTTTAGTTGTGATTGACTAGAAAACAATCACTAAATTAATACATGGTTTATGCACCTTCTTTTCCACATCATATATTAACTTTATTTTCCAATTTAATAGATTTATAACACCTCTTCATAAACCTTGAACCCCACTTTGCTATTGACCACAGGTTTACCCTGCACAGATTAATAGATTTTGTTCATCTTGCGTATTAATGTAGCTTTAATGTCTCCTGAAATAATTATCACTGTCACCTACTGCTGACAATTTCTCATATACAATTTTTGTGTTTTAGTATTTACGGTTTGGGGCTTCCTTTTGATTCTCAGTTCTGCTAGTGCCCTTCCAATAGTAACAAATTTATGTTCTTCACTTCCTTGTGTCTAGTTTCCGTTCACTACTGTCATATGCATTACCTCAAATCAAAATTAACTTTCAGATTTTTCTAAAACCAGACGATATAAACTAACTTTAACTCCTGTTTATGGAAAGAGCATAGAGGTATGCTAACAACCTTGAAACAGATATATGTCAGAAATAAACCTGATGATTGGCGTGTACATAAAATTTAGTTAAAAAATTCAACGTTACAAACACACTCACAAATAGGCAAAAAGAATATGAAAAGTCTATATTATTTATTTATGTTATATTACTCACCAAACATTTCGCATGTGATAACTAGTAGATTGTAGTTGGTATCTGCTGATAACGAAGGACATGAAGGTCTGTGTAGCACGTTTTCTTGACGGGTATGCAAGACTAGCTCTCTTCATCGTCACGTCATAGTTCAGCCTACACACCAAAACTTCGGTCATGTATATATATCTGTCGTACGGTATGTGCATACAAGCGTATTCACATACACGTACAGCATTCATACTTGTATAGACGTATATACCCTTCACTTACGTATATCGAAATATACTGTAAGGAAGAATACATATGCCATACCCTCATTCACACACGCAAACACCAATTCAGACAGAATATATATACAGTAAGCATACAATGACACTTACCGAGTAATCGTAGAAGGAAACTCTCCTTAAGGAAACGCATGTAATCGTCTTATAGAACATACAGTATTCGCATTTTAAACACAGCGGCATGAATTGCAAAGAAATGTAAGTAATTCCTGTTCCCAAATAAACGTTGTTCCACCTGCAGAAACAAATATGACAAATTATATAAACGTCTTTGGGCATAAAAGAATATTTGTGCAACAAATGTATACATTTTGCTGTCACGTGTGATTCAGGTGTACAGAGATTCTATCGTTTTCACGGCACGAGACTGCCATCTATATAATTTTCAATTTCGATATATGTGTACGTAAATTTAAGGTTCATGAAGTAAGTAAAGATATCCGCTCAAATAAATTGGCAACAGCACCTCTGTTTCTCGAAATTCCCTGTTTACATTAGTCTGGATATATTCTACGTCCCATATTATCCTTTCACAATAACAACAAGACGATTACTTCTATATTAGCGAAGCGATTGTTATTATATATTTTTTTAAATGTATCTCCGTACGTGAAGAATGCTGAAACGATACTGCATGACATGTAATCCCTAACTGGGAAACTCAAGAGCATTCCTATTTAGAGTAATATTAGTAATATTACCAACAATTTCATAGAGTGTTAGGCGTATATGAAGACCAATATATTCCCGAATCCCTGTGTCGTAAAAAGAAATACTAATGACTGTTATTAATTCTAATTGCGGCCAGTGAATTCGCCTATGCCTGAGCATTTAATAATAATTAACATTAATTTACAATCTTACATTTTGTTTACCATAAGTATTTGATAAATTTTCCACTTTCCTCTTAGGAACGTTATTCTCGTTTAGTTGTGATTGAGTAGAAAACAATCACTAAAATAATACATGGTTTATGCACCTTCTTTTCCACATCATATATTAACTTTACTTTCCAATTTAATAGATTTTTAACACCTCTTCATACTCCTTGAACACCACTTTGCAATTGACAACAGGTTTCTCCTGCACAGATTAATAGATTTTGTTCATCTTGCGTATTAATGTAGCTTTAATGTCTCCTGAAATAATTATCACTGTCACCTACTGCTGACAATTTCTCATATAAAATTTTTGTGTTTTAGTATTTACGGTTTGGGGCTTCCTTTTGATTCTCAGTTCTGCTAGTGCCCTTCCAATAGTAACAAATTTATGTTCTTCACTTCCTTGTGTCTAGTTTCCGTTCACTACTGTCATATGCATTATCTCAAATCAAAATTAACTTTCAGATTTTTCTAAAACCAGACGATATAAACTAACTTTAACTCCTGTTTATGGAAAGAGCATAGAGGTATGCTACCAACCTTGAAACAGATATATGTCAGAAATAAACCTGATGATTGGCGTGTACATAAAATTTAGTTAAAAAATTCAACGTTACAAACACACTCACAAATAGGCAAAAAGAATATGAAAAGTCTATATTATTTATTTATGTTATATTACTCACCAAACATTTCGCATGTGATAACTAGTAGATTGTAGTTGGTATCTGCTGATAACGAAGGACATGAAGGTCTGTGTAGCACGTTTTCTTGACGGGTATGCAAGACTAGCTCTCTTCATCGTCACGTCATAGTTCAGCCTACACACACAAACTTCGGACATGTATATATATCTGTCGTACGGTATGTGCATTAAAGCGTATTCACATACACGTACAGCATTCTTACTTGTATAGACGTATATACCCTTCACTTACGTATATCGAAATATACTGTAAGGAAGAATACATATGCCATACCCTCATTCACACACGCAAACACCCATTCAGACAGAATATATATACAGTAAGCATACAATGACACTTACCGAGTAAACGTAGAAGGAAACTCTCCTTAAGGAAACGCATGTAACCGTCTTATAGAACATACATTATTCGCATTTTAAACACAGCGGCATGAATTGCAAAGAAATGTAAGTAATTCCTGTTCCCAAATAAACGTTGTTCCACCTGCAGAAACAAATATGACAAATTATATAAACGTCTTTGGGCATAAAAGAATATTTGTGCAACAAATGTATTCATTTTGCTGTCACGTGTGATTCAGGTGTACAGAGATTCTATCGTTTTCACGGCACGAGACTGCCATCTATATAATTTTCAATTTCGATATATGTGTACGTAAATTTAAGGTTCATGAAGTAAGTAAAGATATCCGCTCAAATAAATTGGCAACAGCACCTCTGTTTCTCGAAATTCCCTGTTTACATTAGTCTGGATATATTCTACGTCCCATATTATCCTTTCACAATAACAACAAGACGATTACTTCTATATTAGAGAAGCGATTGTTATTATATATTTTTTTAAATGTATCTCCGTACGTGAAGAATGCTGAAACGATACTGCATGACATGTAATCCCTAACTGGGAAACTCAAGAGCATTCCTATTTAGAGTAATATTAGTAATATTACCAACAATTTCATAGAGAGTTAGGCGTATATGAAGACCAATATATTCCCGAATCCCTGTGTCGTAAAAAGAAATACTAATGACTGTTATTAATTCTAATTGCGGCCAGTGAATTCGCCTATGCCTGAGCATTTAATAATAATTAACATTAATTTACAATCTTACATTTTGTTTACCATAAGTATTTGATAAATTTTCCACTTTCCTCTTAGGAACGTTATTCTCGTTTAGTTGTGATTGAGTAGAAAACAATCACTAAAATAATACATGGTTTATGCACCTTCTTTTCCACATCATATATTAACTTTACTTTCCAATTTAATAGATTTTTAACACCTCTTCATACTCCTTGAACACCACTTTGCAATTGACAACAGGTTTCTCCTGCACAGATTAATAGATTTTGTTCATCTTGCGTATTAATGTAGCTTTAATGTCTCCTGAAATAATTATCACTGTCACCTACTGCTGACAATTTCTCATATAAAATTTTTGTGTTTTAGTATTTACGGTTTGGGGCTTCCTTTTGATTCTCAGTTCTGCTAGTGCCCTTCCAATAGTAACAAATTTATGTTCTTCACTTCCTTGTGTCTAGTTTCCGTTCACTACTGTCATATGCATTATCTCAAATCAAAATTAACTTTCAGATTTTTCTAAAACCAGACGATATAATCTAACTTTAACTCCTGTTTATGGAAAGAGCATAGAGGTATGCTACCAACCTTGAAACAGATATATGTCAGAAATAAACCTGATGATTGGCGTGTACATAAAATTTAGTTAAAAAATTCAACGTTACAAACACACTCACAAATAGGCAAAAAGAATATGAAAAGTCTATATTATTTATTTATGTTATATTACTCACCAAACATTTCGCATGTGGTAACTAGTAGATTGTAGTTGGTATCTGCTGATAACGAAGGACATGAAGGTGATGTAGCACGTTTTCTTGACGGGTATGCAAGACTAGCTCTCTTCATCGTCACGTCATAGTTCAGCCTACACACCCAAACTTCGGACATGTATATATATCTGTCGTACGGTATGTGCATACAAGCGTATTCACATACACGTACAGCATTCATACTTGTATAGACGTATATACCCTTCACTTACGTATATCGAAATATACTGTAAGGAAGAAAACATATGCCATACCCTCATTCACACACGCAAACACCCATTCAGACAGAATATATATACAGTAAGCATACAATGACACTTACCGAGTAAACGTAGAAGAAAACTCTCCTTAAGGAAACGCATGTAATCGTCTTATAGAACATACAGTATTCGCATTTTAAACACAGCGGCATGAATTGCAAAGAAATGTAAGTAATTCCTGTTCCCAAATAAACGTTGTTCCACCTGCAGAAACAAATATGACAAATTATATAAACGTCTTTGGGCATAAAAGAATATTTGTGCAACAAATGTATACATTTTGCTGTCACGTGTGATTCAGGTGTACAGAGATTCTATCGTTTTTACGGCACGAGAATGCCATCTATATAATTTTCAATTTCGATATATGTGTACGTAAATTTAAGGTTCATGAAGTAAGTAAAGATATCCGCTCAAATAAATTGGCAACAGCACCTCTGTTTCTCGAAATTCCCTGTTTACATTAGTCTGGATATATTCTACGTCCCATATTATCCTTTCACAATAACAACAAGACGATTACTTCTATATTAGCGAAGCGATTGTTATTATATATTTTTTTAAATGTATCTCCGTACGTGATGAATGCTGAAACGATACTGCATGACATGTAATCCCTAACTGGGAAACTCAAGAGCATTCCTATTTAGAGTAATATTAGTAATATTACCAACAATTTCATAGAGTGTTAGGCGTATATGAAGACCAATATATTCCCGAATCCCTGTGTCGTAAAAAGAAATACTATTGACTGTTATTAATTCTAATTGCGGCCAGTGAATTCGCCTACGCTTGAGCATTTAATAATAATTAACATTAATTTACAATCTTACATTTTGTTTACCATAAATATTTGATAAATTTTCCACTTTCCTCTTAGGAACGTTATTCTCGTTTAGTTGTGATTGAGTAGAAAACAATCACTAAAATAATACATGGTTTATGCACCTTCTTTTCCACATCATATATTAACTTTACTTTCCAATTTAATAGATTTTTAACACCTCTTCATACTCCTTGAACACCACTTTGCAATTGACCACAGGTTTCTCCTGCACAGATTAATAGATTTTGTTCATCTTGCGTATTAATGTAGCTTTAATGTCTCCTGAAATAATTATCACTGTCACCTACTGCTGACAATTTCTCATATACAATTTTTGTGTTTTAGTATTTACGGTTTGGGGCTTCCTTTTGATTCTCAGTTCTGCTAGTGCCCTTCCAATAGTAACAAATTTATGTTCTTCACTTCCTTGTGTCTAGTTTCCGTTCACTACTGTCATATGCATTATCTCAAATCAAAATTAACTTTCAGATTTTTCTAAAACCAGACGATATAAACTAACTTTAACTCCTGTTTATGGAAAGAGCATAGAGGTATGCTAACAACCTTGAAACAGATATATGTCAGAAATAAACCTGATGATTGGCGTGTACATAAAATTTAGTTAAAAAATTCAACGTTACAAACACACTCACAAATAGGCAAAAAGTATATGAAAAGTCTATATTATTTATTTATGTTATATTACTCACCAAACATTTCGCATGTGATAACTAGTAGATTGTAGTTGGTATCTGCTGATAACGAAGGACATGAAGGTATGTGTAGCACGTTTTCTTGACGGGTATGCAAGACTAGCTCTCTTCATCGTCACGTCATAGTTCAGCCTACACACACAAACTTCGGACATGTATATATATCTGTCGTACGGTATGTGCATACAAGCGTATTCACATACACGTACAGCATTCATACTTGTATATACGTATATACCCTTCACTTACGTATATCGAAATATACTCTAAGGAAGAATACATATGCCATACCCTCATTCACACACGCAAACACCCATTCAGACAGAATATATATACAGTAAGCATACAATGACACTTACCGAGTAAACGTAGAAGGAAACTCTCCTTAAGGAAACTCATGTAATCGTCTTATAGAACATACAGTATTCGCATTTTAAACACAGCGGCATGAATTGCAAAGAAATGTAAGTAATTCCTGTTTCCAAATAAACGTTGTTCCACCTGCAGAAACAAATATGACAAATTATATAAACGTCTTTGGGCATAAAAGAATATTTGTGCAACAAATGTAAACATTTTTGCTGTCACGTGTGATTCAGGTGTACAGAGATTCTATCGTTTTCACGGCACGAGAATGCCATCTATATAATTTTCAATTTCGATATGTGTGTACGTAAATTTAAGGTTCATGAAGTAAGTAAAGATATCCGCTCAAATAAATAGGCAACAGAACCTCTGTTTCTCGAAATTCCCTGTTTACATTAGTCTCGATATATTCTACGTCCCATATTATCCTTTCACAATAACAACAAGACGATTTCTTCTATATTAGCGAAGCGATTGTTATTATATATTTTTTTAAATGTATCTCCGTACGTGAAGAATGCTGAAACGATACTGCATGACATGTAATCCCTAACTGGGAAACTCAAGAGCATTCCTATTTAGAGTAATATTAGTAATATTACCAACAATTTCATAGAGTGTTAGGCGTATATGAAGACCAATATATTCCCGAATCCCTGTGTCGTAAAAAGAAATACTAATGACAGTTATTAATTCTAATTGCGGCCAGTGAATTCGCCTATGCTTGAGCATTTAATAATAATTAACATTAATTTACAATCTTACATTTTCTTTATCATAAGTATTTGATAAATTTTCCACTTTCCTCTTAGGAACGTTATTCTCGTTTAGTTGTGATTGAGTAGAAAACAATCACTAAAATAATACATGGTTTATGCACCTTCTTTTCCACATCATATATTAACTTTACTTTCCAATTTAATAGATTTTTAACACCTCTTCATACCCCTTGAACACCACTTTGCAATTGACCACAGGTTTCTCCTGCACAGATTAATAGATTTTGTTCATCTTGCGTATTAATGTAGCTTTAATGTCCCCTGAAATAATTATCACTGTCACCTACTGCTGACAATTTCTCATATAAAATTTTTGTGTTTTAGAATTTACGGTTTGGGGCTTCCTTTTGATTCTCAGTTCTTCTAGTGCCCTTCCAATAGTAACAAATTTATGTTCTTCACTTCCTTGTGTCTAGTTTCCGTTCACTACTGTCATATGCATTATCTCAAATCAAAATTAACTTTCAGATTTTTCTAAAACCAGACGATATAAACTAACTTTAACTCCTGTTTATGGAAAGAGCATAGAGGTATGCTAACAACCATGAAACAGATATATGTCAGAAATAAACCTGATGATTGGCGTATACATATAATTTAGTTAAAAAAATTCAACGTTACAAACACACTCACAAATAGGCAAAAAGAATATGAAAAGTCTATATTATTTATTTATGTTATATTACTCACCAAACATTTCGCATGTGATAACTAGTAGATTGTAGTTGGTATCTGCTGATAACGAAGGACATGAAGGTATGTGTAGCACGTTTTCTTGACGGGTATGCAAGACTAGCTCTCTTCATCGTCACGTCATAGTTCAGCCTACACACCCAAACTTCGGACATGTATATATATCTGTCGTACGGTATGTGCATACAAGCGTATTCACATACACGTACAGCATTCATACTTGTATAGACGTATATACCCTTCACTTACGTATATCGAAATATACTGTAAGGAAGAATACATATGCAATACCCTCATTCACACACGCAAACGCCCATTCAGACAGAATATATATACAGTAAGCATACAATGACACTTACCGAGTAAACGTAGAAGGAAACTCTCCTTAAGGAAACTCATGTAATCGTCTTATAGAACATACAGTATTCGCATTTTAAACACAGCGGCATGAATTGCAAAGAAATGTAAGTAATTCCTGTTCCCAAATAAACGTTGTTCCACCTGCAGAAACAAATATGACAAATTATATAAACGTCTTTGGGCATAAAAGAATATTTGTGCAACAAATGTATACATTTTGCTGTCACGTGTGATTCAGGTGTACAGAGATTCTATCGTTTTCACGGCACGAGAATGCCATCTATATAATTTTCAATTTCGATATATGTGTACGTAAATTTAAGGTTCATGAAGTAAGTAAAGATTTCCGCTCAAATAAATTGGCAACAGCACCTCTGTTTCTCGAAATTCCCTGTTTACATTAGTCTGGATATATTCTACGTCCCATATTATCCTTTCACAATAACAACAAGACGATTACTTCTATATTAGCGAAGCGATTGTTATTATATATTTTTTTAAATGTATCTCCGTACGTGAAGAATGCTGAAACGATACTGCATGACATGTAATCCCTAACTGGGAAACTCAAGAGCATTCCTATTTAGAGTAATATTAGTAATATTACCAACAATTTCATAGAGTGTTAGGCGTATATGAAGACCAATATATTCCCGAATACCTGTGTCGTAAAAAGAAATACTTATGACTGTTATTAATTCTAATTGCGGCCAGTGAATTCGCCTGTGCCTGAGCATTTAATAATAATTAACATTAATTTACAATCTTACATTTTGTTTACCATAAGTATTTGATAAATTTTCCACTTTCCTCTTAGGAACGTTATTCTCGTTTAGTTGTGATTGAGTAGAAAACAATCACTAAAATAATACATGGTTTATGCACCTTCTTTTCCACATCATATATTAACTTTACTTTCCAATTTAATAGATTTTTAACACCTCTTCATACCCCTTGAACACCACTTTGCAATTGACCACAGGTTTCTCCTGCACAGATTAATAGATTTTGTTCATCTTGCGTATTAATGTAGCTTTAATGTCCCCTGAAATAATTATCACTGTCACCTACTGCTGACAATTTCTCATATAAAATTTTTGTGTTTTAGAATTTACGGTTTGGGGCTTCCTTTTGATTCTCAGTTCTTCTAGTGCCCTTCCAATAGTAACAAATTTATGTTCTTCACTTCCTTGTGTCTAGTTTCCGTTCACTACTGTCATATGCATTATCTCAAATCAAAATTAACTTTCAGATTTTTCTAAAACCAGACGATATAAACTAACTTTAACTCCTGTTTATGGAAAGAGCATAGAGGTATGCTAACAACCATGAAACAGATATATGTCAGAAATAAACCTGATGATTGGCGTATACATATAATTTAGTTAAAAAAATTCAACGTTACAAACACACTCACAAATAGGCAAAAAGAATATGAAAAGTCTATATTATTTATTTATGTTATATTACTCACCAAACATTTCGCATGTGATAACTAGTAGATTGTAGTTGGTATCTGCTGATAACGAAGGACATGAAGGTCTGTGTAGCACGTTTTCTTGACGGGTATGCAAGACTAGCTCTCTTCATCGTCACGTCATAGTTCAGCCTACACACACAAACTTCGGACATGTATATATATATCTGTCGTATGGTATGTGCATACAAGCGTATTCACATACACGTACAGCATTCATACTTGTATAGACATATATAACCTTCACTTACGTATATCGAAATATACTGTAAGGAAGAATACATATGCCATACCCTCATTCACACACGCAAACGCCCATTCAGACAGAATATATATACAGTAAGCATACAATGACACTTACCGAGTAAACATAGAAGGAAACTCTCCTTAAGGAAACTCATGTAATCGTCTTATAGAACATACAGTATTCGCATTTTAAACACAGCGGCATGAATTGCAAAGAAATGTAAGTAATTCCTGTTCCCAAATAAACGTTGTTCCACCTGCAGAAACAAATATGACAAATTATATAAACGTCTTTGGGCATAAAAGAATATCTGTGCAACAAATGTATACATTTTGCTGTCACGTGTGATTCAGGTGTACAGAGATTCTATCGTTTTCACGGCACGAGAATGCCATCTATATAATTTTCAATTTCGATATATGTGTACGTAAATTTAAGGTTCATGAAGTAAGTAAAGATATCCGCTCAAATAAATTGGCAACAGCACCTCTGTTTCTCGAAATTCCCTGTTTACATTAGTCTGGATATATTCTACGTCCCATATTATCCTTTCACAATAACAACAAGACGATTACTTCTATATTAGCGAAGCGATTGTTATTATATATTTTTTTAAATGTATCTCCGTACGTGAAGAATGCTGAAACGATACTGCATGACATGTAATCCCTAACTGGGAAACTCAAGAGCATTCCTATTTAGAGTAATATTAGTAATATTACCAACAATTTCATAGAGTGTTAGGCGTATATGAAGACCAATATATTCCCGAATCCCTGTGTCGTAAAAAGAAATACTTATGACTGTTATTAATTCTAATTGCGGCCAGTGAATTCGCCTGTGCCTGAGCATTTAATAATAATTAACATTAATTTACAATCTTACATTTTGTTTACCATAAGTATTTGATAAATTTTCCACTTTCCTCTTAGGAACGTTATTCTCGTTTAGTTGTGATTGAGTAGAAAACAATCACTAAAATAATACATGGTTTATGCACCTTCTTTTCCACATCATATATTAACTTTACTTTCCAATTTAATAGATTTTTAACACCTCTTCATACCCCTTGAACACCACTTTGCAATTGACCACAGGTTTCTCCTGCACAGATTAATAGATTTTGTTCATCTTGCGTATTAATGTAGCTTTAATGTCTCCTGAAATAATTATCACTGTCACCTACTGCTGACAATTTCTCATATAAAATTTTTGTGTTTTAGTATTTACGGTTTGGGGCTTCCTTTTGATTCTCAGTTCTGCTAGTGCCCTTCCAATAGTAACAAATTTATGTTCTTCACTTCCTTGTGTCTGGTTTCCGTTCAGTACTGTCATATGCATTATCTCAAATCAAAATTAACTTTCAGATTTTTCTAAAACCAGACGATATAAACTAACTTTAACTCCTGTTTATGGAAAGAGCATAGAGGAATGCTAACAACCTTGAAACAGATATATGTCAGAAATAAACCTGATGATTGGCGTGTACATATAATTTAGTTAAAAAAATTCAACGTTACAAACACACTCACAAATAGGCAAAAAGAATATGAAAAGTCTATATTATTTATTTATGTTATATTACTCACCAAACATTTCGCATGTGATAACTAGTAGATTGTAGTTGGTATCTGCTGATAACGAAGGACATGAAGGTATGTGTAGCACGTTTTCTTGACGGGTATGCAAGACTAGCTCTCTTCATCGTCACGTCATAGTTCAGCCTACACACCCAAACTTCGGACATGTATATATATCTGTCGTATGGTATGTGCATACAAGCGTATTCACATACACGTACAGCATTCATACTTGTATAGACGTATATACCCTTCACTTACGTATATCGAAATATACTGTAAGGAAGAATACATATGCCATACCCTCTTTCACACACGCAAACGCCCATTCAGACAGAATATATATACAGTAAGCATACAATGACACTTACCGAGTAAACGTAGAAGGAAACTCTCCTTAAGGAAACTCATGTAATCGTCTTATAGAACATACAGTATTCGCATTTTAAACACAGCGGCATGAATTGCAAAAAAATGTAAGTAATTCCTGTTCCCAAATAAACGTTGTTCCACCTGCAGAAACAAATATGACAAATTATATAAACGTCTTTGGGCATAAAAGAATATTTGTGCAACAAATGTATACATTTTGCTGTCACGTGTGATTCAGGTGTACAGAGATTCTATCGTTTTCACGGCACGAGAATGCCATCTATATAATTTTCAATTTCGATATATGTGTACGTAAATTTAAGGTTCATGAAGTAAGTAAAGATATCCGCTCAAATAAATTGGCAACAGCACCTCTGTTTCTCGAAATTCCCTGTTTACATTAGTCTGGATATATTCTACGTCCCATATTATCCTTTCACAATAACAACAAGACGATTACTTCTATATTAGCGAAGCGATTGTTATTATATATTTTTTTAAATGTATCTCCGTACGTGAAGAATGCTGAAACGATACTGCATGACATGTAATCCCTAACTGGGAAACTCAAGAGCATTCCTATTTAGAGTAATATTAGTAATATTACCAACAATTTCATAGAGTGTTAGGCGTATATGAAGACCAATATATTCCCGAATACCTGTGTCGTAAAAAGAAATACTTATGACTGTTATTAATTCTAATTGCGGCCAGTGAATTCGCCTGTGCCTGAGCATTTAATAATAATTAACATTAATTTACAATCTTACATTTTGTTTACCATAAGTATTTGATAAATTTTCCACTTTCCTCTTAGGAAAGTTATTCTCGTTTAGTTGTGATTGAGTAGAAAACAATCACTAAAATAATACATGGTTTATGCACCTTCTTTTCCACATCATATATTAACTTTACTTTCCAATTTAATAGATTTTTAACACCTCTTCATACTCCTTGAACACCACTTTGCAATTGACCACAGGTTTCTCCTGCACAGATTAATAGATTTTGTTCATCTTGCGTATTAATGTAGCTTTAATGTCTCCTGAAATAATTATCACTGTCACCTACTGCTGACAATTTCTCATATAAAATTTTTGTGTTTTAGTATTTACGGTTTGGGGCTTCCTTTTGATTCTCAGTTCTGCTAGTGCCCTTCCAATAGTAACAAATTTATGTTCTTCACTTCCTTGTGTCTAGTTTCCGTTCAGTACTGTCATATGCATTATCTCAAATCAAAATTAACTTTCAGATTTTTCTAAAACCAGACGATATAAACTAACTTTAACTCCTGTTTATGGAAAGAGCATAGAGGAATGCTAACAACCTTGAAACAGATATATGTCAGAAATAAACCTGATGATTGGCGTGTACATAAAATTTAGTTAAAAAAATTCAACGTTACAAACACACTCACAAATAGGCAAAAAGAATATGAAAAGTCTATATTATTTATTTATATTATATTACTCACCACACATTTCGCATGTGATAACTAGTAGATTGTAGTTGGTATCTGCTGATAACGAAGGACATGGAGGTCTGTGTAGCACGTTTTCTTGACGGGTATGCAAGACTAGCTCTCTTCATCGTCACGTCATAGTTCAGCCTACACACCCAAACTTCGGACATGTATATATATATCTGTCGTATGGTATGTGCATACAAGCGTATTCACATACACGTACAGCATTCATACTTGTATAGACATATATAACCTTCACTTACGTATATCGAAATATACTGTAAGGAAGAATACATATGCCATACCCTCATTCACACACGCAAACGCCCATTCAGACAGAATATATATACAGTAAGCATACAATGACACTTAGCGAGTAAACGTAGAAGGAAACTCTCCTTAAGGAAACTCATGTAATCGTCTTATAGAACATAGAGTATTCGCATTTTAAACACAGCGGCATGAATTGCAAAGAAATGTAAGTAATTCCTGTTCCCAAATAAACGTTGTTCCACCTGCAGAAACAAATATGACAAATTATATAAACGTCTTTGGGCATAAAAGAATATTTGTGCAACAAATGTATACATTTTGCTGTCACGCGTGATTCAGGTGTACAGAGATTCTATCGTTTTCACGGCACGAGAATGCCATCTATATAATTTTCAATTTCGATATATGTGTACGTAAATTTAAGGTTCATGAAGTAAGTAAAGATATCCGCTCAAATAAATTGGCAACAGCACCTCTGTTTCTCGAAATTCCCTGTTTACATTAGTCTGGATATATTCTACGTCCCATATTATCCTTTCACAATAACAACAAGACGATTACTTCTATATTAGCGAAGCGATTGTTATTATATATTTTTTTAAATGTATCTCCGTACGTGAAGAATGCTGAAACGATAATGCATGACATGTAATCCCTAACTGGGAAACTCAAGAGCATTCCTATTTAGAGTAATATTAGTAATATTACCAACAATTTCATAGAGTGTTAGGCGTATATGAAGACCAATATATTCCCGAATCCCTGTGTCGTAAAAAGAAATACTAATGACTGTTATTAATTCTAATTGCGGCCAGTGAATTCGCCTGTGCCTGAGCATTTAATAATAATTAACATTAATTTACAATCTTACATTTTGTTTACCATAAGTTTTTGATAAATTTTCCACTTTCCTCTTAGGAACGTTATTCTCGTTTAGTTGTGATTGAGTAGAAAACAATCACTAAAATAATACATGGTTTATGCACCTTCTTTTCCACATCATATATTAACTTTACTTTCCAATTTAATAGATTTTTAACACCTCTTCATACTCCTTGAACACCAATTTGCAATTGACCACAGGTTTCTCCTGCACAGATTAATAGATTTTGTTCATCTTGCGTATTAATGTAGCTTTAATGTCTCCTGAAATAATTATCACTGTCACCTACTGCTGACAATTTCTCATATAAAATTTTTGTGTTTTAGTATTTACGGTTTGGGGCTTCCTTTTGATTCTCAGTTCTGCTAGTGCCCTTCCAATAGTAACAAATTTATGTTCTTCACTTCCTTGTGTCTAGTTTCCGTTCACTACTGTCATATGCATTATCTCAAATCAAAATTAACTTTCAGATTTTTCTAAAACCAGACGATATAAACTAACTTTAACTCCTGTTTATGGAAAGAGCATAGAGGTATGCTAACAAACTTGAAACAGATATATGTCAGAAATAAACCTGATGATTGGCGTGTACATAAAATTTAGTTAAAAAATTCAACGTTACAAACACACTCACAAATAGGCAAAAAGAATATGAAAAGTCTATATTATTTATTTATGTTATATTACTCACCAAACATTTCGCATGTGATAACTAGTAGATTGTAGTTGGTATCTGCTGATAACGAAGGACATGAAGGTCTGTGTAGCACGTTTTCTTGACAGGTATGCAAGACTAGCTCTCTTCATCGTCACGTCATAGTTCAGCCTACACACCAAAACTTCGGACATGTATATATATCTGTCGTACGGTATGTGCATTAAAGCGTATTCACATACACGTACAGCATTCATACTTGTATAGACGTATATACCCTTCACTTACGTATATCGAAATATACTCTAAGGAAGAATACATATGCCATACCCTCATTCACACACGCAAACACCCATTCAGACAGAATATATATACAGTAAGCATACAATGACACTTACCGAGTAAACGTAGAAGGAAACTCTCCTTAAGGAAACTCATGTAATCGTTTTATGGAACATACAGTATTCGCATTTTAAACACAGCGGCATGAATTGCAAAGAAATGTAAGTAATTCCTGTTCCCAAATAAACGATGTTCCACCTGCAGAAACAAATATGACAAATTATATAAACGTCTTTGGGCATAAAAGAATATTTGTGCAACAAATGTATACATTTTGCTGTCACGTGTGATTCAGGTGTACAGAGATTCTATCGTTTTCACGGCACGAGAATGCCATCTATATAATTTTCAATTTCGATATATGTGTACGTAAATTTAAGGTTCATGAAGTAAGTAAAGATATCCGCTCAAATAAATTGGCAACAGCACCTCTGTTTCTCGAAATTCCCTGTTTACATTAGTCTGGATATATTCTACGTCCCATATTATCCTTTCACAATAACAACAAGACGATTACTTCTATATTAGCGAAGCGATTGTTATTATATATTTTTTTAAATGTATCTCCGTACGTGAAGAATGCTGAAAAGATACTGCATGACATGTAATCCCTAACTGGGAAACACAAGAGCATTCCTATTTAGAGTAATATTAGTAATATTACCAACAATTTCATAGAGTGTTAGGCGTATATGAAGACCAATATATTCCCGAATCCCTGTGTCGTAAAAAAAAATACTAATGACTGTTATTAATTCTAATTGCGGCCAGTGAATTCGCCTATGCCTGAGCATTTAATAATAATTAATATTAATTTACTATCTTACATTTTGTTTACCATAAGTATTTGATAAATTTTCCACTTTCCTCTTAGGAACGTTATTCTCGTTTAGTTGTGATTGAGTAGAAAACAATCACTAAAATAATACATGGTTTATGCACCTTCTTTTCCACATCATATATTAACTTTACTTTCCAATTTAATAGATTTTTAACACCTCTTCATACCCCTTGAACACCACTTTGCAATTGACCACAGGTTTCTCCTGCACAGATTAATAGATTTTGTTCATCTTACGTATTAATGTAGCTTTAATGTCTCCTGAAATAATTATCACTGTCACCTACTGCTGACAATTTCTCATATAAAATTTTTGTGTTTTAGTATTTACGGTTTGGGGCTTCCTTTTGATTCTCAGTTCTGCTAGTGCCCTTCCAATAGTAACATATTTATGTTCTTCACTTCCTTGTGTCTAGTTTCCGTTCACTACTGTCATATGCATTATCTCAAATCAAAATTAACTTTCAGATTTTTCTAAAACTAGACGATATAAACTAACTTTAACTCCTGTTTATGGAAAGAGCATAGAGGTATGCTAACAAACTTGAAACAGATATATGTCAGAAATAAACCTGATGATTGGCGTGTACATAAAATTTAGTTAAAAAAATTCAACGTTACAAACACACTCACAAATAGGCAAAAAGAATATGAAAAGTCTATATTATTTATTTATATTATATTACTCACCAAACATTTCGCATGTGATAACTAGTAGATTGTAGTTGGTATCTGCTGATAACGAAGGACATGAAGGTCTGTGTAGCACGTTTTCTTGACGGGTATGCAAGACTAGCTCTCTTCATCGTCACGTCATAGTTCAGCCTACACACACAAACTTCGGACATGTATATATATCTGTCGTACGGTATGTGCATACAAGCGTATTCACATACACGTACAGCATTCATACTTGTATAGACGTATATACCCTTCACTTACGTATATCGAAATATACTGTAAGGAAGAGTACATATGCCATACACTCATTCACACACGCAAACACCCATTCAGACAGAATATATATACAGTAAGCATACAATGACACTTACCGAGTAAACGTAGAAGGAAACTCTCCTTAAGGAAACGCATGTAATCGTCTTATAGAAGATACAGTATTCGCATTTTAAACACAGCGGCATGAATTGCAAAGAAATGTAAGTAATTCCTGTTCCCAAATAAACGTTGTTCCACCTGCAGATACAAATATGACCAATTATATAAACGTCTTTGGGCATAAAAGAATATTTGTGCAACAAATGTATACATTTTGCTGTCACGTGTGATTCAGGTGTACAGAGATTCTATCGTTTTCACGGCACGAGAATGCCATCTATATAATTTTCAATTTCGATATATGTGTACGTAAATTTAAGGTTCATGAAGTAAGTAAAGATATCCGCTCAAATAAATTGGCAACAGCACCTCTGTTTCTCGAAATTCCCTGTTTACATTAGTCTGGATATATTCTAAGTCCCATATTATCCTTTCACAATAACAACAAGACGATTACTTGTATATTAGCGAAGCGATTGTTATTATATATTTTTTTAAATGTATCTCCGTACGTGAAGAATGCTGAAACGATACTGCATGACATGTAATCCCTAACTGGGAAACTCAAGAGCATTCCTATTTAGAGTAATATTAGTAATATTACCAACAATTTCATAGAGTGTTAGGCGTATATGAAGACCAATATATTCCCGAATCCCTGTGTCGTAAAAAGAAATACTAATGACTGTTATTAATTCTAATTGCGGCCAGTGAATTCGCCTATGCCTGAGCATTTAATAATAATTACATTAATTTACAATCTTACATTTTGTTTGCCATAAGTATTTGATAAATTTTCCACTTTCCTCTTAGGAACGTTATTCTCGTTTAGTTGTGATTGAGTAGAAAACAATCACTAAAATAATACATGGTTTATGCACCTTCTTTTCCACATCATATATTAACTTTACTTTCAAATTTAATAGATTTATAACACCTCTTCATACCCCTTGAACACCACTTTGCTATTGACCACAGGTTTCTCCTGCACAGATTAATAGATTTTGTTCATCTTGCGTATTAATGTAGCTGTAATGTCTCCTGAAATAATTATCACTGTCACCTACTGCTGACAATTTCTCATATAAAATTTTTGTGTTTCAGTATTTACGGTTTGGGGCTTCCTTTTGATTCTCAGTTCTGCTAGTGCACTTCCAATAGTAACAAATTTATGTTATTCACTTCCTTGTGTCTAGTTTCCGTTCACTACTGTCATATGCATTATCTCAAATCAAAATTAACTTTCAGATTTTTCTAAAACCAGACGATATAAACTAACTTTATCTCCTGTTTATGGAAAGAGCATAGAGGTATGCTAACAACCTTGAAACAGATATATGTCAGAAATGAACCTGATGATTGGCGTGTATATAAAATTTAGTTAAAAAAATTCAACGTTACAAACACACTCACAAATAGGCAAAAAGAATATGAAAAGTCTATATTATATATTTATGTTATATTACTCACCAAAAATTTCGCATGTGATAACTAGTAGATTGTAGTTGGTATCTGCTGATAACGAAGGACATGAAGGTCTGTGTAGCACGTTTTCTTGACGGGTATGCAAGACTAGCTCTCTTCATCGTCACGTCATAGTTCAGCCTACACACACAAACTTCGGACATGTATATATATCTGTCGTACGGTATGTGCATACAAGCGTATTCACATACACGTACAGCATTCATACTTGTATAGACGTATATACCCTTCACTTACGTATATCGAAATATACTGTAAGGAAGAATACATATGCCATACCCTCATTCACACACGCAAACACCCATTCAGACAGAATATATATACAGTAAGCAAACAATGACACTTACCGAGTAAACGTAGAAGGAAACTCATCTTAAGGAAACGCATGTAATCGTCTTATAGAACATACAGTATTCGCATTTTAAACACAGCGGCATGAATTGCAAAGAAATGTAAGTAATTCCTGTTCCCAAATAAACGTTGTTCCACCTGCAGAAACAAATATGAAAAATTATATAAACGTCTTTGGGCATAAAAGAATATTTGTGCAACAAATGTATACATTTTGCTGTCACGTGTGATTCAGGTGTACAGAGATTCTATCGTTTTCACGGCACGAGAATGCCATCTATATAATTTTCAATTTCGATATATGTGTACGTAAATTTAAGGTTCATGAAGTAAGTAAAGATATCCGCTCAACTAAATTGGCAACAGCACCTCTGTTTCTCGAAATTCCCTGTTTACATTAGTCTGGATATATTCTAAGTCCCATATTATCCTTTCACAATAACAACAAGACGATTACTTCTATATTAGCGAAGCGATTGTTATTATATATTTTTTTAAATGTATCTCCGTACGTGAAGAATGCTGAAACGATACTGCATGACATGTAATCCCTAACTGGGAAACTCAAGAGCATTCCTATTTAGAGTAATATTAGTAATATTACCAACAATTTCATAGAGTGTTAGGCGTATATGAAGACCAATATATTCCCGAATCCCTGTGTCGTAAAAAGAAATATTAATTACTGTTATTAATTCTAATTGCGGCCAGTGAATTCGCCTATGCCTGAGCATTTAATAATAATTACATTAATTTACATTCTTACATGTTGTTTACCATAAGTATTTGATAAATTTCCACTTTCCTCTTAGAAACGTTATTCTCGTTTAGTTGTGATTGAGTAGAATACAATCACTAAAATAATACATGGTTTATGCACCTTCTTTTCCACATCATATATTAACTTTACTTTCCAATTTAATAGATTTTTAACACCTCTTCATACCCCTTGAACACCACTTTGCAATTGACCACAGGTTTCTCCTGCACAGATTAATAGATTTTGTTCATCTTACGTATTAATGTAGCTTTAATGTCTCCTGACATAATTATCACTGTCACCTACTGCTGACAATTTCTCATATAAAATTTTTGTGTTTTAGTATTTACGGTTTTGGCTTCCTTTTGATTCTCAGTTCTGCTAGTGCCCTTCCAATAGTAACATATTTATGTTCTTCACTTCCTTGTGTCTAGTTTCCGTTCACTACTGTCATATGCATTATCTCAAATCAAAATTAACTTTCAGATTTTTCTAAAACCAGACGATATAAACTAACTTTATCTCCTGTTTATGGAAAGAGCATAGAGGTATGCTAACAACCTTGAAACAGATATATGTCAGAAATGAACCTGATGATTGGCGTGTACATAAAATTTAGTTAAAAAAATTCAACGTTACAAACACACTCACAAATAGGCAAAAAGAATATGAAAAGTCTATATTATTTATTTATATTATATTACTCACCAAACATTTCGCATGTGATAACTAGTAGATTGTAGTTGGTATCTGCTGATAACGAAGGACATGAAGGTCTGTGTAGCACGTTTTCTTGACGGGTATGCAAGACTAGCTCTCTTCATCGTCACGTCATAGTTCAGCCTACACACACAAACTTCGGACATGTATATATATCTGTCGTACGGTATGTGCATACAAGCGTATTCACATACACGTACAGCATTCATACTTGTATAGACGTATATACCCTTCACTTACGTATATCGAAATATACTGTAAGGAAGAATACATATGCCATACCCTCATTCACACACGCAAACACCCATTCAGACAGAATATATATACAGTAAGCAAACAATGACACTTACCGAGTAAACGTAGAAGGAAACTCTTCTTAAGGAAACGCATGTAATCGTCTTATACAACATACAGTATTCGCATTTTAAACACAGCGGCATGAATTGCAAAGAAATGTAAGTAATTCCTGTTCCCAAATAAACGTTGTTCCACCTGCAGAAACAAATATGACAAATTATATAAACGTCTTTGGGCATAAAAGAATATTTGTGCAACAAATGTATACATTTTGCTGTCACGTGTGATTCAGGTGTACAGAGATTCTATCGTTTTCACGGCACGAGAATGCCATCTATATAATTTTCAATTTCGATATATGTGTACGTAAATTTAAGGTTCATGAAGTAAGTAAAGATATCCGCTCAAATAAATTGGCAACAGCACCTCTGTTTCTCGAAATTCCCTGTTTACATTAGTCTGGATATATTCTAAGTCCCATATTATCCTTTCACAATAACAACAAGACGATTACTTCTATATTAGCGAAGCGATTGTTATTATATATTTTTTAAATGTATCTCCGTACGTGAAGAATGCTGAAACGATACTGCATGACATGTAATCCCTAACTGGGAAACTCAAGAGCATTCCTATTTAGAGTAATATTAGTAATATTACCAACAATTTCATAGAGTGTTAGGCGTATATGAAGACCAATATATTCCCGAATCCCTGTGTCGTAAAAAGAAATATTAATTACTGTTATTAATTCTAATTGCGGCCAGTGAATTCGCCTATGCCTGAGCATTTAATAATAATTACATTAATTTATATTCTTACATGTTATTTACCATAAGTATTTGATAAATTTCCACTTTCCTCTAAGGAACGTTATTCTCGTTTAGTTGTGATTGAGTAGAAAACAATCACTAAAATAATACATGGTTTATGCACCTTCTTTTCCACATCATTAATTAACTTTACTTTCCAATTTAATAGATTTTTAACACCTCTTCATACCCCTTGAACACCACTTTGCAATTGACCACAGGTTTCTCCTGCACAGATTAATAGATTTTGTTCATCTTACGTATTAATGTAGCTTTAATGTCTCCTGATATAATTATCACTGTCACCTACTGCTGACAATTTCTCATATAAAATTTTTGTGTTTTAGTATTTACGGTTTGGGCTTCCTTTTGATTCTCAGTTCTGCTAGTGCCCTTCCAATAGTAACATATTTATGTTCTTCACTTCCTTGTGTCTAGTTTCCGTTCACTACTGTCATATGCATTATCTCAAATCAAAATTAACTTTCAGATTTTTCTAAAACCAGACGATATAAACTAACTTTAACTCCTGTTTATGGAAAGAGCATAGAGGTATGCTAACAACCTTGAAACAGATATATGTCAGAAATAAACCTGATGATTGGCGTGTACATAAAATTTAGTTAAAAAAATTCAACGTTACAAACACACTCACAAATAGGCAAAAAGAATATGAAAAGTCTATATTATTTATTTATATTATATTACTCACCAAACATTTCGCATGTGATAACTAGTAGATTGTAGTTGGTATCTGCTGATAACGAAGGACATGAAGGTCTGTGTAGCACGTTTTCTTGACGGGTATGCAAGACTAGCTCTCTTCATCGTCACGTCATAGTTCAGCCTACACACACAAACTTCGGACATGTATATATATCTGTCGTACGGTATGTGCATACAAGCGTATTCACATACACGTACAGCATTCATACTTGTATAGACGTATATACCCTTCACTTACGTATATCGAAATATACTGTAAGGAAGAATACATTAGCCATACCCTCATTCACACACGCAAACACCCATTCAGACAGAATATATATACAGTAAGCATACAATGACACTTACCGAGTAAACGTAGAAGGAAACTCTCCTTAAGGAAACGCATGTAATCGTCTTATAGAACATACAGTATTCGCATTTTAAACACAGCGGCATGAATTGCAAAGAAATGTAAGTAATTCCTGTTCCCAAATAAACGTTGTTCCACCTGCAGAAACAAATATGACAAATTATATAAACGTCTTTGGGCATAAAAGAATATTTGTGCAACAAATGTATACATTTTGCTGTCACGCGTGATTCAGGTGTACAGAGATTCTATCGTTTTCACGGCACGAGAATGCCATCTATATAATTTTCAATTTCGATATATGTGTACGTAAATTTAAGGTTCATGAAGTAAGTAAAGATATCCGCTCAAATAAATTGGCAACAGCACCTCTGTTTCTCGAAATTCCCTGTTTACATTAGTCTGGATATATTCTACGTCCCATATTATCCTTTCACAATAACAACAAGACGATTACTTCTATATTAGCGAAGCGATTGTTATTATATATTTTTTTAAATGTATCTCCGTACGTGAAGAATGCTGAAACGATACTGCATGACATGTAATCCCTAACTGGGAAACTCAAGAGCATTCCTATTTAGAGTAATATTAGTAATATTACCAACAATTTCATAGAGTGTTAGGCGTATATGAAGACCAATATATTCCCGAATCCCTGTGTCGTAAAAAGAAATACTAATGACTGTTATTAATTCTAATTGCGGCCAGTGAATTCGCCTGTGCCTGAGCATTTAATAATAATTAACATTAATTTACAATCTTACATTTTGTTTACCATAAGTTTTTGATAAATTTTCCGCTTTCCTCTTAGGAACGTTATTCTCGTTTAGTTGTGATTGAGTAGAAAACAATCACTAAAATAATACATGGTTTATGCACCTTCTTTTCCACATCATATATTAACTTTACTTTCCAATTTAATAGATTTTTAACACCTCTTCATACTCCTTGAACACCAATATGCAATTGACCACAGGTTTCTCCTGCACAGATTAATAGATTTTGTTCATCTTGCGTATTAATGTAGCTTTAATGTCTCCTGAAATAATTATCACTGTCACCTACTGCTGACAATTTCTCATATAAAATTATTGTGTTTTAGTATTTACGGTTTGGGGCTTCCTTTTGATTCTCAGTTCTGCTAGTGCCCTTCCAATAGTAACAAATTTATGTTCTTCACTTCCTTGTGTCTAGTTTCCGTTCACTACTGTCATATGCATTATCTCAAATCAAAATTAACTTTCAGATTTTTCTAAAACCAGACGATATAAACTAACTTTAACTCCTGTTTATGGAAAGAGCATAGAGGTATGCTAACAAACTTGAAACAGATATATGTCAGAAATAAACCTGATGATTGGCGTGTACATAAAATTTAGTTAAAAAATTCAACGTTACAAACACACTCACAAATAGGCAAAAAGAATATGAAAAGTCTATATTATTTATTTATGTTATATATAATCACCAAACATTTCGCATGTGATAACTAGTAGATTGTAGTTGGTATCTGCTGATAACGAAGGACATGAAGGTCTGTGTAGCACGTTTTCTTGACAGGTATGCAAGACTAGCTCTCTTCATCGTCACGTCATAGTTCAGCCTACACACCAAAACTTCGGACATGTATATATATCTGTCGTACGGTATGTGCATTAAAGCGTATTCACATACACGTACAGCATTCATACTTGTATAGACGTATATACCCTTCACTTACGTATATCGAAATATACTGTAAGGAAGAATACATATGCCATACCCTCATTCACACACGCAAACACCCATTCAGACAGAATATATATACAGTAAGCATACAATGACACTTACCGAGTAAACGTAGAAGGAAACTCTCCTTAAGGAAACTCATGTAATCGTCTTATGGAACATACAGTATTCGCATTTTAAACACAGCGGCATGAATTGCAAAGAAATGTAAGTAATTCCTGTTCCCAAATAAACGATGTTCCACCTGCAGAAACAAATATGACAAATTATATAAACGTCTTTGGGCATAAAAGAATATTTGTGCAACAAATGTATACATTTTGCTGTCACGTGTGATTCAGGTGTACAGAGATTCTATCGTTTTCACGGCACGAGAATGCCATCTATATAATTTTCAATTTCGATATATGTGTACGTAAATTTAAGGTTCATGAAGTAAGTAAAGATATCCGCTCAAATAAATTGGCAACAGCACCTCTGTTTCTCGAAATTCCCTGTTTACATTAGTCTGGATATATTCCAAGTCCCATATTATCCTTTCACAATAACAACAAGACGATTACTTCTATATTAGCGAAGCGATTGTTATTATATATTTTTTTAAATGTATCTCCGTACGTGAAGAATGCTGAAACGATACTGCATGACATGTAATCCCTAACTGGGAAACTCAAGAGCATTCCTATTTAGAGTAATATTAGTAATATTACCAACAATTTCATAGAGTGTTAGGCGTATATGAAGACCAATATATTCCCGAATCCCTGTGTCGTAAAAAGAAATACTAATGACTGTTAGTAATTCTAATTGCGGCCAGTGAATTCGCCTATGCCTGAGCATTTAATAATAATTACATTAATTTACAATCTTACATGTTGTTTACCATAAGTATTTGATAAATTTCCACTTTCCTCTTAGGAACGTTATTCTCGTTTAGTTGTGATTGAGTAGAAAACAATCACTAAAATAATACATGGTTTATGCACCTTCTTTTCCACATCATATATTAACTTTACTTTCCAATTTAATAGATTTATAACACCTCTTCATACCCCTTGAACACCACTTTGCTATTGACCACAGGTTTCTCCTGCACAGATTAATAGATTTTGTTCATCTTGCGTATTAATGTAGCTGTAATGTCTCCTGAAATAATTATCACTGTCACCTACTGCTGACAATTTCTCATATAAAATTTTTGTGTTTCAGTATTTACGGTTTGGGGCTTCCTTTTGATTCTCAGTTCTGCTAGTGCACTTCCAGTAGTAACAAATTTATGTTATTCACTTCCTTGTGTCTAGTTTCCGTTCACTACTGTCATATGCATTATCTCAAATCAAAATTAACTTTCAGATTTTTCTAAAACCAGACGATATAAACTAACTTTATCTCCTGTTTATGGAAAGAGCATAGAGGTATGCTAACAACCTTGAAACAGATATATGTCAGAAATGAACCTGATGATTGGCGTGTACATAAAATTTAGTTAAAAAAATTCAACGTTACAAACACACTCACAAATAGGCAAAAAGAATATGAAAAGTCTATAATATATATTTATGTTATATTACTCACCAAAAATTTCGCATGTGATAACTAGTAGATTGTAGTTGGTATCTGCTGATAACGAAGGACATGAAGGTCTGTGTAGCACGTTTTCTTGACGGGTATGCAAGACTAGCTCTCTTCATCGTCACGTCATAGTTCAGCCTACACACACAAAATTCGGACATGTATATATATCTGTCGTACGGTATGTGCATACAAGCGTGTTCACATACACGTACAGCATTCATACTTGTATAGACGTATATACCCTTCACTTACGTATATCGAAATATACTGTAAGGAAGAATACATATGCCATACCCTCATTCACACACGCAAACACCCATTCAGACAGAATATATATACAGTAAGCAAACAATGACACTTACCGAGTAAACGTAGAAGGAAACTCTTCTTAAGGAAACGCATGTAATCGTCTTATAGAACATACAGTATTCGCATTTTAAACACAGCGGCATGAATTGCAAAGAAATGTAAGTAATTCCTGTTCCCAAATAAACGTTGTTCCACCTGCAGAAACAAATATGACAAATTATATAAACGTCTTTGGGCATAAAAGATTATTTTTGCAACAAATGTATACATTTTGCTGTCACGTGTGATTCAGGTGTACAGAGATTCTATCGTTTTCACGGCACGAGAATGCCATCTATATAATTTTCAATTTCGATATATGTGTACGTAAATTTAAGGTTCATGAAGTAAGTAAAGATATCCGCTCAAATAAATTGGCAACAGCACCTCTGTTTCTCGAAATTCCCTGTTTACATTAGTCTGGATATATTCTAAGTCCCATATTATCCTTTCACAATAACAACAAGACGATTACTTCTATATTAGCGAAGCGATTGTTATTATATATTTTTTTAAATGTATCTCCGTACGTGAAGAATGCTGAAACGATACTGCATGACATGTAATCCCTAACTGGGAAACTCAAGAGCATTCCTATTTAGAGTAATATTAGTAATATTACCAACAATTTCATAGAGTGTTAGGCGTATATGAAGACCAATATATTCCCGAATCCCTGTGTCGTAAAAAGAAATATTAATTACTGTTATTAATTCTAATTGCGGCCAGTGAATTCGCCTATGCCTGAGCATTTAATAATAATTACATTAATTTACATTCTTACATGTTGTTTACCATAAGTATTTGATAAATTTCCACTTTCCTCTTAGGAACGTTATTCTCGTTTAGTTGTGATTGAGTAGAAAACAATCACTAAAATAATACATGGTTTATGCACCTTCTTTTCCACATCATATATTAACTTTACTTTCCAATTTAATAGATTTTTAACACCTCTTCATACCCCTTGAACACCACTTTGCAATTGACCACAGGTTTCTCCTGCACAGATTAATAGATTTTGTTCATCTTACGTATTAATGTAGCTTTAATGTCTCCTGACATAATTATCACTGTCACCTACTGCTGACAATTTCTCATATAAAATTTTTGTGTTTTAGTATTTACGGTTTGGGCTTCCTTTTGATTCTCAGTTCTGCTAGTGCCCTTCCAATAGTAACAAATTTATGTTCTTCACTTCCTTGTGTCTAGTTTCCGTTCACTACTGTCATATGCATTATCTCAAATCAAAATTAACTTTCAGATTTTTCTAAAACCAGACGATATAAACTAACTTTAACTCCTGTTTATGGAAAGAGCATAGAGGTATGCTAACAAACTTGAAACAGATATATGTCAGAAATAAACCTGATGATTGGCGTGTACATAAAATTTAGTTAAAAAATTCAACGTTACAAACACACTCACAAATAGGCAAAAAGAATATGAAAAGTCTATATTATTTATTTATGTTATATATAATCACCAAACATTTCGCATGTGATAACTAGTAGATTGTAGTTGGTATCTGCTGATAACGAAGGACATGAAGGTCTGTGTAGCACGTTTTCTTGACAGGTATGCATGACTAGCTCTCTTCATCGTCACGTCATAGTTCAGCCTACACACCAAAACTTCGGACATGTATATATATCTGTCGTACGGTATGTGCATTAAAGCGTATTCACATACACGTACAGCATTCATACTTGTATAGACGTATATACCCTTCACTTACGTATATCGAAATATACTCTAAGGAAGAATACATATGCCATACCCTCATTCACACACGCAAACACCCATTCAGACAGAATATATATACAGTAAGCATACAATGACACTTACCGAGTAAACGTAGAAGGAAACTCTCCTTAAGGAAACTCATGTAATCGTCTTATGGAACATACAGTATTCGCATTTTAAACACAGCGGCATGAATTGCAAAGAAATGTAAGTAATTCCTGTTCCCAAATAAACGATGTTCCACCTGCAGAAACAAATATGACAAATTATATAAACGTCTTTGGGCATAAAAGAATATTTGTGCAACAAATGTATACATTTTGCTGTCACGTGTGATTCAGGTGTACAGAGATTCTATCGTTTTCACGGCACGAGATTGCCATCTATATAATTTTCAATTTCGATATATGTGTACGTAAATTTAAGGTTCATGATGTAAGAAAAGATATCCGCTCAAATAAATTGGCAACAGCACCTCTGTTTCTCGAAATTCCCTGTTTACATTAGTCTGGATATATTCTACGTCCCATATTATCCTTTCACAATAACAACAAGACGATTACTTCTATATTAGCGAAGCGATTGTTATTATATATTTTTTTAAATGTATCTCCGTACGTGAAGAATGCTGAAAAGATACTGCATGACATGTAATCCCTAACTGGGAAACTCAAGAGCATTCCTATTTAGAGTAATATTAGTAATATTACCAACAGTTTCATAGAGTGTTAGGCGTATATGAAGACCAATATATTCCCGAATCCCTGTGTCGTAAAAAAAAATACTAATGACTGTTATTAATTCTAATTGCGGCCAGTGAATTCGCCTATGCCTGAGCATTTAATAATAATTAATATTAATTTACTATCTTACATTTTGTTTACCATAAGTATTTGATAAATTTTCCTCTTTCCTCTTAGGAACGTTATTCTCGTTTAGTTGAGATTGAGTAGAAAACAATCACTAAAATAATACATGGTTTATGCACCTTCTTTTCCACATCATATATTAACTTTACTTTCCAATTTAATAGATTTTTAACACCTCTTCATACCCCTTGAACACCACTTTGCAATTGACCACAGGTTTCTCCTGCACAGATTAATAGATTTTGTTCATCTTACGTATTAATGTAGCTTTAATGTCTCCTGAAATAATTATCACTGTCACCTACTGCTGACAATTTCTCATATAAAATTTTTGTGTTTTAGTATTTACGGTTTGGGGCTTCCTTTTGATTCTCAGTTCTGCTAGTGCCCTTCCAATAGTAACATATTTATGTTCTTCACTTCCTTGTGTCTAGTTTCCGTTCACTACTGTCATATGCATTATCTCAAATCAAAATTAACTTTCAGATTTTTCTAAAACTAGACGATATAAACTAACTTTAACTCCTGTTTATGGAAAGAGCATAGAGGTATGCTAACAAACTTGAAACAGATATATGTCAGAAATAAACCTGATGATTGGCGTGTACATAAAATTTAGTTAAAAAATTCAACGTTACAAACACACTCACAAATAGGCAAAAAGAATATGAAAAGTCTATATTATTTATTTATATTATATTACTCACCAAACATTTCGCATGTGATAACTAGTAGATTGTAGTTGGTATCTGCTGATAACGAAGGACATGAAGGTCTGTGTAGCACGTTTTCTTGACGGGTATGCAAGACTAGCTCTCTTCATCGTCACGTCATAGTTCAGCCTACACACACAAACTTCGGACATGTATATATATCTGTCGTACGGTATGTGCATACAAGCGTATTCACATACACGTACAGCATTCATACTTGTATAGACGTATATACCCTTCACTTACGTATATCGAAATATACTGTAAGGAAGAATACATATGCCATACCCTCATTCACACACGCAAACACCCATTCAGACAGAATATATATACAGTAAGCATACAATGACACTTACCGAGTAAACGTAGAAGGAAACTCTCCTTAAGGAAACGCATGTAATCGTCTTATACAACATACAGTATTCGCATTTTAAACACAGCGGCATGAATTGCAAAGAAATGTAAGTAATTCCTGTTCCCAAATAAACGTTGTTCCACCTGCAGAAACAAATATGACAAATTATATAAACGTCTTTGGGCATAAAAGAATATTTGTGCAACAAATGTATACATTTTGCTGTCACGTGTGATTCAGGTGTACAGAGATTCTATCGTTTTCACGGCACGAGAATGCCATCTATATAATTTTCAATTTCGATATATGTGTACGTAAATTTAAGGTTCATGAAGTAAGTAAAGATATCCGCTCAAATAAATTGGCAACAGCACCTCTGTTTCTCGAAATTCCCTGTTTACATTAGTCTGGATATATTCCAAGTCCCATATTATCCTTTCACAATAACAACAAGACGATTACTTCTATATTAGCGAAGCGATTGTTATTATATATTTTTTTAAATGTATCTCCGTACGTGAAGAATGCTGAAACGATACTGCATGACATGTAATCCCTAACTGGGAAACTCAAGAGCATTCCTATTTAGAGTAATATTAGTAATATTACCAACAATTTCATAGAGTGTTAGGCGTATATGAAGACCAATATATTCCCGAATCGCTGTGTCGTAAAAAGAAATACTAATGACTGTTATTAATTCTAATTGCGGCCAGTGAATTCGCCTATGCCTGAGCATTTAATAATAATTACATTAATTTACAATCTTACATGTTGTTTACCATAAGTATTTGATAAATTTCCACTTTCCTCTTAGGAACGTTATTCTCGTTTAGTTGTGATTGAGTAGAAAACAATCACTAAAATAATACATGGTTTATGCACCTTCTTTTCAACATCATATATTAACTTTACTTTCAAATTTAATAGATTTTTAACACCTCTTCATACCCCTTGAACACCACTTTGCTATTGACCACAGGTTTCTCCTGCACAGATTAATAGATTTTGTTCATCTTGCGTATTAATGTAGCTGTAATGTCTCCTGAAATAATTATCACTGTCACCTACTGCTGACAATTTCTCATATAAAATTTTTGTGTTTCAGTATTTACGGTTTGGGGCTTCCTTTTGATTCTCAGTTCTGCTAGTGCACTTCCAGTAGTAACAAATTTATGTTATTCACTTCCTTGTGTCTAGTTTCCGTTCACTACTGTCATATGCATTATCTCAAATCAAAATTAACTTTCAGATTTTTCTAAAACCAGACGATATAAACTAACTTTATCTCCTGTTTATGGAAAGAGCATAGAGGTATGCTAACAACCTTGAAACAGATATATGTCAGAAATGAACCTGATGATTGGCGTGTACATAAAATTTAGTTAAAAAAATTCAACGTTACAAACACACTCACAAATAGGCAAAAAGAATATGAAAAGTCTATAATATATATTTATGTTATATTACTCACCAAAAATTTCGCATGTGATAACTAGTAGATTGTAGTTGGTATCTGCTGATAACGAAGGACATGAAGGTCTGTGTAGCACGTTTTCTTGACGGGTATGCAAGACTAGCTCTCTTCATCGTCACGTCATAGTTCAGCCTACACACACAAAATTCGGACATGTATATATATCTGTCGTACGGTATGTGCATACAAGCGTGTTCACATACACGTACAGCATTCATACTTGTATAGACGTATATACCCTTCACTTACGTATATCGAAATATACTGTAAGGAAGAATACATATGCCATACCCTCATTCACACACGCAAACACCCATTCAGACAGAATATATATACAGTAAGCAAACAATGACACTTACCGAGTAAACGTAGAAGGAAACTCTTCTTAAGGAAACGCATGTAATCGTCTTATACAACATACAGTATTCGCATTTTAAACACAGCGGCATGAATTGCAAAGAAATGTAAGTAATTCCTGTTCCCAAATAAACGTTGTTCCACCTGCAGAAACAAATATGACAAATTATATAAACGTCTTTGGGCATAAAAGAATATTTGTGCAACAAATGTATACATTTTGCTGTCACGTGTGATTCAGGTGTACAGAGATTCTATCGTTTTCACGGCACGAGAATGCCATCTATATAATTTTCAATTTCGATATATGTGTACGTAAATTTAAGGTTCATGAAGTAAGTAAAGATATCCGCTCAAATAAATTGGCAACAGCACCTCTGTTTCTCGAAATTCCCTGTTTACATTAGTCTGGATATATTCTAAGTCCCATATTATCCTTTCACAATAACAACAAGACGATTACTTCTATATTAGCGAAGCGATTGTTATTATATATTTTTTAAATGTATCTCCGTACGTGAAGAATGCTGAAACGATACTGCATGACATGTAATCCCTAACTGGGAAACTCAAGAGCATTCCTATTTAGAGTAATATTAGTAATATTACCAACAATTTCATAGAGTGTTAGGCGTATATGAAGACCAATATATTCCCGAATCCCTGTGTCGTAAAAAGAAATATTAATTACTGTTATTAATTCTAATTGCGGCCAGTGAATTCGCCTATGCCTGAGCATTTAATAATAATTACATTAATTTATATTCTTACATGTTATTTACCATAAGTATTTGATAAATTTCCACTTTCCTCTAAGGAACGTTATTCTCGTTTAGTTGTGATTGAGTAGAAAACAATCACTAAAATAATACATGGTTTATGCACCTTCTTTTCCACATCATTAATTAACTTTACTTTCCAATTTAATAGATTTTTAACACCTCTTCATACCCCTTGAACACCACTTTGCAATTGACCACAGGTTTCTCCTGCACAGATTAATAGATTTTGTTCATCTTACGTATTAATGTAGCTTTAATGTCTCCTGATATAATTATCACTGTCACCTACTGCTGACAATTTCTCATATAAAATTTTTGTGTTTTAGTATTTACGGTTTGGGCTTCCTTTTGATTCTCAGTTCTGCTAGTGCCCTTCCAATAGTAACATATTTATGTTCTTCACTTCCTTGTGTCTAGTTTCCGTTCACTACTGTCATATGCATTATCTCAAATCAAAATTAACTTTCAGATTTTTCTAAAACCAGACGATATAAACTAACTTTAACTCCTGTTTATGGAAAGAGCATAGAGGTATGCTAACAACCTTGAAACAGATATATGTCAGAAATAAACCTGATGATTGGCGTGTACATAAAATTTAGTTAAAAAAATTCAACGTTACAAACACACTCACAAATAGGCAAAAAGAATATGAAAAGTCTATATTATTTATTTATATTATATTACTCACCAAACATTTCGCATGTGATAACTAGTAGATTGTAGTTGGTATCTGCTGATAACGAAGGACATGAAGGTCTGTGTAGCACGTTTTCTTGACGGGTATGCAAGACTAGCTCTCTTCATCGTCACGTCATAGTTCAGCCTACACACACAAACTTCGGACATGTATATATATCTGTCGTACGGTATGTGCATACAAGCGTATTCACATACACGTACAGCATTCATACTTGTATAGACGTATATACCCTTCACTTACGTATATCGAAATATACTGTAAGGAAGAATACATATGCCATACCCTCATTCACACACGCAAACACCCATTCAGACAGAATATATATACAGTAAGCATACAATGACACTTACCGAGTAAACGTAGAAGGAAACTCTCCTTAAGGAAACGCATGTAATCGTCTTATAGAACATACAGTATTCGCATTTTAAACACAGCGGCATGAATTGCAAAGAAATGTAAGTAATTCCTGTTCCCAAATAAACGTTGTTCCACCTGCAGAAACAAATATGACAAATTATATAAACGTCTTTGGGCATAAAAGAATATTTGTGCAACAAATGTATACATTTTGCTGTCACGCGTGATTCAGGTGTACAGAGATTCTATCGTTTTCACGGCACGAGAATGCCATCTATATAATTTTCAATTTCGATATATGTGTACGTAAATTTAAGGTTCATGAAGTAAGTAAAGATATCCGCTCAAATAAATTGGCAACAGCACCTCTGTTTCTCGAAATTCCCTGTTTACATTAGTCTGGATATATTCTACGTCCCATATTATCCTTTCACAATAACAACAAGACGATTACTTCTATATTAGCGAAGCGATTGTTATTATATATTTTTTTAAATGTATCTCCGTACGTGAAGAATGCTGAAACGATACTGCATGACATGTAATCCCTAACTGGGAAACTCAAGAGCATTCCTATTTAGAGTAATATTAGTAATATTACCAACAATTTCATAGAGTGTTAGGCGTATATGAAGACCAATATATTCCCGAATCCCTGTGTCGTAAAAAGAAATACTAATGACTGTTATTAATTCTAATTGCGGCCAGTGAATTCGCCTGTGCCTGAGCATTTAATAATAATTAACATTAATTTACAATCTTACATTTTGTTTACCATAAGTTTTTGATAAATTTTCCACTTTCCTCTTAGGAACGTTATTCTCGTTTAGTTGTGATTGAGTAGAAAACAATCACTAAAATAATACATGGTTTATGCACCTTCTTTTCCACATCATATATTAACTTTACTTTCCAATTTAATAGATTTTTAACACCTCTTCATACTCCTTGAACACCAATTTGCAATTGACCACAGGTTTCTCCTGCACAGATTAATAGATTTTGTTCATCTTGCGTATTAATGTAGCTTTAATGTCTCCTGAAATAATTATCACTGTCACCTACTGCTGACAATTTCTCATATAAAATTTTTGTGTTTTAGTATTTACGGTTTGGGGCTTCCTTTTGATTCTCAGTTCTGCTAGTGCCCTTCCAATAGTAACAAATTTATGTTCTTCACTTCCTTGTGTCTAGTTTCCGTTCACTACTGTCATATGCATTATCTCAAATCAAAATTAACTTTCAGATTTTTCTAAAACCAGACGATATAAACTAACTTTAACTCCTGTTTATGGAAAGAGCATAGAGGTATGCTAACAAACTTGAAACAGATATATGTCAGAAATAAACCTGATGATTGGCGTGTACATAAAATTTAGTTAAAAAATTCAACGTTACAAACACACTCACAAATAGGCAAAAAGAATATGAAAAGTCTATATTATTTATTTATGTTATATATAATCACCAAACATTTCGCATGTGATAACTAGTAGATTGTAGTTGGTATCTGCTGATAACGAAGGACATGAAGGTCTGTGTAGCACGTTTTCTTGACAGGTATGCAAGACTAGCTCTCTTCATCGTCACGTCATAGTTCAGCCTACACACCAAAACTTCGGACATGTATATATATCTGTCGTACGGTATGTGCATTAAAGCGTATTCACATACACGTACAGCATTCATACTTGTATAGACGTATATACCCTTCACTTACGTATATCGAAATATACTGTAAGGAAGAATACATATGCCATACCCTCATTCACACACGCAAACACCCATTCAGACAGAATATATATACAGTAAGCATACAATGACACTTACCGAGTAAACGTAGAAGGAAACTCTCCTTAAGGAAACTCATGTAATCGTCTTATGGAACATACAGTATTCGCATTTTAAACACAGCGGCATGAATTGCAAAGAAATGTAAGTAATTCCTGTTCCCAAATAAACGATGTTCCACCTGCAGAAACAAATATGACAAATTATATAAACGTCTTTGGGCATAAAAGAATATTTGTGCAACAAATGTATACATTTTGCTGTCACGTGTGATTCAGGTGTACAGAGATTCTATCGTTTTCACGGCACGAGAATGCCATCTATATAATTTTCAATTTCGATATATGTGTACGTAAATTTAAGGTTCATGAAGTAAGTAAAGATATCCGCTCAAATAAATTGGCAACAGCACCTCTGTTTCTCGAAATTCCCTGTTTACATTAGTCTGGATATATTCCAAGTCCCATATTATCCTTTCACAATAACAACAAGACGATTACTTCTATATTAGCGAAGCGATTGTTATTATATATTTTTTTAAATGTATCTCCGTACGTGAAGAATGCTGAAACGATACTGCATGACATGTAATCCCTAACTGGGAAACTCAAGAGCATTCCTATTTAGAGTAATATTAGTAATATTACCAACAATTTCATAGAGTGTTAGGCGTATATGAAGACCAATATATTCCCGAATCCCTGTGTCGTAAAAAGAAATACTAATGACTGTTATTAATTCTAATTGCGGCCAGTGAATTCGCCTATGCCTGAGCATTTAATAATAATTACATTAATTTACAATCTTACATGTTGTTTACCATAAGTATTTGATAAATTTCCACTTTCCTCTTAGGAACGTTATTCTCGTTTAGTTGTGATTGAGTAGAAAACAATCACTAAAATAATACATGGTTTATGCACCTTCTTTTCCACATCATATATTAACTTTACTTTCCAATTTAATAGATTTATAACACCTCTTCATACCCCTTGAACACCACTTTGCTATTGACCACAGGTTTCTCCTGCACAGATTAATAGATTTTGTTCATCTTGCGTATTAATGTAGCTGTAATGTCTCCTGAAATAATTATCACTGTCACCTACTGCTGACAATTTCTCATATAAAATTTTTGTGTTTCAGTATTTACGGTTTGGGGCTTCCTTTTGATTCTCAGTTCTGCTAGTGCACTTCCAGTAGTAACAAATTTATGTTATTCACTTCCTTGTGTCTAGTTTCCGTTCACTACTGTCATATGCATTATCTCAAATCAAAATTAACTTTCAGATTTTTCTAAAACCAGACGATATAAACTAACTTTATCTCCTGTTTATGGAAAGAGCATAGAGGTATGCTAACAAACTTGAAACAGATATATGTCAGAAATAAACCTGATGATTGGCGTGTACATAAAATTTAGTTAAAAAATTCAACGTTACAAACACACTCACAAATAGGCAAAAAGAATATGAAAAGTCTATATTATTTATTTATGTTATATATAATCACCAAACATTTCGCATGTGATAACTAGTAGATTGTAGTTGGTATCTGCTGATAACGAAGGACATGAAGGTCTGTGTAGCACGTTTTCTTGACAGGTATGCAAGACTAGCTCTCTTCATCGTCACGTCATAGTTCAGCCTACACACCAAAACTTCGGACATGTATATATATCTGTCGTACGGTATGTGCATTAAAGCGTATTCACATACACGTACAGCATTCATACTTGTATAGACGTATATACCCTTCACTTACGTATATCGAAATATACTGTAAGGAAGAATACATATGCCATACCCTCATTCACACACGCAAACACCCATTCAGACAGAATATATATACAGTAAGCATACAATGACACTTACCGAGTAAACGTAGAAGGAAACTCTCCTTAAGGAAACTCATGTAATCGTCTTATGGAACATACAGTATTCGCATTTTAAACACAGCGGCATGAATTGCAAAGAAATGTAAGTAATTCCTGTTCCCAAATAAACGATGTTCCACCTGCAGAAACAAATATGACAAATTATATAAACGTCTTTGGGCATAAAAGAATATTTGTGCAACAAATGTATACATTTTGCTGTCACGTGTGATTCAGGTGTACAGAGATTCTATCGTTTTCACGGCACGAGAATGCCATCTATATAATTTTCAATTTCGATATATGTGTACGTAAATTTAAGGTTCATGAAGTAAGTAAAGATATCCGCTCAAATAAATTGGCAACAGCACCTCTGTTTCTCGAAATTCCCTGTTTACATTAGTCTGGATATATTCCAAGTCCCATATTATCCTTTCACAATAACAACAAGACGATTACTTCTATATTAGCGAAGCGATTGTTATTATATATTTTTTTAAATGTATCTCCGTACGTGAAGAATGCTGAAACGATACTGCATGACATGTAATCCCTAACTGGGAAACTCAAGAGCATTCCTATTTAGAGTAATATTAGTAATATTACCAACAATTTCATAGAGTGTTAGGCGTATATGAAGACCAATATATTCCCGAATCCCTGTGTCGTAAAAAGAAATATTAATTACTGTTATTAATTCTAATTGCGGCCAGTGAATTCGCCTATGCCTGAGCATTTAATAATAATTACATTAATTTACATTCTTACATGTTGTTTACCATAAGTATTTGATAAATTTCCACTTTCCTCTTAGGAACGTTATTCTCGTTTAGTTGTGATTGAGTAGAAAACAATCACTAAAATAATACATGGTTTATGCACCTTCTTTTCCACATCATATATTAACTTTACTTTCCAATTTAATAGATTTTTAACACCTCTTCATACCCCTTGAACACCACTTTGCAATTGACCACAGGTTTCTCCTGCACAGATTAATAGATTTTGTTCATCTTACGTATTAATGTAGCTTTAATGTCTCCTGACATAATTATCACTGTCACCTACTGCTGACAATTTCTCATATAAAATTTTTGTGTTTAGTATTTACGGTTTGGGCTTCCTTTTGATTCTCAGTTCTGCTAGTGCCCTTCCAATAGTAACAAATTTATGTTCTTCACTTCCTTGTGTCTAGTTTCCGTTCACTACTGTCATATGCATTATCTCAAATCAAAATTAACTTTCAGATTTTTCTAAAACCAGACGATATAAACTAACTTTAACTCCTGTTTATGGAAAGAGCATAGAGGTATGCTAACAAACTTGAAACAGATATATGTCAGAAATAAACCTGATGATTGGCGTGTACATAAAATTTAGTTAAAAAATTCAACGTTACAAACACACTCACAAATAGGCAAAAAGAATATGAAAAGTCTATATTATTTATTTATGTTATATATAATCACCAAACATTTCGCATGTGATAACTAGTAGATTGTAGTTGGTATCTGCTGATAACGAAGGACATGAAGGTCTGTGTAGCACGTTTTCTTGACAGGTATGCATGACTAGCTCTCTTCATCGTCACGTCATAGTTCAGCCTACACACCAAAACTTCGGACATGTATATATATCTGTCGTACGGTATGTGCATTAAAGCGTATTCACATACACGTACAGCATTCATACTTGTATTGACGTATATACCCTTCACTTACGTATATCGAAATATACTCTAAGGAAGAATACATATGCCATACCCTCATTCACACACGCAAACACCCATTCAGACAGAATATATATACAGTAAGCATACAATGACACTTACCGAGTAAACGTAGAAGGAAACTCTCCTTAAGGAAACTCATGTAATCGTCTTATGGAACATACAGTATTCGCATTTTAAACACAGCGGCATGAATTGCAAAGAAATGTAAGTAATTCCTGTTCCCAAATAAACGATGTTCCACCTGCAGAAACAAATATGACAAATTATATAAACGTCTTTGGGCATAAAAGAATATTTGTGCAACAAATGTATACATTTTGCTGTCACGTGTGATTCAGGTGTACAGAGATTCTATCGTTTTCACGGCACGAGATTGCCATCTATATAATTTTCAATTTCGATATATGTGTACGTAAATTTAAGGTTCATGATGTAAGAAAAGATATCCGCTCAAATAAATTGGCAACAGCACCTCTGTTTCTCGAAATTCCCTGTTTACATTAGTCTGGATATATTCTACGTCCCATATTATCCTTTCACAATAACAACAAGACGATTACTTCTATATTAGCGAAGCGATTGTTATTATATATTTTTTTAAATGTATCTCCGTACGTGAAGAATGCTGAAAAGATACTGCATGACATGTAATCCCTAACTGGGAAACTCAAGAGCATTCCTATTTAGAGTAATATTAGTAATATTACCAACAGTTTCATAGAGTGTTAGGCGTATATGAAGACCAATATATTCCCGAATCCCTGTGTCGTAAAAAAAAATACTAATGACTGTTATTAATTCTAATTGCGGCCAGTGAATTCGCCTATGCCTGAGCATTTAATAATAATTAATATTAATTTACTATCTTACATTTTGTTTACCATAAGTATTTGATAAATTTTCCTCTTTCCTCTTAGGAACGTTATTCTCGTTTAGTTGAGATTGAGTAGAAAACAATCACTAAAATAATACATGGTTTATGCACCTTCTTTTCCACATCATATATTAACTTTACTTTCCAATTTAATAGATTTTTAACACCTCTTCATACCCCTTGAACACCACTTTGCAATTGACCACAGGTTTCTCCTGCACAGATTAATAGATTTTGTTCATCTTACGTATTAATGTAGCTTTAATGTCTCCTGAAATAATTATCACTGTCACCTACTGCTGACAATTTCTCATATAAAATTTTTGTGTTTTAGTATTTACGGTTTGGGGCTTCCTTTTGATTCTCAGTTCTGCTAGTGCCCTTCCAATAGTAACATATTTATGTTCTTCACTTCCTTGTGTCTAGTTTCCGTTCACTACTGTCATATGCATTATCTCAAATCAAAATTAACTTTCAGATTTTTCTAAAACTAGACGATATAAACTAACTTTAACTCCTGTTTATGGAAAGAGCATAGAGGTATGCTAACAAACTTGAAACAGATATATGTCAGAAATAAACCTGATGATTGGCGTGTACATAAAATTTAGTTAAAAAATTCAACGTTACAAACACACTCACAAATAGGCAAAAAGAATATGAAAAGTCTATATTATTTATTTATATTATATTACTCACCAAACATTTCGCATGTGATAACTAGTAGATTGTAGTTGGTATCTGCTGATAACGAAGGACATGAAGGTCTGTGTAGCACGTTTTCTTGACGGGTATGCAAGACTAGCTCTCTTCATCGTCACGTCATAGTTCAGCCTACACACACAAACTTCGGACATGTATATATATCTGTCGTACGGTATGTGCATACAAGCGTATTCACATACACGTACAGCATTCATACTTGTATAGACGTATATACCCTTCACTTACGTATATCGAAATATACTGTAAGGAAGAATACATATGCCATACCCTCATTCACACACGCAAACACCCATTCAGACAGAATATATATACAGTAAGCATACAATGACACTTACCGAGTAAACGTAGAAGGAAACTCTCCTTAAGGAAACGCATGTAATCGTCTTATACAACATACAGTATTCGCATTTTAAACACAGCGGCATGAATTGCAAAGAAATGTAAGTAATTCCTGTTCCCAAATAAACGTTGTTCCACCTGCAGAAACAAATATGACAAATTATATAAACGTCTTTGGGCATAAAAGAATATTTGTGCAACAAATGTATACATTTTGCTGTCACGTGTGATTCAGGTGTACAGAGATTCTATCGTTTTCACGGCACGAGAATGCCATCTATATAATTTTCAATTTCGATATATGTGTACGTAAATTTAAGGTTCATGAAGTAAGTAAAGATATCCGCTCAAATAAATTGGCAACAGCACCTCTGTTTCTCGAAATTCCCTGTTTACATTAGTCTGGATATATTCTAAGTCCCATATTATCCTTTCACAATAACAACAAGACGATTACTTCTATATTAGCGAAGCGATTGTTATTATATATTTTTTTAAATGTATCTCCGTACGTGAAGAATGCTGAAACGATACTGCATGACATGTAATCCCTAACTGGGAAACTCAAGAGCATTCCTATTTAGAGTAATATTAGTAATATTACCAACAATTTCATAGAGTGTTAGGCGTATATGAAGACCAATATATTCCCGAATCCCTGTGTCGTAAAAAGAAATATTAATTACTGTTATTAATTCTAATTGCGGCCAGTGAATTCGCCTATGCCTGAGCATTTAATAATAATTACATTAATTTACATTCTTACATGTTGTTTACCATAAGTATTTGATAAATTTCCACTTTCCTCTTAGGAACGTTATTCTCGTTTAGTTGTGATTGAGTAGAAAACAATCACTAAAATAATACATGGTTTATGCACCTTCTTTTCCACATCATATATTAACTTTACTTTCCAATTTAATAGATTTTTAACACCTCTTCATACCCCTTGAACACCACTTTGCAATTGACCACAGGTTTCTCCTGCACAGATTAATAGATTTTGTTCATCTTACGTATTAATGTAGCTTTAATGTCTCCTGACATAATTATCACTGTCACCTACTGCTGACAATTTCTCATATAAAATTTTTGTGTTTTAGTATTTACGGTTTGGGCTTCCTTTTGATTCTCAGTTCTGCTAGTGCCCTTCCAATAGTAACATATTTATGTTCTTCACTTCCTTGTGTCTAGTTTCCGTTCACTACTGTCATATGCGTTATCTCAAATCAAAATTAACTTTCAGATTTTTCTAAAACCAGACGATATAAACTAACTTTAACTCCTGTTTATGGAAAGAGCATAGAGGTATGCTAACAACCTTGAAACAGATATATGTCAGAAATAAACCTGATGATTGGCGTGTACATAAAATTTAGTTAAAAAAATTCAACGTTACAAACACACTCACAAATAGGCAAAAAGAATATGAAAAGTCTATATTATTTATTTATATTATATTACTCACCAAACATTTCGCATGTGATAACTAGTAGATTGTAGTTGGTATCTGCTGATAACGAAGGACATGAAGGTCTGTGTAGCACGTTTTCTTGACGGGTATGCAAGACTAGCTCTCTTCATCGTCACGTCATAGTTCAGCCTACACACACAAACTTCGGACATGTATATATATCTGTCGTACGGTATGTGCATACAAGCGTATTCACATACACGTACAGCATTCATACTTGTATAGACGTATATACCCTTCACTTACGTATATCGAAATATACTGTAAGGAAGAATACATATGCCATACCCTCATTCACACACGCAAACACCCATTCAGACAGAATATATATACAGCAAGCAAACAATGACACTTACCGAGTAAACGTAGAAGGAAACTCTTCTTAAGGAAACGCATGTAATCGTCTTATAGAAAATACAGTATTCGCATTTTAAACACAGCGGCATGAATTGCAAAGAAATGTAAGTAATTCCTGTTCCCAAATAAACGTTGTTCCACCTGCAGAAACAAATATGACAAATTATATAAACGTCTTTGGGCATAAAAGAATATTTGTGCAACAAATGTATACATTTTGCTGTCACGTGTGATTCAGGTGTACAGAGATTCTATCGTTTTCACGGCACGAGAATGCCATCTATATAATTTTCAATTTCGATATATGTGTACGTAAATTTAAGGTTCATGAAGTAAGTAAAGATATCCGCTCAAATAAATTGGCAACAGCACCTCTGTTTCTCGAAATTCCCTGTTTACATTAGTCTGGATATATTCTAAGTCCCATATTATCCTTTCACAATAACAACAAGACGATTACTTCTATATTAGCGAAGCGATTGTTATTATATATTTTTTTAAATGTATCTCCGTACGTGAAGAATGCTGAAACGATACTGCATGACATGTAATCCCTAACTGGGAAACTCAAGAGCATTCCTATTTAGAGTAATATTAGTAATATTACCAACAATTTCATAGAGTGTTAGGCGTATATGAAGACCAATACATTCCCGAATCCCTGTGTCGTAAAAAGAAATATTAATTACTGTTATTAATTCTAATTGCGGCCAGTGAATTCGCCTATGCCTGAGCATTTAATAATAATTACATTAATTTACATTCTTACATGTTGTTTACCATAAGTATTTGATAAATTTCCACTTTCCTCTTAGGAACGTTATTCTCGTTTAGTTGTGATTGAGTAGAAAACAATCACTAAAATAATACATGGTTTATGCACCTTCTTTTCCACATCATATATTAACTTTACTTTCCAATTTAATAGATTTTTAACACCTCTTCATACCCCTTGAACACCACTTTGCAATTGACCACAGGTTTCTCCTGCACAGATTAATAGATTTTGTTCATCTTACGTATTAATGTAGCTTTAATGTCTCCTGACATAATTATCACTGTCACCTACTGCTGACAATTTCTCATATAAAATTTTTGTGTTTTAGTATTTACGGTTTGGGCTTCCTTTTGATTCTCAGTTCTGCTAGTGCCCTTCCAATAGTAACATATTTATGTTCTTCACTTCCTTGTGTCTAGTTTCCGTTCACTACTGTCATATGCGTTATCTCAAATCAAAATTAACTTTCAGATTTTTCTAAAACCAGACGATATAAACTAACTTTAACTCCTGTTTATGGAAAGAGCATAGAGGTATGCTAACAACCTTGAAACAGATATATGTCAGAAATAAACCTGATGATTGGCGTGTACATAAAATTTAGTTAAAAAAATTCAACGTTACAAACACACTCACAAATAGGCAAAAAGAATATGAAAAGTCTATATTATTTATTTATATTATATTACTCACCAAACATTTCGCATGTGATAACTAGTAGATTGTAGTTGGTATCTGCTGATAACGAAGGACATGAAGGTCTGTGTAGCACGTTTTCTTGACGGGTATGCAAGACTAGCTCTCTTCATCGTCACGTCATAGTTCAGCCTACACACACAAACTTCGGACATGTATATATATCTGTCGTACGGTATGTGCATACAAGCGTATTCACATACACGTACAGCATTCATACTTGTATAGACGTATATACCCTTCACTTACGTATATCGAAATATACTGTAAGGAAGAATACATATGCCATACCCTCATTCACACACGCAAACACCCATTCAGACAGAATATATATACAGTAAGCAAACAATGACACTTACCGAGTAAACGTAGAAGGAAACTCTCCTTAAGGAAACGCATGTAATCGTCTTATAGAACATACAGTATTCGCATTTTAAACACAGCGGCATGAATTGCAAAGAAATGTAAGTAATTCCTGTTCCCAAATAAACGTTGTTCCACCTGCAGAAACAAATATGACAAATTATATAAACGTCTTTGGGCATAAAAGAATATTTGTGCAACAAATGTATACATTTTGCTGTCACGTGTGATTCAGGTGTACAGAGATTCTATCGTTTTCACGGCACGAGAATGCCATCTATATAATTTTCAATTTCGATATATGTGTACGTAAATTTAAGGTTCATGAAGTAAGTAAAGATATCCGCTCAAATAAATTGGCAACAGCACCTCTGTTTCTCGAAATTCCCTGTTTACATTAGTCTGGATATATTCTAAGTCCCATATTATCCTTTCACAATAACAACAAGACGATTACTTCTATATTAGCGAAGCGATTGTTATTATATATTTTTTTAAATGTATCTCCGTACGTGAAGAATGCTGAAACGATACTGCATGACATGTAATCCCTAACTGGGAAACTCAAGAGCATTCCTATTTAGAGTAAAATTAGTAACATTACCAACAATTTCATAGAGTGTTAGGCGTATATGAAGACCAATATATTCCCGAATCCCTGTGTCGTAAAAAGAAATATTAATTACTGTTATTAATTCTAATTGCGGCCAGTGAATTCGCCTATGCCTGAGCATTTAATAATAATTACATTAATTTACATTCTTACATTTTGTTTACCATAAGTATTTGATAAATTTTCCACTTTCCTCTTAGGAACGTTATTCTCGTTTAGTTGTGATTGAGTAGAAAACAATCACTAAAATAATACATGGTTTATGCACCTTCTTTTCCACATCATATATTAACTTTACTTTCAAATTTAATAGATTTATGACACCTCTTCATACCCCTTGAACACCACTTTGCTATTGACCTCAGGTTTCTCCTGCACAGATTAATAGATTTTGTTCATCTTGCGTATTAATGTAGCTTTAATGTCTCCTGAGATAATTATCACTGTCACCTACTGCTGACAATTTCTCATATAAAATTTTTGTGTTTCAGTATTTACGGTTTGGGGCTTCCTTTTGATTCTCAGTTCTGCTAGTGCACTTCCAATAGTAACAAATTTATGTTATTCACTTCCTTGTGTCTAGTTTCCGTTCACTACTGTCATATGCATTATCTCAAATCAAAATTAACTTTCAGATTTTTCTAAAACCAGACGATATAAACTAACTTTATCTCCTGTTTATGGAAAGAGCATAGAGGTATGCTAACAACCTTGAAACAGATATATGTCAGAAATGAACCTGATGATTGGCGTGTACATAAAATTTAGTTAAAAAAATTCAACGTTACAAACACACTCACAAATAGGCAAAAAGAATATGAAAAGTCTATAATATATATTTATGTTATATTACTCACCAAAAATTTCGCATGTGATAACTAGTAGATTGTAGTTGGTATCTGCTGATAACGAAGGACATGAAGGTCTGTGTAGCACGTTTTCTTGACGGGTATGCAAGACTAGCTCTCTTCATCGTCACGTCATAGTTCAGCCTACACACACAAACTTCGGACATGTATATATATCTGTCGTACGGTATGTGCATACAAGCGTACAGCTACAGTACAGCATTCATACATACTTGTATAGACGTATATACCCTTCACTTACGTATATCAAAATATACTGTAAGGAAGAAAACATATGCCATTCCCTCATACACACACGCAAACACCCATCAGACAGAATATATATACAGTAAGCATACAATGACACTTACCGGGTAAATGTAGAAAGAAACTCTCCTTAAGGAAACGCATGTAATCGTCTTATAGAACATACAGTATTCGCATTTTAAACACAGCGGCATGAATTGCAAAGAAATGTATGTATTTCCTGTTCCCAAATAACCGTTGTTCCACCTGCAGAAACAAATATGAAAAATTATATAAACGTCTTTGGGCATAAAAGAATATTTGTGCAACAAATGTATACATTTTGCTGTCACGTGTGATTCAGGTGTACAGAGATTCTATCGTTTTCACGGCACGAGAATGCCATCTTTATAATTTTCAATTTCGATATATGTGTACGTAAATTTAAGGTTCATGAAGTAAGTAAAGATATCCGCTCAAATAAATTGGCAACAGCACCTCTGTTTCACGAAATTCCCTGTTTACATTAGTCTGGATATATTCTAAGTCCCATATTATCCTTTCACAATAACAACAAGGCGATTACTTCTATATTTGCGAAGCAATTGTTTTATATATTTTTTAAATGTATCTCCGTACGTGAAGAATGCTGAAACGATACTGCATGACATGTAATCCCTAACTGGGAAACTCAAGAGCATTCCTATTTAGAATAATATTATTAATATTACCAACAATTTCATAGAGTGTTAGGCGTATATGAAGACCGATATATTCCCTAATCCCTGTGTCGTAAAAAGAAATACTAATGACTGTTAATAATTTTAATTGCGGCCAGTGAATTCGCCTATGCCTGAGAATTTATTAATAATTAACATTAATTTACAATCTTACATTTTTTTACCATAAGTATTTCATAAATTTTCCACTTTCCTCTTAGGAACGTTATTCTCGTTTAGTTGTGATTGAGTAGAAAACAATCACTAAAATAATACATGGTTTATGCACCTTCTTTTCCACATCATATATTAACTTTACTTTCCAATTTAATAGATTTTTAACACCTCTTCATACCCCTTGAACACCACTTTGCTATTGACCACAGGTTTATCCTGCATAGATTAATAGATTTTGTTCATCTTGCGTATTAATGTAGCTTTAATGTCTCCTGAAATAATTATCACTGTCACCTACTGCTGACAGTTTCTCATATAAAATTTTTGTGTTTCAGTATTTACGGTTTGGGGCTTCCTTTTGATTCTCAGTTCTGCTAGTGCCCTTCCAATAGTAACAAATTTATATTCTTCACTTCCTTGTGTCTAGTTTCCGTTCACTACTGTCATATGCATTATCTCAAATCAAAATTAACTTTCAGATTTTTCTAAAACCAGACGATATAAACTAACTTTAACTCCTGTTTATGGAAAGAGCATAGAGGTATGCTAACAAACTTGAAACAGATATATGTCAGAAATAAACCTGATGATTGGCGTGTACATAAAATTTAGTTAAAAAATTCAACGTTACAAACACACTCACAAATAGGCAAAAAGAATATGAAAAGTCTATATTATTTATTTATGTTATATTACTCACCAAACATTTCGCATGTGATAACTAGTAGATTGTAGTTGGTATCTGCTGATAACGAAGGACATGAAGGTCTGTGTAGCACGTTTTCTTGACAGGTATGCAAGACTAGCTCTCTTCATCGTCACGTCATAGTTCAGCCTACACACCAAAACTTCGGACATGTATATATATCTGTCGTACGGTATGTGCATTAAAGCGTATTCACATACACGTACAGCAATCATACTTGTATAGACGTATATACCCTTCACTTACGTATATCGAAATATACTCTAAGGAAGAATACATATGCCATACCCTCATTCACACACGCAAACACCCATTCAGACAGAATATATATACAGTAAGCATACAATGACACTTACCGAGTAAACGTAGAAGGAAACTCTCCTTAAGGAAACTCATGTAATAGTCTTATGGAACATACAGTATTCGCATTTTAAACACAGCGGCGTGAATTGCAAAGAAATGTATGTAATTCCTGTTCCCAAATAAACGATGTTCCACCTGCAGAAACAAATATGACAAATTATATAAACGTCTTTGGGCATAAAAGAATATTTGTGCAACAAATGTAGACATTTTGCTGTCACGTGTGATTCAGGTGTACAGAGATTCTATCGTTTTCACGGCACGAGAATGCCATCTATATAATTTTCAATTTCGATATATGTGTACGTAAATTTAAGGTTCATGAAGTAAGTAAAGATATCCGCTCAAATAAATTGGCAACAGCACCTCTGTTTCTCGAAATTCCCTGTTTACATTAGTCTGGATATATTCTACGTCCCATATTATCCTTTCACAATAACAACAAGACGATTACTTCTATATTAGCGAAGCGATTGTTATTATATATTTTTTTAAATGTATCTCCGTCCGTGAAGAATGCTGAAAAGATACTGCATGACATGTAATCCCTAACTGGGAAACTCAAGAGCATTCCTATTTAGAGTAATATTAGTAATATTACCAACAATTTCATAGAGTGTTAGGCGTATATGAAGACCAATATATTCCCGAATCCCTGTGTCGTAAAAAGAAATACTAATGACTGTTATTAATTCTAATTGCGGCCAGTGAATTCGCCTATGCCTGAGCATTTAATAATAATTACATTAATTTACAATCTTACATTTTGTTTACCATAAGTATTTGATAAATTTTCCACTTTCCTCTTAGGAACGTTATTCTCGTTTAGTTGTGATTGAGTAGAAAACAATCACTAAAATAATACATGGTTTATGCACCTTCTTTTCCACATCATATATTAACTTTACTTTCCAATTTAATAGATTTATAACACCTCTTCATACCCCTTGAACACCACTTTGCTATTGACCACAGGTTTCTCCTGCACAGATTAATAGATTTTGTTCATCTTGCGTATTAATGTAGCTGTAATGTCTCCTGAAATAATTATCACTGTCACCTACTGCTGACAATTTCTCATATAAAATTTTTGTGTTTCAGTATTTACGGTTTGGGGCTTCCTTTTGATTCTCAGTTCTGCTAGTGCACTTCCAATAGTAACAAATTTATGTTATTCACTTCCTTGTGTCTAGTTTCCGTTCACTACTGTCATATGCATTATCTCAAATCAAAATTAACTTTCAGATTTTTCTAAAACCAGACGATATAAACTAACTTTATCTCCTGTTTATGGAAAGAGCATAGAGATATGCTAACAACCTTGAAACAGATATATGTCAGAAATGAACCTGATGATTGGCGTGTACATAAAATTTAGTTAAAAAAATTCAACGTTACAAACACACTCACAAATAGGCAAAAAGAATATGAAAAGAATATTACTCACCAAAAATTTCGCATGTGATAACTAGTAGATTGTAGTTGGTATCTGCTGATAACGAAGGACATGAAGGTCTGTGTAGCACGTTTTCTTGACGGGTATGCAAGACTAGCTCTCTTCATCGTCACGTCATAGTTCAGCCTACACACACAAACTTCGGACATGTATATATATCTGTCGTACGGTATGTGCATACAAGCGTACAGCTACAGTACAGCATTCATACATACTTGTATAGACGTATATACCCTTCACTTACGTATATCGAAATATACTGTAAGGAAGAATACATATGCCATTCCCTCATACACACACGCAAACACCCATCAGACAGAATATATATACAGTAAGCATACAATGACACTTACCGGGTAAATGTAGAAAGAAACTCTCCTTAAGGAAACGCATGTAATCGTCTTATAGAACATACAGTATTCGCATTTTAAACACAGCGGCATGAATTGCAAAGAAATGTATGTATTTCCTGTTCCCAAATAACCGTTGTTCCACCTGCAGAAACAAATATGACAAATTATATAAACGTCTTTGGGCATAAAAGAATATTTGTGCAACAAATGTATACATTTTGCTGTCACGTGTGATTCAGGTGTACAGAGATTCTATCGTTTTCACGGCACGAGAATGCCATCTTTATAATTTTCAATTTCGATATATGTGTACGTAAATTTAAGGTTCATGAAGTAAGTAAAGATATCCGCTCAAATAAATTGGCAACAGCACCTCTGTTTCACGAAATTCCCTGTTTACATTAGTCTGGATATATTCTAAGTCCCATATTATCCTTTCACAATAACAACAAGGCGATTACTTCTATATTTGCGAAGCAATTGTTTTATATATTTTTTAAATGTATCTCCGTACGTGAAGAATGCTGAAACGATACTGCATGACATGTAATCCCTAACTGGGAAACTCAAGAGCATTCCTATTTAGAATAATATTATTAATATTACCAACAATTTCATAGAGTGTTAGGCGTATATGAAGACCGATATATTCCCTAATCCCTGTGTCGTAAAAAGAAATACTAATGACTGTTAATAATTTTAATTGCGGCCAGTGAATTCGCCTATGCCTGAGCATTTATTAATAATTAACATTAATTTACAATCTTACATTTTTTTACCATAAGTATTTCATAAATTTTCCACTTTCCTCTTAGGAACGTTATTCTCGTTTAGTTGTGATTGAGTAGAAAACAATCACTAAAATAATACATGATTTATGCACCTTCTTTTCCACATCATATATTAACTTTACTTTCCAATTTAATAGATTTATAACACCTCTTCATACCCCTTGAACACCACTTTGCTATTGACTACAGGTTTCTCCTGCACAGATTAATAGATTTTGTTCATCTTACGTATTAATGTAGCTTTAATGTCTCCTGACATAATTATCACTGTCACCTACTGCTGACAATTTCTCATATAAAATTTTTGTGTTTTAGTATTTACGGTTTGGGCTTCCTTTTGATTCTCAGTTCTGCTAGTGCCCTTCCAATAGTAACAAATTTATGTTCTTCACTTCCTTGTGTCTAGTTTCCGTTCAGTACCGTCATATGCATTATCTCAAATCAAAATTAACTTTCAGATTTTTCTAAAACCAGACGATATAAACTAACTTTAACTCCTGTTTATGGAAAGAGCATAGAGGTATGCTAACAACCTTGAAACAGATATATGTCAGAAATGAACCTGATGATTGGCGTGTACATAAAATTTAGTTAAAAAAATTCAACGTTACAAACACACTCACAAATAGGCAAAAAGAATATGAAAAGTCTATATTATTTATTTATGTTATATTACTCACCAAACATTTCGCATGTGATAACTAGTAGATTGTAGTTGGTATCTGCTGATAACGAAGGACATGAAGGTATGTGTAGCACGTTTTCTTGACGGGTATGCAAGACTAGCTCTCTTCATCGTCACGTCATAGTTCAGCCTACACACCCAAACTTCGGACATGTATATATATCTGTCGTATGGTATGTGCATACAAGCGTATTCACATACACGTACAGCATTCATACTTGTATAGACGTATATACCCTTCACTTAGGTATATCGAAATATACTGTAAGGAAGAATACATATGCCATACCCTCATTCACACACGCAAACGCCCATTCAGACAGAATATACAGTAAGCATACAATGACACTTACCGAGTAAACGTAGAAGGAAAGTCTCCTTAAGGAAACTCATGTAATCGTCTTATAGAACATACAGTATTCGCATTTTAAACACAGCGGCATGAATTGCAAAGAAATGTAAGTAATTCCTGTTCCCAAATAAACGATGTTCCACCTGCAGAAACAAATATGACAAATTATATAAACGTCTTTGGGCATAAAAGAATATTTGTGCAACAAATGTATACATTTTGCTGTCACGTGTGATTCAGGTGTACAGAGATTCTATCGTTTTCACGGCACGAGAATGCCATCTATATAATTTTCAATTTCGATATATGTGTACGTAAATTTAAGGTTCATGAAGTAAGTAAAGATATCCGCTCAAATAAATTGGCAACAGCACCTCTGTTTCTCGAAATTCCCTGTATACATTAGTCTGGATATATTCTACGTCCCATATTATCCTTTCACAATAACAACAAGACGATTACTTCTATATTAGCGAAGCGATTGTTATTATATATTTTTTTAAATGTATCTCCGTACGTGAAGAATGCTGAAAAGATACAGCATGACATGTAATCCCTAACTGGAAAACTCAAGAGCATTCCTATTTAGAGTAATATTAGTAATATTACCAACAATTTCATAGAGTGTTAGGCGTATATGAAGACCTATATATTCCCGAATCCCTGTGTCGTAAAAAAAAATACTAATGACTGTTATTAGTTCTAATTGCGGCCAGTGAATTCGCCTATGCCTGAGCATTTAATAATAATTAATATTAATTTACTATCTTACATTTTGTTTACCATAAGTATTTGATAAATTTTCCACTTTCCTCTTAGGAACGTTATTCTCGTTTAGTTGTGATTGAGTAGAAAACAATCACTAAAATAATACATGGTTTATGCACCTTCTTTTCCACATCATATATTAACTTTACTTTCCAATTTAATAGATTTTTAACACCTCTTCATACCCCTTGAACACCACTTTGCAATTGACCACAGGTTTCTCCTGCACAGATTAATAGATTTTGTTCATCTTACGTATTAATGTAGCTTTAATGTCTCCTGAAATAATTATCACTGTCACCTACTGCTGACAATTTCTCATATAAAATTTTTGTGTTTTAGTATTTACGGTTTGGGGCTTCCTTTTGATTCTCAGTTCTGCTAGTGCCCTTCCAATAGTAACATATTTATGTTCTTCACTTCCTTGTGTCTAGTTTCCGTTCACTACTGTCATATGCATTATCTCAAATCAAAATTAACTTTCAGATTTTTCTAAAACCAGACGATATAAACTAACTTTAACTCCTGTTTATGGAAAGAGCATAGAGGTATGCTAACAACCTTGAAACAGATATATGTCAGAAATAAACCTGATGATTGGCGTGTACATATAATTTAGTTAAAAAAATTCAACGTTACAAACACACTCACAAATAGGCAAAAAGAATATGAAAAGTCTATATTATTTATTTATGTTATATTACTCACCAAACATTTCGCATGTGATAACTAGTAGATTGTAGTTGGTATCTGCTGATAACGAAGGACATGAAGGTATGTGTAGCACGTTTTCTTGACGGGTATGCAAGACTAGCTCTCTTCATCGTCACGTCATAGTTCAGCCTACACACACAAACTTCGGACATGTATATATATCTGTCGTACGGTATGTGCATACAAGCGTACAGCTACAGTACAGCATTCATACATACTTGTATAGACGTATATACCCTTCACTTACGTATATCAAAATATACTGTAAGGAAGAAAACATATGCCATTCCCTCATACACACACGCAAACACCCATCAGACAGAATATATATACAGTAAGCATACAATGACACTTACCGGGTAAATGTAGAAAGAAACTCTCCTTAAGGAAACGCATGTAATCGTCTTATAGAACATACAGTATTCGCATTTTAAACACAGCGGCATGAATTGCAAAGAAATGTATGTATTTCCTGTTCCCAAATAACCGTTGTTCCACCTGCAGAAACAAATATGACAAATTATATAAACGTCTTTGGGCATAAAAGAATATTTGTGCAACAAATGTATACATTTTGCTGTCACGTGTGATTCAGGTGTACAGAGATTCTATCGTTTTCACGGCACGAGAATGCCATCTTTATAATTTTCAATTTCGATATATGTGTACGTAAATTTAAGGTTCATGAAGTAAGTAAAGACATCCGCTCAAATAAATTGGCAACAGCACCTCTGTTTCACGAAATTCCCTGTTTACATTAGTCTGGATATATTCTAAGTCCCATATTATCCTTTCACAATAACAACAAGGCGATTACTTCTATATTTGCGAAGCAATTGTTTTATATATTTTTTAAATGTATCTCCGTACGTGAAGAATGCTGAAACGATACTGCATGACATGTAATCCCTAACTGGGAAACTCAAGAGCATTCCTATTTAGAATAATATTATTAATATTACCAACAATTTCATAGAGTGTTAGGCGTATATGAAGACCGATATATTCCCTAATCCCTGTGTCGTAAAAAGAAATACTAATGACTGTTAATAATTTTAATTGCGGCCAGTGAATTCGCCTATGCCTGAGCATTTATTAATAATTAACATTAATTTACAATCTTACATTTTTTTACCATAAGTATTTCATAAATTTTCCACTTTCCTCTTAGGAACGTTATTCTCGTTTAGTTGTGATTGAGTAGAAAACAATCACTAAAATAATACATGGTTTATGCACCTTCTTTTCCACATCATATATTAACTTTACTTTCCAATTTAATAGATTTATAACACCTCTTCATACCCCTTGAACACCACTTTGCTATTGACCACAGGTTTATCCTGCATAGATTAATAGATTTTGTTCATCTTGCGTATTAATGTAGCTTTAACGTCTCCTGAAATAATTATCACTGTCACCTACTGCTGACAGTTTCTCATATAAAATTTTTGTGTTTCAGTATTTACGGTTTGGGGCTTCCTTTTGATTCTCAGTTCTGCTAGTGCCCTTCCAATAGTAACAAATTTATATTCTTCACTTCCTTGTGTCTAGTTTCCGTTCACTACTGTCATATGCATTATCTCAAATCAAAATTAACTTTCAGATTTTTCTAAAACCAGACGATATAAACTAACTTTAACTCCTGTTTATGGAAAGAGCATAGAGGTATGCTAACAAACTTGAAACAGATATATGTCAGAAATAAACCTGATGATTGGCGTGTACATAAAATTTAGTTAAAAAATTCAACGTTACAAACACACTCACAAATAGGCAAAAAGAATATGAAAAGTCTATATTATTTATTTATGTTATATTACTCACCAAACATTTCGCATGTGATAACTAGTAGATTGTAGTTGGTATCTGCTGATAACGAAGGACATGAAGGTCTGTGTAGCACGTTTTCTTGACAGGTATGCAAGACTAGCTCTCTTCATCGTCACGTCATAGTTCAGCCTACACACCAAAACTTCGGACATGTATATATATCTGTCGTACGGTATGTGCATTAAAGCGTATTCACATACACGTACAGCATTCATACTTGTATAGACGTATATACCCTTCACTTACGTATATCGAAATATACTCTAAGGAAGAATACATATGCCATACCCTCATTCACACACGCAAACACCCATTCAGACAGAATATATATACAGTAAGCATACAATGACACTTACCGAGTAAACGTAGAAGGAAACTCTCCTTAAGGAAACTCATGTAATAGTCTTATGGAACATACAGTATTCGCATTTTAAACACAGCGGCATGAATTGCAAAGAAATGTAAGTAATTCCTCTTCCCAAATAAACGATGTTCCACCTGCAGAAACAAATATGACAAATTATATAAACGTCTTTGGGCATAAAAGAATATTTGTGCAACAAATGTATACATTTTGCTGTCACGTGTGATTCAGGTGTACAGAGATTCTATCGTTTTCACGGCACGAGAATGCCATCTATATAATTTTCAATTTCGATATATGTGTACGTAAATTTAAGGTTCATGAAGTAAGTAAAGATATCCGCTCAAATAAATTGGCAACAGCACCTCTGTTTCTCGAAATTCCCTGTTTACATTAGTCTGGATATATTCTACGTCCCATATTATCCTTTCACAATAACAACAAGACGATTACTTCTATATTAGCGAAGCGATTGTTATTATATATTTTTTTAAATGTATCTCCGTCCGTGAAGAATGCTGAAAAGATACTGCATGACATGTAATCCCTAACTGGGAAACTCAAGAGCATTCCTATTTAGAGTAATATTAGTAATATTACCAACAATTTCATAGAGTGTTAGGCGTATATGAAGACCAATATATTCCCGAATCCCTGTGTCGTAAAAAAAAATACTAATGACTGTTATTAATTCTAATTGCGGCCAGTGAATTCGCCTATGCCTGAGCATTTAATAATAATTAATATTAATTTACTATCTTACATTTTGTTTACCATAAGTATTTGATAAATTTTCCACTTTCCTCTTAGGAACGTTATTCTCGTTTAGTTGTGATTGAGTAGAAAACAATCACTAAAATAATACATGGTTTATGCACCTTCTTTTCCACATCATATATTAACTTTACTTTCCAATTTAATAGATTTATAACACCTCTTCATACCCCTTGAACACCACTTTGCTATTGACCACAGGTTTCTCCTGCACAGATTAATAGATTTTGTTCATCTTGCGTATTAATGTAGCTGTAATGTCTCCTGAAATAATTATCACTGTCACCTACTGCTGACAATTTCTCATATAAAATTTTTGTGTTTCAGTATTTACGGTTTGGGGCTTCCTTTTGATTCTCAGTTCTGCTAGTGCACTTCCAATAGTAACAAATTTATGTTATTCACTTCCTTGTGTCTAGTTTCCGTTCACTACTGTCATATGCATTATCTCAAATCAAAATTAACTTTCAGATTTTTCTAAAACCAGACGATATAAACTAACTTTATCTCCTGTTTATGGAAAGAGCATAGAGATATGCTAACAACCTTGAAACAGATATATGTCAGAAATGAACCTGATGATTGGCGTGTACATAAAATTTAGTTAAAAAAATTCAACGTTACAAACACACTCTCAAATAGGCAAAAAGAATATGAAAAGAATATTACTCACCAAAAATTTCGCATGTGATAACTAGTAGATTGTAGTTGGTATCTGCTGATAACGAAGGACATGAAGGTCTGTGTAGCACGTTTTCTTGACGGGTATGCAAGACTAGCTCTCTTCATCGTCACGTCATAGTTCAGCCTACACACACAAACTTCGGACATGTATATATATCTGTCGTACGGTATGTGCATACAAGCGTACAGCTACAGTACAGCATTCATACATACTTGTATAGACGTATATACCCTTCACTTACGTATATCGAAATATACTGTAAGGAAGAATACATATGCCATTCCCTCATACACACACGCAAACACCCATCAGACAGAATATATATACAGTAAGCATACAATGACACTTACCGGGTAAATGTAGAAAGAAACTCTCCTTAAGGAAACGCATGTAATCGTCTTATAGAACATACAGTATTCGCATTTTAAACACAGCGGCATGAATTGCAAAGAAATGTATGTATTTCCTGTTCCCAAATAACCGTTGTTCCACCTGCAGAAACAAATATGACAAATTATATAAACGTCTTTGGGCATAAAAGAATATTTGTGCAACAAATGTATACATTTTGCTGTCACGTGTGATTCAGATGTACAGAGATTCTATCGTTTTCACGGCACGAGAATGCTATCTTTATAATTTTCAATTTCGATATATGTGTACGTAAATTTAAGGTTCATGAAGTAAGTAAAGATATCCGCTCAAATAAATTGGCAACAGCACCTCTGTTTCACGAAATTCCCTGTTTACATTAGTCTGGATATATTCTAAGTCCCATATTATCCTTTCACAATAACAACAAGGCGATTACTTCTATATTTGCGAAGCAATTGTTTTATATATTTTTTAAATGTATCTCCGTACGTGAAGAATGCTGAAACGATACTGCATGACATGTAATCCCTAACTGGGAAACTCAAGAGCATTCCTATTTAGAATAATATTATTAATATTACCAACAATTTCATAGAGTGTTAGGCGTATATGAAGACCGATATATTCCCTAATCCCTGTGTCGTAAAAAGAAATACTAATGACTGTTAATAATTTTAATTGCGGCCAGTGAATTCGCCTATGCCTGAGCATTTATTAATAATTAACATTAATTTACAATCTTACATTTTTTTACCATAAGTATTTCATAAATTTTCCACTTTCCTCTTAGGAACGTTATTCTCGTTTAGTTGTGATTGAGTAGAAAACAATCACTAAAATAATACATGATTTATGCACCTTCTTTTCCACATCATATATTAACTTTACTTTCCAATTTAATAGATTTATAACACCTCTTCATACCCCTTGAACACCACTTTGCTATTGACGACAGGTTTCTCCTGCACAGATTAATAGATTTTGTTCATCTTACGTATTAATGTAGCTTTAATGTCTCCTGACATAATTATCACTGTCACCTACTGCTGACAATTTCTCATATAAAATTTTTGTGTTTTAGTATTTACGGTTTGGGCTTCCTTTTGATTCTCAGTTCTGCTAGTGCCCTTCCAATAGTAACATATTTATGTTCTTCACTTCCTTGTGTCTAGTTTCCGTTCACTACTGTCATATGCGTTATCTCAAATCAAAATTAACTTTCAGATTTTTCTAAAACCAGACGATATAAACTAACTTTAACTCCTGTTTATAGAAAGAGCATAGAGGTATGCTAACAACCTTGAAACAGATATATGTCAGAAATAAACCTGATGATTGGCGTGTACATCAAATTTAGTTAAAAAAATTCAACGTTACAAACACACTCACAAATAGGCAAAAAGAATATGAAAAGTCTATATTATTTATTTATATTATATTACTCACCAAACATTTCGCATGTGATAACTAGTAGATTGTAGTTGGTATCTGCTGATAACGAAGGACATGAAGGTCTGTGTAGCACGTTTTCTTGACGGGTATGCAAGACTAGCTCTCTTCATCGTCACGTCATAGTTCAGCCTACACACACAAACTTCGGACATGTATATATATCTGTCGTGCGGTATGTGCATACAAGCGTATTCACATACACGTACAGCATTCATACTTGTATAGACGTATATACCCTTCACTTACGTATATCGAAATATACTGTAAGGAAGAATACATATGCCATACCCTCATTCACACACGCAAACACCCATTCAGACAGAATATATATACAGTAAGCATACAATGATACTTACCGAGTAAACGTAGAAGGAAACTCTCCTTAAGGAAACGCATGTAATCGTCTTATAGAACATACAGTATTCGCATTTTAAACACAGCGGCATGAATTGCAAAGAAATGTAAGTAATTCCTGTTCCCAAATAAACGTTGTTCCACCTGCAGAAACAAATATGACAAATTATATAAACGTCTTTGGGCATAAAAGAATATTTGTGCAACAAATGTATACATTTTGCTGTCACGTGTGATTCAGGTGTACAGAGATTCTATCGTTTTCACGGCACGAGAATGCCATCTATATAATTTTCAATTTCGATATATGTGTACGTAAATTTAAGGTTCATGAAGTAAGTAAAGATATCCGCTCAAATAAATTGGCAACAGCACCTCTGTTTCTCGAAATTCCCTGTTTACATTAGTCTGGATATATTCTAAGTCCCATATTATTCTTTCACAATAACAACAAGACGATTACTTCTATATTAGCGAAGCGATTGTTATTATATATTTTTTTAAATGTATCTCCGTACGTGAAGAATGCTGAAACGATACTGCATGACATGTAATCCCTAACTGGGAAACTCAAGAGCATTCCTATTTAGAGTAAAATTAGTAATATTACCAACAATTTCATAGAGTGTTAGGCGTATATGAAGACCAATATATTCCCGAATCCCTGTGTCGTAAAAAGAAATATTAATTACTGTTATTAATTCTAATTGCGGCCAGTGAATTCGCCTATGCCTGAGCATTTAATAATAATTATATTAATTTACATTCTTACATTTTTTTTACCATAAGTATTTGATAAATTTTCCACTTTCCTCTTAGGAACGTTATTCTCGTTTAGTTGTGATTGAGTAGAAAACAATCACTAAAATAATACATGGTTTATGCACCTTCTTTTCCACATCATATATTAACTTTACTTTCAAATTTAATAGATTTTTAACACCTCTTCATACCCCTTGAACACCACTTTGCTATTGACCACAGGTTTCTCCTGCACAGATTAATAGATTTTGTTCATCTTGCGTATTAATGTAGCTTTAATGTCTCCTGAAATAATTATCACTGTCACCTACTGCTGACAATTTCTCATATAAAATTTTTGTGTTTCAGTATTTACGGTTTGGGGCTTCCTTTAGATTCTCAGTTCTGCTAGTGCACTTCCAATAGTAACAAATTTATGTTATTCACTTCCTTGTGTCTAGTTTCCGTTCACTACTGTCATATGCATTATCTCAAATCAAAATTAACTTTCAGATTTTTCTAAAACCAGACGATATAAACTAACTTTATCTCCTGTTTATGGAAAGAGCATAGAGGTATGCTAACAACCTTGAAACAGATATATGTCAGAAATGAACCTGATGATTGGCGTGTACATAAAATTTAGTTAAAAAAATTCAACGTTACAAACACACTCACAAATAGGCAAAAAGAATATGAAAAGTCTATATTATTTATTTATGTTATATTACTCACCAAACATTTCGCATGTGATAACTAGTAGATTGTAGTTGTTATCTGCTGATAACGAAGGACATGAAGGTCTGTGTAGCACGTTTTCTTGACGGGTATGCAAGACTAGCTCTCTTCATCGTCACGTCATAGTTCAGCCTACACACACAAACTTCGGACAAGTATATATATCTGTCGTACGGTATGTGCATACAAGCGTATGCACATACACGTACAGCATTCATACATACTTGTATAGACGTATATACCCTTCACTTACGTATATCGAAATATACTGTAAGGAAGAATACATACGCCATACCCTCATACACACACGCAAACACCCATCAGACAGAATATATATACAGTAAGCATACAATGACACTTACCGGGTAAATGTAGAAAGAAACTCTCCTTAAGGAAACGCATGTAATCGTCTTATAGAACATACAGTATTCGCATTTTAAACACAGCGGCATGAATTGCAAAGAAATGTATGTATTTCCTGTTCCCAAATAAACGATGTTCCACCTGCAGAAACAAATATGACAAATTATATAAACGTCTTTGGGCATAAAAGAATATTTGTGCAACAAATGTATACATTTTGCTGTCACGTGTGATTCAGGTGTACAGAGATTCTATCGTTTTCACGGCACGAGAATGCCATCTTTATAATTTTCAATTTCGATATATGTGTACGTAAATTTAAGGTTCATGAAGTAAGTAAAGATATCCGCTCAAATAAATTGGCAACAGCACCTCTGTTTCACGAAATTCCCTGTTTACATTAGTCTGGATATATTCTAAGTCCCATATTATCCTTTCACAATAACAACAAGGCGATTACTTCTATATTTGCGAAGCAATTGTTTTATATATTTTTTAAATGTATCTCCGTACGTGAAGAATGCTGAAACGATACTGCATGACATGTAATCCCTAACTGGGAAACTCAAGAGCATTCCTATTTAGAATAATATTATTAATATTACCAACAATTTCATAGAGTGTTAGGCGTATATGAAGACCGATATATTCCCTAATCCCTGTGTCGTAAAAAGAAATACTAATGACTGTTAATAATTTTAATTGCGGCCAGTGAATTCGCCTATGCCTGAGCATTTATTAATAATTACATTAATTTACAATCTTACATTTTTTTACCATAAGTATTTCATAAATTTTCCACTTTCCTCTTAGGAACGTTATTCTCGTTTAGTTGTGATTGAGTAGAAAACAATCACTAAAATAATACATGGTTTATGCACCTTCTTTTCCACATCATATATTAACTTTACTTTCCAATTTAATAGATTTTTAACACCTCTTCATACCCCTTGAACACCACTTTGCAATTGACCACAGGTTTCTCCTGCACAGATTAATAGATTTTGTTCATCTTACGTATTAATGTAGCTTTAATGTCTCCTGAAATAATTATCACTGTCACCTACTGCTGACAATTTCTCATATAAAATTTTTGTGTTTTAGTATTTACGGTTTGGGGCTTCCTTTTGATTCTCAGTTCTGCTAGTGCCCTTCCAATAGTAACATATTTATGTTCTTCACTTCCTTGTGTCTAGTTTCCGTTCACTACTGTCATATGCATTATCTCAAATCAAAATTAACTTTCAGATTTTTCTAAAACCAGACGATATAAACTAACTTTAACTCCTGTTTATGGAAAGAGCATAGAGGTATGCTAACAACCTTGAAACAGATATATGTCAGAAATAAACCTGATGATTGGCGTGTACATATAATTTAGTTAAAAAAATTCAACGTTACAAACACACTCACAAATAGGCAAAAAGAATATGAAAAGTCTATATTATTTATTTATGTTATATTACTCACCAAACATTTCGCATGTGATAACTAGTAGATTGTAGTTGGTATCTGCTGATAACGAAGGACATGAAGGTATGTGTAGCACGTTTTCTTGACGGGTATGCAAGACTAGCTCTCTTCATCGTCACGTCATAGTTCAGCCTACACACACAAACTTCGGACATGTATATATATCTGTCGTACGGTATGTGCATACAAGCGTACAGCTACAGTACAGCATTCATACATACTTGTATAGACGTATATACCCTTCACTTACGTATATCAAAATATACTGTAAGGAAGAAAACATATGCCATTCCCTCATACACACACGCAAACACCCATCAGACAGAATATATATACAGTAAGCATACAATGACACTTACCGGGTAAATGTAGAAAGAAACTCTCCTTAAGGAAACGCATGTAATCGTCTTATAGAACATACAGTATTCGCATTTTAAACACAGCGGCATGAATTGCAAAGAAATGTAAGTAATTCCTGTTCCCAAATAACCGTTGTTCCACCTGCAGAAACAAATATGACAAATTATATAAACGTCTTTGGGCATAAAAGAATATTTGTGCAACAAATGTATACATTTTGCTGTCACGTGTGATTCAGGTGTACAGAGATTCTATCGTTTTCACGGCACGAGAATGCCATCTTTATAATTTTCAATTTCGATATATGTGTACGTAAATTTAAGGTTCATGAAGTAAGTAAAGACATCCGCTCAAATAAATTGGCAACAGCACCTCTGTTTCACGAAATTCCCTGTTTACATTAGTCTGGATATATTCTAAGTCCCATATTATCCTTTCACAATAACAACAAGGCGATTACTTCTATATTTGCGAAGCAATTGTTTTATATATTTTTTAAATGTATCTCCGTACGTGAAGAATGCTGAAACGATACTGCATGACATGTAATCCCTAACTGGGAAACTCAAGAGCATTCCTATTTAGAATAATATTATTAATATTACCAACAATTTCATAGAGTGTTAGGCGTATATGAAGACCGATATATTCCCTAATCCCTGTGTCGTAAAAAGAAATACTAATGACTGTTAATAATTTTAATTGCGGCCAGTGAATTCGCCTATGCCTGAGCATTTATTAATAATTAACATTAATTTACAATCTTACATTTTTTTACCATAAGTATTTCATAAATTTTCCACTTTCCTCTTAGGAACGTTATTCTCGTTTAGTTGTGATTGAGTAGAAAACAATCACTAAAATAATACATGGTTTATGCACCTTCTTTTCCACATCATATATTAACTTTACTTTCCAATTTAATAGATTTATAACACCTCTTCATACCCCTTGAACACCACTTTGCTATTGACCACAGGTTTATCCTGCATAGATTAATAGATTTTGTTCATCTTGCGTATTAATGTAGCTTTAACGTCTCCTGAAATAATTATCACTGTCACCTACTGCTGACAGTTTCTCATATAAAATTTTTGTGTTTCAGTATTTACGGTTTGGGGCTTCCTTTTGATTCTCAGTTCTGCTAGTGCCCTTCCAATAGTAACAAATTTATATTCTTCACTTCCTTGTGTCTAGTTTCCGTTCACTACTGTCATATGCATTATCTCAAATCAAAATTAACTTTCAGATTTTTCTAAAACCAGACGATATAAACTAACTTTAACTCCTGTTTATGGAAAGAGCATAGAGGTATGCTAACAAACTTGAAACAGATATATGTCAGAAATAAACCTGATGATTGGCGTGTACATAAAATTTAGTTAAAAAATTCAACGTTACAAACACACTCACAAATAGGCAAAAAGAATATGAAAAGTCTATATTATTTATTTATGTTATATTACTCACCAAACATTTCGCATGTGATAACTAGTAGATTGTAGTTGGTATCTGCTGATAACGAAGGACATGAAGGTCTGTGTAGCACGTTTTCTTGACAGGTATGCAAGACTAGCTCTCTTCATCGTCACGTCATAGTTCAGCCTACACACCAAAACTTCGGACATGTATATATATCTGTCGTACGGTATGTGCATTAAAGCGTATTCACATACACGTACAGCATTCATACTTGTATAGACGTATATACCCTTCACTTACGTATATCGAAATATACTCTAAGGAAGAATACATATGCCATACCCTCATTCACACACGCAAACACCCATTCAGACAGAATATATATACAGTAAGCATACAATGACACTTACCGAGTAAACGTAGAAGGAAACTCTCCTTAAGGAAACTCATGTAATAGTCTTATGGAACATACAGTATTCGCATTTTAAACACAGCGGCATGAATTGCAAAGAAATGTAAGTAATTCCTCTTCCCAAATAAACGATGTTCCACCTGCAGAAACAAATATGACAAATTATATAAACGTCTTTGGGCATAAAAGAATATTTGTGCAACAAATGTATACATTTTGCTGTCACGTGTGATTCAGGTGTACAGAGATTCTATCGTTTTCACGGCACGAGAATGCCATCTATATAATTTTCAATTTCGATATATGTGTACGTAAATTTAAGGTTCATGAAGTAAGTAAAGATATCCGCTCAAATAAATTGGCAACAGCACCTCTGTTTCTCGAAATTCCCTGTTTACATTAGTCTGGATATATTCTACGTCCCATATTATCCTTTCACAATAACAACAAGACGATTACTTCTATATTAGCGAAGCGATTGTTATTATATATTTTTTTAAATGTATCTCCGTCCGTGAAGAATGCTGAAAAGATACTGCATGACATGTAATCCCTAACTGGGAAACTCAAGAGCATTCCTATTTAGAGTAATATTAGTAATATTACCAACAATTTCATAGAGTGTTAGGCGTATATGAAGACCAATATATTCCCGAATCCCTGTGTCGTAAAAAAAAATACTAATGACTGTTATTAATTCTAATTGCGGCCAGTGAATTCGCCTATGCCTGAGCATTTAATAATAATTAATATTAATTTACTATCTTACATTTTGTTTACCATAAGTATTTGATAAATTTTCCACTTTCCTCTTAGGAACGTTATTCTCGTTTAGTTGTGATTGAGTAGAAAACAATCACTAAAATAATACATGGTTTATGCACCTTCTTTTCCACATCATATATTAACTTTACTTTCCAATTTAATAGATTTATAACACCTCTTCATACCCCTTGAACACCACTTTGCTATTGACCACAGGTTTCTCCTGCACAGATTAATAGATTTTGTTCATCTTGCGTATTAATGTAGCTGTAATGTCTCCTGAAATAATTATCACTGTCACCTACTGCTGACAATTTCTCATATAAAATTTTTGTGTTTCAGTATTTACGGTTTGGGGCTTCCTTTTGATTCTCAGTTCTGCTAGTGCACTTCCAATAGTAACAAATTTATGTTATTCACTTCCTTGTGTCTAGTTTCCGTTCACTACTGTCATATGCATTATCTCAAATCAAAATTAACTTTCAGATTTTTCTAAAACCAGACGATATAAACTAACTTTATCTCCTGTTTATGGAAAGAGCATAGAGATATGCTAACAACCTTGAAACAGATATATGTCAGAAATGAACCTGATGATTGGCGTGTACATAAAATTTAGTTAAAAAAATTCAACGTTACAAACACACTCACAAATAGGCAAAAAGAATATGAAAAGAATATTACTCACCAAAAATTTCGCATGTGATAACTAGTAGATTGTAGTTGGTATCTGCTGATAACGAAGGACATGAAGGTCTGTGTAGCACGTTTTCTTGACGGGTATGCAAGACTAGCTCTCTTCATCGTCACGTCATAGTTCAGCCTACACACACAAACTTCGGACATGTATATATATCTGTCGTACGGTATGTGCATACAAGCGTACAGCTACAGTACAGCATTCATACATACTTGTATAGACGTATATACCCTTCACTTACGTATATCGAAATATACTGTAAGGAAGAATACATATGCCATTCCCTCATACACACACGCAAACACCCATCAGACAGAATATATATACAGTAAGCATACAATGACACTTACCGGGTAAATGTAGAAAGAAACTCTCCTTAAGGAAACGCATGTAATCGTCTTATAGAACATACAGTATTCGCATTTTAAACACAGCGGCATGAATTGCAAAGAAATGTATGTATTTCCTGTTCCCAAATAACCGTTGTTCCACCTGCAGAAACAAATATGACAAATTATATAAACGTCTTTGGGCATAAAAGAATATTTGTGCAACAAATGTATACATTTTGCTGTCACGTGTGATTCAGGTGTACAGAGATTCTATCGTTTTCACGGCACGAGAATGCTATCTTTATAATTTTCAATTTCGATATATGTGTACGTAAATTTAAGGTTCATGAAGTAAGTAAAGATATCCGCTCAAATAAATTGGCAACAGCACCTCTGTTTCACGAAATTCCCTGTTTACATTAGTCTGGATATATTCTAAGTCCCATATTATCCTTTCACAATAACAACAAGGCGATTACTTCTATATTTGCGAAGCAATTGTTTTATATATTTTTTAAATGTATCTCCGTACGTGAAGAATGCTGAAACGATACTGCATGACATGTAATCCCTAACTGGGAAACTCAAGAGCATTCCTATTTAGAATAATATTATTAATATTACCAACAATTTCATAGAGTGTTAGGCGTATATGAAGACCGATATATTCCCTAATCCCTGTGTCGTAAAAAGAAATACTAATGACTGTTAATAATTTTAATTGCGGCCAGTGAATTCGCCTATGCCTGAGCATTTATTAATAATTAACATTAATTTACAATCTTACATTTTTTTACCATAAGTATTTCATAAATTTTCCACTTTCCTCTTAGGAACGTTATTCTCGTTTAGTTGTGATTGAGTAGAAAACAATCACTAAAATAATACATGATTTATGCACCTTCTTTTCCACATCATATATTAACTTTACTTTCCAATTTAATAGATTTATAACACCTCTTCATACCCCTTGAACACCACTTTGCTATTGACGACAGGTTTCTCCTGCACAGATTAATAGATTTTGTTCATCTTACGTATTAATGTAGCTTTAATGTCTCCTGACATAATTATCACTGTCACCTACTGCTGACAATTTCTCATATAAAATTTTTGTGTTTTAGTATTTACGGTTTGGGCTTCCTTTTGATTCTCAGTTCTGCTAGTGCCCTTCCAATAGTAACATATTTATGTTCTTCACTTCCTTGTGTCTAGTTTCCGTTCACTACTGTCATATGCGTTATCTCAAATCAAAATTAACTTTCAGATTTTTCTAAAACCAGACGATATAAACTAACTTTAACTCCTGTTTATAGAAAGAGCATAGAGGTATGCTAACAACCTTGAAACAGATATATGTCAGAAATAAACCTGATGATTGGCGTGTACATCAAATTTAGTTAAAAAAATTCAACGTTACAAACACACTCACAAATAGGCAAAAAGAATATGAAAAGTCTATATTATTTATTTATATTATATTACTCACCAAACATTTCGCATGTGATAACTAGTAGATTGTAGTTGGTATCTGCTGATAACGAAGGACATGAAGGTCTGTGTAGCACGTTTTCTTGACGGGTATGCAAGACTAGCTCTCTTCATCGTCACGTCATAGTTCAGCCTACACACACAAACTTCGGACATGTATATATATCTGTCGTGCGGTATGTGCATACAAGCGTATTCACATACACGTACAGCATTCATACTTGTATAGACGTATATACCCTTCACTTACGTATATCGAAATATACTGTAAGGAAGAATACATATGCCATACCCTCATTCACACACGCAAACACCCATTCAGACAGAATATATATACAGTAAGCATACAATGATACTTACCGAGTAAACGTAGAAGGAAACTCTCCTTAAGGAAACGCATGTAATCGTCTTATAGAACATACAGTATTCGCATTTTAAACACAGCGGCATGAATTGCAAAGAAATGTAAGTAATTCCTGTTCCCAAATAAACGTTGTTCCACCTGCAGAAACAAATATGACAAATTATATAAACGTCTTTGGGCATAAAAGAATATTTGTGCAACAAATGTATACATTTTGCTGTCACGTGTGATTCAGGTGTACAGAGATTCTATCGTTTTCACGGCACGAGAATGCCATCTATATAATTTTCAATTTCGATATATGTGTACGTAAATTTAAGGTTCATGAAGTAAGTAAAGATATCCGCTCAAATAAATTGGCAACAGCACCTCTGTTTCTCGAAATTCCCTGTTTACATTAGTCTGGATATATTCTAAGTCCCATATTATTCTTTCACAATAACAACAAGACGATTACTTCTATATTAGCGAAGCGATTGTTATTATATATTTTTTTAAATGTATCTCCGTACGTGAAGAATGCTGAAACGATACTGCATGACATGTAATCCCTAACTGGGAAACTCAAGAGCATTCCTATTTAGAGTAAAATTAGTAATATTACCAACAATTTCATAGAGTGTTAGGCGTATATGAAGACCAATATATTCCCGAATCCCTGTGTCGTAAAAAGAAATATTAATTACTGTTATTAATTCTAATTGCGGCCAGTGAATTCGCCTATGCCTGAGCATTTAATAATAATTATATTAATTTACATTCTTACATTTTTTTTACCATAAGTATTTGATAAATTTTCCACTTTCCTCTTAGGAACGTTATTCTCGTTTAGTTGTGATTGAGTAGAAAACAATCACTAAAATAATACATGGTTTATGCACCTTCTTTTCCACATCATATATTAACTTTACTTTCAAATTTAATAGATTTTTAACACCTCTTCATACCCCTTGAACACCACTTTGCTATTGACCACAGGTTTCTCCTGCACAGATTAATAGATTTTGTTCATCTTGCGTATTAATGTAGCTTTAATGTCTCCTGAAATAATTATCACTGTCACCTACTGCTGACAATTTCTCATATAAAATTTTTGTGTTTCAGTATTTACGGTTTGGGGCTTCCTTTTGATTCTCAGTTCTGCTAGTGCACTTCCAATAGTAACAAATTTATGTTATTCACTTCCTTGTGTCTAGTTTCCGTTCACTACTGTCATATGCATTATCTCAAATCAAAATTAACTTTCAGATTTTTCTAAAACCAGACGATATAAACTAACTTTATCTCCTGTTTATGGAAAGAGCATAGAGGTATGCTAACAACCTTGAAACAGATATATGTCAGAAATGAACCTGATGATTGGCGTGTACATAAAATTTAGTTAAAAAAATTCAACGTTACAAACACACTCACAAATAGGCAAAAAGAATATGAAAAGTCTATATTATTTATTTATGTTATATTACTCACCAAACATTTCGCATGTGATAACTAGTAGATTGTAGTTGTTATCTGCTGATAACGAAGGACATGAAGGTCTGTGTAGCACGTTTTCTTGACGGGTATGCAAGACTAGCTCTCTTCATCGTCACGTCATAGTTCAGCCTACACACACAAACTTCGGACAAGTATATATATCTGTCGTACGGTATGTGCATACAAGCGTATGCACATACACGTACAGCATTCATACATACTTGTATAGACGTATATACCCTTCACTTACGTATATCGAAATATACTGTAAGGAAGAATACATACGCCATACCCTCATACACACACGCAAACACCCATCAGACAGAATATATATACAGTAAGCATACAATGACACTTACCGGGTAAATGTAGAAAGAAACTCTCCTTAAGGAAACGCATGTAATCGTCTTATAGAACATACAGTATTCGCATTTTAAACACAGCGGCATGAATTGCAAAGAAATGTATGTATTTCCTGTTCCCAAATAAACGATGTTCCACCTGCAGAAACAAATATGACAAATTATATAAACGTCTTTGGGCATAAAAGAATATTTGTGCAACAAATGTATACATTTTGCTGTCACGTGTGATTCAGGTGTACAGAGATTCTATCGTTTTCACGGCACGAGAATGCCATCTTTATAATTTTCAATTTCGATATATGTGTACGTAAATTTAAGGTTCATGAAGTAAGTAAAGATATCCGCTCAAATAAATTGGCAACAGCACCTCTGTTTCACGAAATTCCCTGTTTACATTAGTCTGGATATATTCTAAGTCCCATATTATCCTTTCACAATAACAACAAGGCGATTACTTCTATATTTGCGAAGCAATTGTTTTATATATTTTTTAAATGTATCTCCGTACGTGAAGAATGCTGAAACGATACTGCATGACATGTAATCCCTAACTGGGAAACTCAAGAGCATTCCTATTTAGAATAATATTATTAATATTACCAACAATTTCATAGAGTGTTAGGCGTATATGAAGACCGATATATTCCCTAATCCCTGTGTCGTAAAAAGAAATACTAATGACTGTTAATAATTTTAATTGCGGCCAGTGAATTCGCCTATGCCTGAGCATTTATTAATAATTACATTAATTTACAATCTTACATTTTTTTACCATAAGTATTTCATAAATTTTCCACTTTCCTCTTAGGAACGTTATTCTCGTTTAGTTGTGATTTAATTAGAAAACAATCACTAAAATAATACATGGTTTATGCACCTTCTTTTCCACATCATATATTAACTTTACTTTCCAATTTAATAGATTTATAACACCTCTTCATACCCCTTGAACACCACTTTGCTATTGACCACAGGTTTATCCTGCATAGATTAATAGATTTTGTTCATCTTGCGTATTAATGTAGCTTTAATGTCTCCTGAAATAATTATCACTGTCACCTACTGCTGACAGTTTCTCATATAAAATTTTTGTGTTTCAGTATTTACGGTTTGGGGCTTCCTTTTATTCTCAGTTCTGCTAGTGCACTTCCAATAGTGACAAATTTATGTTCTTCACTTTCTTGTGTCTAGTTTCCGTTCATTAATGTCACATGCATTATCTCAAATCAAAATAAACTTTCAGATTTTTCTAAAACCAGACGATATAAACTAACTTTAACTCCTGTTTATAGAAAGAGCATAGAGGTATGCTAACAACCTTGAAACAGATATATGTCAGAAATAAACCTGATGATTGGCGTGTACATAAAATTTAGTTAAAAAAATTCAACGTTACAAACACACTCACAAATAGGCAAAAAGAATATGAAAAGTCTATATTATTTATTTATGTTATATTACTCACCAAACATTTCGCATGTGATAACTAGTAGATTGTAGTTGTTATCTGCTGATAACGAAGGACATGAAGGTCTGTGTAGCACGTTTTCTTGACGGGTATGCAAGACTAGCTCTCTTCATCGTCACGTCATAGTTCAGCCTACACACACAAACTTCGGACAAGTATATATATCTGTCGTACGGTATGTGCATACAAGCGTATGCACATACACGTACAGCATTCATACATACTTGTATAGACGTATATACCCTTCACTTACGTATATCGAAATATACTGTAAGGAAGAATACATACGCCATACCCTCATACACACACGCAAACACCCATCAGACAGAATATATATACAGTAAGCATACAATGACACTTACCGGGTAAATGTAGAAGGAAACTCTCCTTAAGGAAACGCATGTAATCGTCTTATAGAACATACAGTATTCGCATTTTAAACACAGCGGCATGAATTGCAAAGAAATGTATGTAATTCCTGTTCCCAAATAAACGTTGTTCCACCTGCAGAAACAAATATGACAAATTATATAAACGTCTTTGGGCATAAAAGAATATTTGTGCAACAAATGTATACATTTTGCTGTCACGTGTGATTCAGGTGTACAGAGATTCTATCGTTTTCACGGCACGAGAATGCCATCTTTATAATTTTCAATTTCGATATATGTGTACGTAAATTTAAGGTTCATGAAGTAAGTAAAGATATCCGCTCAAATAAATTGGCAACAGCACCTCTGTTTCACGAAATTCCCTGTTTACATTAGTCTGGATATATTCTAAGTCCCATATTATCCTTTCACAATAACAACAAGGCGATTACTTCTATATTTGCGAAGCAATTGTTTTATATATTTTTTTAAATGTATCTCCGTACGTGAAGAATGCTGAAACGATACTGCATGACATGTAATCCCTAACTGGGGAACTCAAGAGCATTCCTATTTAGAATAATATTATTAATATTACCAACAATTTCATAGAGTGTTACGCGTATATGAAGACCGATATATTTCCGAATCCCTGTGTCGTAAAAAGAAACACTAATGGCTGTTATTAATTCTAATTGCGGCCAGTGAATTCGCCTATGCCTGAGCATTTAATAATAATTACATTCATTTACAATCTTACATTTTTCTTACCATAAGTATTTGATAAATTTTCCACTTTCCTCTTAGGAACGTTATTCTCGTTTAGTTGTGATTGAGTAGAAAACAATCACTAAAATAATACATGGTTTATGCACCTTCTCTTCCACATCACATATTAACTTTACTTTCCAATTTAATAGATTTATAACACCTCTTCATACCCCTTGAACACCACTTTGCTATTGACCACAGGTTTATCCTGCGTAGATTAATAGATTTTGTTCATCTTGCGTATTAATGTAGCTTTAATGTCTCCTGAAATAATTATCACTGTCACCTACTGCTGACAGTTTCTCATATAAAATTTTTGTGTTTCAGTATTTACGGTTTGGGGCTTCCTTTTATTCTCAGTTCTGCTAGTGCCCTTCCAATAGTAACAAATTTATGTTCTTCACTTCCTTGTGTCTAGTTTCCGTTCAGTACCGTCATATGCATTATCTCAAATCAAAATTAACTTTCAGATTTTTCTAAAACCAGACGATATAAACTAACTTTAACTCCTGTTTATGGAAAGAGCATAGAGGTATGCTAACAACCTTGAAACAGATATATGTCAGAAATAAACCTGATGATTGGCGTGTACATAAAATTTAGTTAAAAAAATTCAACGTTACAAACACACTCACAAATAGGCAAAAAGAATATGAAAAGTCTATATTATTTATTTATGTTATATTACTCACCAAACATTTCGCATGTGATAACTAGTAGATTGTAGTTGTTATCTGCTGATAACGAAGGACATGAAGGTCTGTGTAGCACGTTTTCTTGACGGGTATGCAAGACTAGCTCTCTTCATCGTCACGTCATAGTTCAGCCTACACACACAAACTTCGGACAAGTATATATATCTGTCGTACGGTATGTGCATACAAGCGTATGCACATACACGTACAGCATTCATACATACTTGTATAGACGTATATACCCTTCACTTACGTATATCGAAATATACTGTAAGGAAGAATACATACGCCATACCCTCATACACACACGCAAACACCCATCAGACAGAATATATATACAGTAAGCATACAATGACACTTACCGGGTAAATGTAGAAGGAAACTCTCCTTAAGGAAACGCATGTAATCGTCTTATAGAACATACAGTATTCGCATTTTAAACACAGCGGCATGAATTGCAAAGAAATGTATGTAATTCCTGTTCCCAAATAAACGTTGTTCCACCTGCAGAAACAAATATGACAAATTATATAAACGTCTTTGGGCATAAAAGAATATTTGTGCAACAAATGTATACATTTTGCTGTCACGTGTGATTCAGGTGTACAGAGATTCTATCGTTTTCACGGCACGAGAATGCCATCTTTATAATTTTCAATTTCGATATATGTGTACGTAAATTTAAGGTTCATGAAGTAAGTAAAGATATCCGCTCAAATAAATTGGCAACAGCACCTCTGTTTCACGAAATTCCCTGTTTACATTAGTCTGGATATATTCTAAGTCCCATATTATCCTTTCACAATAACAACAAGGCGATTACTTCTATATTTGCGAAGCAATTGTTTTATATATTTTTTTAAATGTATCTCCGTACGTGAAGAATGCTGAAACGATACTGCATGACATGTAATCCCTAACTGGGGAACTCAAGAGCATTCCTATTTAGAATAATATTATTAATATTACCAACAATTTCATAGAGTGTTACGCGTATATGAAGACCGATATATTTCCGAATCCCTGTGTCGTAAAAAGAAACACTAATGGCTGTTATTAATTCTAATTGCGGCCAGTGAATTCGCCTATGCCTGAGCATTTAATAATAATTACATTCATTTACAATCTTACATTTTTCTTACCATAAGTATTTGATAAATTTTCCACTTTCCTCTTAGGAACGTTATTCTCGTTTAGTTGTGATTGAGTAGAAAACAATCACTAAAATAATACATGGTTTATGCACCTTCTTTTCCACATCACATATTAACTTTACTTTCCAATTTAATAGATTTATAACACCTCTTCATACCCCTTGAACACCACTTTGCTATTGACCACAGGTTTATCCTGCGTAGATTAATAGATTTTGTTCATCTTGCGTATTAATGTAGCTTTAATGTCTCCTGAAATAATTATCACTGTCACCTACTGCTGACAGTTTCTCATATAAAATTTTTGTGTTTCAGTATTTACGGTTTGGGGCTTCCTTTTATTCTCAGTTCTGCTAGTGCCCTTCCAATAGTAACAAATTTATGTTCTTCACTTCCTTGTGTCTAGTTTCCGTTCAGTACCGTCATATGCATTATCTCAAATCAAAATTAACTTTCAGATTTTTCTAAAACCAGACGATATAAACTAACTTTAACTCCTGTTTATGGAAAGAGCATAGAGGTATGCTAACAACCTTGAAACAGATATATGTCAGAAATAAACCTGATGATTGGCGTGTACATATAATTTAGTTAAAAAAATTCAACGTTACAAACACACTCACAAATAGGCAAAAAGAATATGAAAAGTCTATATTATTTATTTATGTTATATTACTCACCAAACATTTCGCATGTGATAACTAGTAGATTGTAGTTGGTATCTGCTGATAACGAAGGACATGAAGGTATGTGTAGCACGTTTTCTTGACGGGTATGCAAGACTAGCTCTCTTCATCGTCACGTCATAGTTCAGCCTACACATCCAAACTTCGGACATGTATATATATCTGTCGTATGGTATGTGCATACAAGCGTATTCACATACACGTACAGCATTCATACTTGTATAGACGTATATACCCTTCACTTACGTATATCGAAATATACTGTAAGGAAGAATACATATGCCATACCCTCATTCACACACGCAAACGCCCATTCAGACAGAATATATATACAGTAAGCATACAATGACACTTACCGAGTAAACGTAGAAGGAAACTCTCCTTAAGGAAACTCATGTAATCGTCTTATAGAACATACAGTATTCGCATTTTAAACACAGCGGCATGAATTGCAAAGAAATGTAAGTAATTCCTGTTCCCAAATAAACGATGTTCCACCTGCAGAAACAAATATGACAAATTATATAAACGTCTTTGGGCATAAAAGAATATTTGTGCAACAAATGTATACATTTTGCTGTCACGTGTGATTCAGGTGTACAGAGATTCTATCGTTTTCACGGCACGAGAATGCCATCTATATAATTTTCAATTTCGATATATGTGTACGTAAATTTAAGGTTCATGAAGTAAGTAAAGATATCCGCTCAAATAAATTGGCAACAGCACCTCTGTTTCTCGAAATTCCCTGTTTACATTAGTCTGGATATATTCTACGTCCCATATTATCCTTTCACAATAACAACAAGACGATTACTTCTATATTAGCGAAGCGATTGTTATTATATATTTTTTTAAATGTATCTCCGTACGTGAAGAATGCTGAAAAGATACAGCATGACATGTAATCCCTAACTGGAAAACTCAAGAGCATTCCTATTTAGAGTAATATTAGTAATATTACCAACAATTTCATAGAGTGTTAGGCGTATATGAAGACCTATATATTCCCGAATCCCTGTGTCGTAAAAAAAAATACTAATGACTGTTATTAGTTCTAATTGCGGCCAGTGAATTCGCCTATGCCTGAGCATTTAATAATAATTAATATTAATTTACTATCTTACATTTTGTTTACCATAAGTATTTGATAAATTTTCCACTTTCCTCTTAGGAACGTTATTCTCGTTTAGTTGTGATTGAGTAGAAAACAATCACTAAAATAATACATGGTTTATGCACCTTCTTTTCCACATCATATATTAACTTTACTTTCCAATTTAATAGATTTTTAACACCTCTTCATACCCCTTGAACACCACTTTGCTATTGACCACAGGTTTATCCTGCATAGATTAATAGATTTTGTTCATCTTGCGTATTAATGTAGCTTTAATGTCTCCTGAAATAATTATCACTGTCACCTACTGCTGACAATTTCTCATATAAAATTTTTGTGTTTTAGTATTTACGGTTTGGGGCTTCCTTTTGATTCTCAGTTCTGCTAGTGCCCTTCCAATAGTAACATATTTATGTTCTTCAATTCCTTGTGTCTAGTTTCCGTTCACTACTGTCATATGCATTATCTCAAATCAAAATTAACTTTCAGATTTTTCTAAAACCAGACGATATAAACTAACTTTAACTCCTGTTTATGGAAAGAGCATAGAGGTATGCTAACAACCTTGAAACAGATATATGTCAGAAATAAACCTGATGATTGGCGTGTACATATAATTTAGTTAAAAAAATTCAACGTTACAAACACACTCACAAATAGGCAAAAAGAATATGAAAAGTCTATATTATTTATTTATGTTATATTACTCACCAAACATTTCGCATGTGATAACTAGTAGATTGTAGTTGGTATCTGCTGATAACGAAGGACATGAAGGTCTGTGTAGCACGTTTTCTTGACGGGTATGCAAGACTAGCTCTCTTCATCGTCACGTCATAGTTCAGCCTACACACCCAGACTTCGGACATGTATATATATCTGTCGTATGGTATGTGCATACAAGCGTATTCACATACACGTACAGCATTCATACTTGTATAGACGTATATACCCTTCACTTACGTATATCGAAATATACTGTAAGGAAGAATACCAATGCCATACCCTCATTCACACACGCAAACGCCCATTCAGACAGAATATATATACAGTAAGCATACAATGACACTTACCGAGTAAACGTAGAAGGAAACTCTCCTTAAGGAAACTCATGTAATCGTCTTATAGAACATACAGTATTCGCATTTTAAACACAGCGGCATGAATTGCAAAGAAATGTAAGTAATTCCTGTTCCCAAATAAACGTTGTTCCACCTGCAGAAACAAATATGACAAATTATATAAACGTCTTTGGGCATAAAAGAATATTTGTGCAACAAATGTATACATTTTGCTGTCACGCGTGATTCAGGTGTACAGAGATTCTATCGTTTTCACGGCACGAGAATGCCATCTATATAATTTTCAATTTCGATATATGTGTACGTAAATTTAAGGTTCATGAAGTAAGTAAAGATATCCGCTCAAATAAATTCGCAACAGCACCTCTGTTCTTGAAATTCCCTGTTTACATTAGTCTGGATATATTCTAAGTCCCATATTATCCTTTCACAATAACAACAAGACGATTACTTGTATATTAGCGAAGCGATTGTTATTATATATTTTTTTAAATGTATCTCCGTACGTGAAGAATGCTGAAACGATACTGCATGACATGTAATCCCTAACTGGGAAACTCAAGAGCATTCCTATTTAGAGTAATATTAGTAATATTACCAACAATTTCATAGAGTGTTAGGCGTATATGAAGACCAATATATTCCCGAATCCCTGTGTCGTAAAAAGAAATACTAATGACTGTTATTAATTTTCATTGCGGCCGGTGAATTCGCCTGTGCCTGAGCATTTAATAATAATTAATATTAATTTACAATCTTACATTTTGTTTACCATAAGTTTTTGATAAATTTTCCACTTTCCTCTTAGGAACGTTATTCTCGTTTAGTTGTGATTGAGTAGAAAACAATCACTAAAATAATACATGGTTTATGCACCTTCTTTTCCACATCATATATTAATTTTACTTTCCAATTTAATAGATTTTTAACACCTCTTCATACTCCTTGAACACCACTTTGCAATTGACCACAGGTTTCTCCTGCACAGATTAATAGATTTTGTTCATCTTGCGTATTAATGTAGCTTTAATGTCTCCTGAAATAATTATCACTGTCACCTACTGCTGACAATTTCTCATATAAAATTTTTGTGTTTTAGTATTTACGGTTTGGGGCTTCCTTTTGATTCTCAGTTCTGCTAGTGCCCTTCCAATAGTAACAAATTTATGTTCTTCACTACCTTGTGTCTAGTTTCCGTTCACTACTGTCATATGCATTATCTCAAATCAAAATTAACTTTCAGATTTTTCTAAAACCAGACGATATAAACTAACTTTAACTCCTGTTTATGGAAAGAGCATAGAGGTATGCTAACAAACTTGAAACAGATATATGTCAGAAATAAACCTGATGATTGGCGTGTACATAAAATTTAGTTAAAAAATTCAACGTTACAAACACACTCACAAATAGGCAAAAAGAATATGAAAAGTCTATATTATTTATTTATGTTATATTACTCACCAAACATTTCGCATGTGATAACTAGTAGATTGTAGTTGGTATCTGCTGATAACGAAGGACATGAAGGTCTGTGTAGCACGTTTTCTTGACGGGTATGCAAGACTAGCTCTCTTCATCGTCACGTCATAGTTCAGCCTACACACCAAAACTTCGGACATGTATATATATCTGTCGTACGGTATGTGCATTAAAGCGTATTCACATACACGTACAGCATTCATACTTGTATAGACGTATATACCCTTCACTTACGTATATCGAAATATACTGTAAGGAAGAATACATATGCCATACCCTCATTCACACACGCAAACACCAATTCAGACAGAATATATATACAGTAAGCATACAATGACACTTACCGAGTAAACGTAGAAGGAAACTCTCCTTAAGGAAACGCATGTAATCGTCTTATAGAACATACAGTATTCGCATTTTAAACACAGCGGCATGAATTGCAAAGAAATGTAAGTAATTCCTGTTCCCAAATAAACGTTGTTCCACCTGCAAAAACAAATATGACAAATTATATAAACGTCTTTGGGCATAAAAGAATATTTGTGCAACAAATGTATACATTTTGCTGTCACGTGTGATTCAGGAGTACAGAGATTCTATATTTTCACGGCACGAGAATGCCATCTATATAATTTTCAATTTCGATATATGTGTACGTAAATTTAATGTTCATGAAGTAAGTAAAGATATCCGCTCAAATAAATTGGCAACAGCACCTCTGTTTCTCGAAATTCCCTGTTTACATTAGTCTGGATATATTCTAAGTCCCATATTATCCTTTCACAATAACAACAAGACGATTACTTGTATATTAGCGAAGCGATTGTTATTATGTATTTTTTTAAATGTATCTCCGTACGTGAAGAATGCTGAAACGATACTGCATGACATGTAATCCCTAACTGGGAAACTCAAGAGCATTCCTATTTAGAGTATTATTAGTAATATTACCAACAATTTCATAGAGTGTTAGGCGTATATGAAGACCAATATATTCCCGAATCCCTGTGTCGTAAAAAGAAATATTAAATACTCTTATTAATTCTAGTTGCGGCCAGTGAATTCGCCTATGCCTGAGCATTTAATAATAATTACATTAATTTACATTCTTACATTTTGTTTACCATAAGTATTTGATAAATTTTCCACTTTCCTCTTAGGAACGTTATTCTCGTTTAGTTGTGATTGAGTAGAAAACAATCACTAAAATAATACATGGTTTATGCACCTTCTTTTCCACATCATATATTAACTTTACTTTCAAATTTAATAGATTTATAACACCTCTTCATACCCCTTGAACACCACTTTGCTATTGACCACAGGTTTCTCCTGCACAGATTAATAGATTTTGTTCATCTTGCGTATTAATGTAGCTTTAATGTCTCCTGAAATAATTATCACTGTCACCTACTGCTGACAATTTCTCATATAAAATTTTTGTGTTTCAGTATTTACGGTTTGGGGCTTCCTTTTGATTCTCAGTTCTGCTAGTGCACTTCCAATAGTAACAAATTTATGTTCTTCACTTCCTTGTGTCTAGTTTCCGTTCACTACTGTCATATGCATTATCTCAAATCAAAATTAACTTTCAGATTTTTCTAAAACCAGACGATATAAACTAACTTTATCTCCTGTTTATGGAAAGAGCATAGAGGTATGCTAACAACCTTGAAACAGATATATGTCAGAAATGAACCTGATGATTGGCGTGTACATAAAATTTAGTTAAAAAAATTCAACGTTACAAACACACTCACAAATAGGCAAAAAGAATATGAAAAGTCTATAATATATATTTATGTTATATTACTCACCAAACATTTCGCATGTGATAACTAGTAGATTGTAGTTGGTATCTGCTGATAACGAAGGACATGAAGGTCTGTGTAGCACGTTTTCTTGACAGGTATGCAAGACTAGCTCTCTTCATCGTCACGTCATAGTTCAGCCTACACACACAAACTTCGGACATGTATATATATCTGTCGTACGGTATGTGCATACAAGCGTATGCACATACACGTACAGCATTCATACTTGTATAGACGTATATACCCTTCACTTACGTATATCAAAATATACTGTAAGGAAGAAAACATATGCCATTCCCTCATACACACACGCAAACACCCATCAGACAGAATATATATACAGTAAGCATACAATGACACTTACCGGGTAAATGTAGAAGGAAACTCTCCTTAAGGAAACGCATGTAATCGTCTTATAGAACATACAGTATTCGCATTTTAAACACAGCGGCATGAATTGCAAAGAAATGTATGTATTTCCTGTTCCCAAATAACCGTTGTTCCACCTGCAGAAACAAATATGACAAATTATATAAACGTCTTTGGGCATAAAAGAATATTTGTGCAACAAATGTATACATTTTGCTGTCACGTGTGATTCAGGTGTACAGAGATTCTATCGTTTTCACGGCACGAGAATGCCATCTTTATAATTTTCAATTTCGATATATGTGTACGTAAATTTAAGGTTCATGAAGTAAGTAAAGATATCCGCTCAAATAAATTGGCAAAAGCACCTCTGTTTCACGAAATTCCCTGTTTACATTAGTCTGGATATATTCTAAGTCCCATATTATCCTTTCACAATAACAACAAGGCGATTACTTCTATATTTGCGAAGCAATTGTTTTATATATTTTTTAAATGTATCTCCGTACGTGAAGAATGCTGAAACGATACTGCATGACATGTAATCCCTAACTGGGAAACTCAAGAGCATTCCTATTTAGAATAATAATATTAATATTACCAACAATTTCATAGAGTGTTAGGCGTATATGAAGACCGATATATTCCCTAATCCCTGTGTCGTAAAAAGAAATACTAATGACTGTTAATAATTTTAATTGCGGCCAGTGAATTCGCCTATGCCTGAGCATTTGTTAATAATTAACATTAATTTACAATCTTACATTTTTTTACCATAAGTGTTTCATAAATTTTCCACTTTCCTCTTAGGAACATTATTCTCGTTTAGTTGTGATTGAGTAGAAAACAGTCACTAAAATAATACATGGTTTATGCACCTTCTTTTCCACATCATATATTAACTTTACTTTCCAATTTAATAGATTTATAACACCTCTTCATACCCCTTGAACACCACTTTGCTATTGACCACAGGTTTATCCTGCATAGATTAATAGATTTTGTTCATCTTGCGTATTAATGTAGCTTTAATGTCTCCTGAAATAATTATCACTGTCACCTACTGCTGACAGTTTCTCATATAAAATTTTTGTGTTTCAGTATTTACGGTTTGGGGCTTCCTTTTATTCTCAGTTCTGCTAGTGCACTTCCAATAGTGACAAATTTATGTTCTTCACTTTCTTGTGTCTAGTTTCCGTTCATTAATGTCACATGCATTATCTCAAATCAAAATAAACTTTCAGATTTTTCTAAAACCAGACGATATAAACTAACTTTAACTCCTGTTTATAGAAAGAGCATAGAGGTATGCTAACAACCTTGAAACAGATATATGTCAGAAAGAAACCTGATGATTGGCGTGTACATAAAATTTAGTTAAAAAAATTCAACGTTACAAACACACTCACAAATAGGCAAAAAGAATATGAAAAGTCTATATTATTTATTTATGTTATATTACTCACCAAACATTTCGCATGTGATAACTAGTAGATTGTAGTTGTTATCTGCTGATAACGAAGGACATGAAGGTCTGTGTAGCACGTTTTCTTGACGGGTATGCAAGACTAGCTCTCTTCATCGTCACGTCATAGTTCAGCCTACACACACAAACTTCGGACAAGTATATATATCTGTCGTACGGTATGTGCATACAAGCGTATGCACATACATGTACAGCATTCATACATACTTGTATAGACGTATATACCCTTCACTTACGTATATCGAAATATACTGTAAGGAAGAATACATATGCCATACCCTCATACACACACGCAAACACCCATCAGACAGAATATATATACAGTAAGCATACAATGACACTTACCGGGTAAATGTAGAAGGAAACTCTCCTTAAGGAAACGCATGTAATCGTCTTATAGAACATACAGTATTCGCATTTTAAACACAGCGGCATGAATTGCAAAGAAATGTATGTAATTCCTGTTCCCAAATAAACGTTGTTCCACCTGCAGAAACAAATATGACAAATTATATAAACGTCTTTGGGCATAAAAGAATATTTGTGTAACAAATGTATACATTTTGCTGTCACGTGTGAATCATGTGTACAGAGATTCTATCGTTTTCACGGCACGAGAATGCCATCTTTATAATTTTCAATTTCGATATATGTGTACGTAAATTTAAGGTTCATGAAGTAAGTAAAGATATCCGCTCAAATAAATTGGCAACAGCACCTCTGTTTCACGAAATTCCCTGTTTACATTAGTCTGGATATATTCTAAGTCCCATATTATCCTTTCACAATAACAACAAGGCGATTACTTCTATATTTGCGAAGCAATTGTTTTATATATTTTTTTAAATGTATCTCCGTACGTGAAGAATGCTGAAACGATACTGCATGACATGTAATCCCTAACTGGGGAACTCAAGAGCATTCCTATTTAGAATAATATTATTAATATTACCAACAATTTCATAGAGTGTTACGCGTATATGAAGACCGATATATTCCCGAATCCCTGTGTCGTAAAAAGAAACACAAATGGCTGTTATTAATTCTAATTGCGGCCAGTGAATTCGCCTATGCCTGAGCATTTAATAATAACTACATTCATTTACAATCTTACATTTTGCTTACCATAAGTATTTGATAAATTTTCCACTTTCCTCTTAGGAACGTTATTCTCGTTTAGTTGTGATTGAGTAGAAAACAATCACTAAAATAATACATGGTTTATGCACCTTCTTTTCCACATCATATATTAACATTACTTTCCAATTTAATAGATTTATAACACCTCTTCATACCCCTTGAACACCACTTTGCTATAGACCACAGGTTTATCCTGCATAGATTAATAGATTTTGTTCATATTGCGTATTAATGTAGCTTTAATGTCTCCTGAAATAATTATCACTGTCACCTACTGCTGACAGTTTCTCATATAAAATTTTTGTGTTTCAGTATTTACGGTTTGGGGCTTCCTTTTATTCTCAGTTCTGCTAGTGCAATTCCAATAGTGACAAATTTATGTTCTACACTTTCTTGTGTCTATTTTCCGTTCATTACTGTCATATGCATTATCTCAAATCAAAATTAACTTTCAGATTTTTCTAAAACCAGACGCTATATACTAACTTTAACTCCTATTTATAGAAAGAGCATAGAGGTATGCTAACACCCTTGAAACAGGTATATCTCAGAAAGAAACCTGATGATTGGCGTGTACATAAAATTTAGTTAAAAAATTTCAACGTTACAAACACACTCACAAATAGGCAAAAAGAATATGAAAAGTCTATATTATTTATTTATGTTATATTACTAACCAAACATTTCGCATGTGATAACTAGTAGATTGTAGTTGGTATCTGCTGATAACGAAGGACATGAAGGTCTGTGTAGCACGTTTTCTTGACGGGTATGCAAGACTAGCTCTCTTCATCGTCACGTCATAGTTCAGCCTACACACACAAACTTCGGACATGTATATATATCTGTCGTACGGTATGTGCATACAAGCGTATGCACATACACGTACAGCATTCATACTTGTATAGACGTATATACCCTTCACTTACGTATATCGAAATATACTGTAAGGAAGAATACATATAATAATACACCCATTCAGACAGAATATATATACAGTAAGCATACAATGACACTTACCGAGTAAACGTAGAAGGAAACTCTCATTAAGGAAACGCATGTAATCGTCTTATGGAACATACAATACTCGCATTTTAAACACAGCGGCATGAATTGCAAAGAAATGTATGTAATTCCTGTTCCAAAATAAACGTTGTTCCACCTGCAGAAACAAATATGACAAATTATATAAACGTCTTTGGGCATAAAAGAATATTTGTGCAAAAATGTATGCATTTTGCTGTCACGTGTGATTCATGTGTACAGAGATTCTATTGTTTTCACGGCACGAGAATGCCATCTTTACAATTTTCAATTTCGATATATGTGTACGTAAATTTAAGGTTCATGAAGTAACTAAAGATATCCTCTCAAATAAATTAGCAACAGCACCACTGTTTCTCGAAATTCCCTGTTTACATTAGTCTGGATATATTCTACGTCCCATATTATCCTTTCACAATAACAGCAAGACGATTACTTCTATATTTGCGAAGCAACTGTTATTACATATTTTTTTTTTTGTATCACCGTACGTGAAGAATGCTGAAACGATACTGCATGACATGTAATCCCTAACTGTGAAACTCGAGAGCATTCCTATTTAGAATAATATTATTAATGTTACCAACAATTTCATAGAGTGTTAGGCGTATATGAAGACCGATATATTCCCTAATCCCTGTGTCGTCAAAAGAAATACTAATGACTGTTATTAATTGTAATTGGCGGCCAGTGACTTCGCCTATGCCTGAGCATTTAATAATAATTAACATTAATTTACAATCCTACATTTTGTTTACCGTAAGTATTTGATAAATTTTCCACTTTCCTCTTAAGAACGTTATTCTCGTTTCGCTGTGATTGAGTAGAAAACAATGACTAAAATAATACATGGTTTACGCATCTCCTTTCCCACATCATATATTAACTTTACTTTCCAATTTAATAGATTTATAACATTTCTTCATACCCCTTGAACACCACTTTGCTATTGACCACAGGTTTTCTCCTGCACAGATAAATAGATTTTGTTCATATTGCGTATTAAGGTAGCTTTAATGTCTCCTGAAATAACTATCAGTGTCATCTACTGCTGACAATTATTCATATAAAATTTTTGTGTTTCAGTTTTTGCGGTTTGGGTTTCCTTTTGATTTTCAGCTCTGCTAGTGCACTTCCAAATAGTGACAAATTTATTTTCTTCACTGTCTTGTGTCTATTTTCCGTTCATTTCTGTTATATGCATTTCCTCAAATCAAAATTAACTTTCAGATTTTTCTAAAACCAGACGATATAATCTAACTTTAACTCCTGTTTGTAGAAACAGCATAGAGGTATGAAACAATCTTGAAACAGATATATGACCGAAATAAACCTGATGATTGGCGTGTACATAAAATTTAGTTAAAAAAATTCACCGTTAAAAACACACTCACAAATAGGCAAAAAGAATCAGAAAAGTCTATATTATTTATTTATGTTATATTACTCACCAATCATTTCCGCATGTGATAACTAGTAGATTGTAGTTGGTATCTGCTGATAACGAAGGACATGAAGGTCTGTGTAGCACGTTTTCTTGACGGGTATGCAAGACTAGCTCTCTTCATCGTCACGTCATAGTTCAGCCTGCACACACAAACTTCGGACGTGTATATATATCTGTCGTACGGTATGTGCATACGAGGGTATGCTAATACACGTACAGCATTCATACTTGTATAGACATATATACCCTTCACTTACGTATATCGAAATATACTGTAAGGAAGAATACATAGGCTATACCCTCATTCACACACGCAAACACCCATTCAGACAGAATATATATACAGTAAGCATACAATGACACTTACCGAGTAAACGTAGAAGGAATCTCTCATTAAGGAAACGCATGTAATCGTCTTATGGAACATACAGTTTTCGCATTTTAAACACACTAGCATTAATTGCAAAGAATTGAATGTACTTCCTGTTCCCAAGCAAACGTTGTTCCACCTGCAGAAACAAATATGACAAATTATATATACGTTTTGGGGCATAAAAGAATATTTGTGCAACAAATGTATACATTTTGCTGTCACGTGTGATTCATGTGTACAGAGATTCTATTGTTTTCACGGCACGAGAATGCCATCTATATAATTTTCAATTTCGATAGATGTGTACGTAAATTTAAGGTTCATGAAGTAAGCAAAGTTATCCGCTCTAAAAGTTGGCAACAGCACCTCTGTTTCACGAAGTTCCCTGTTTACATTAGTCTGGATATATTCTACGTCCCATATTATCCTTTCACAATAACAACAAGACGATTACTTCTATATTTGCGAAGCAATTGTCATTATATATTTTTCTAAATGTATCTCCGTACGTGAAGAATGCTGAAACGATACTGCATGACATGTAATCCCTACCTGGGAAACTCAAGAGCTTTCCTATTTAGAATAAAATTATTAACATGCCAACAATTTCATAGAGTGTTAGGCGTATATGAAGAACGATATATTCCCGAATCCCTGTGTCGTAAAAAGAAATACCAATGGCTGCTATTAATTCCAATTGCGGCCAGTGAATTCGCCTATGGCTGAGCATTTAATAATAATTAACATTAATTTACAAACTTACATTTTGTTTACCATAAGTATTTGATAAATTTTCCAGTCTCCTCTTAGGAACGTTATTCTCGTTTAGTTGTGATTGATTAGAAAACAATCACTAAAATAATACATGGTTTATTCATCTTCTTTTCCACATCACATATTAACATTACTTTCCAATTTAATAGATTTATAACACCTCTTCATACCCCTTGAACAGACTTTGCTATTGACCACAGGTTTCTCCTACACAGATTAATAGATTTTGTACACATTGCGTATTACTGTAGCTGCAATATCTTCTGAAATAATTATCACTGTCACCTACTGCTGACAATTTCTCATATAAAATTTTTGTGTTTCAGTGTTTACGGTTTGGGGCTTCATTTTGATTCTCAGTTCTGCTAGTGCACTTCCAATAGTGACAAATTTATGTTATTACCTTTCTTGTGTATAGTTTCCGTTCATTACTGGCATATGCATTATCTCTAATCAAAATTAACTTTCAGATTTTTCGAAAACCAGACGATAAAATGTATCTTTAACTCCTGTTTATAGAAAGAGCATAGAGGTACGCTAACAACCTTGAAACAGATATATGTCAGAAATAAACCTGATGATTTGCGTGTACATATAATTTAGTTAAAAAATTTCAACGTTACAAACACACTCACAAATAGGCAAAAAGAATATGAAAAGTCTATATTATTTATTTATTTTATATTACTTACCAAACATTTCGCATGTGATACCTAGTAGATTGTAGTTGGTATCTGCTGATAACGAAGGACATGAAGGTCTGTGTAGCACGTTTTCTTGACGGGTATGCAACACTAGCTCTCTTCATCGTCACGTCATAGTTCAGCCTACACACACAAACTTCGGACATGTATATATATCTGTCGTACGGTATGTGCATACAAGCGTATGCACATACACGTACAGCATTCATACTTGTATAGACGTATATACCCTTCACTTACGTATATCGAAATATACTGTAAGGAAGAATACATATGCCATACCCTCATTCACACACGCAAACACCCATTCAGACAGAATATATATACAGTAAGCATACAATGACACTTACCGAGTAAACGTAGAAGGAAACTCTCATTAAGGAAACGCATGTAATCGTCTTATAGAACATACAGTATTCGCATTTTAAACACAGCGGCATGAATTGCAAAGAAATGTAAGTAATTCCTGTTCCCAAATAAACGTTGTTCCACCTGCAGAAACAAATATGACAAATTATATAAACGTCTTTGGGCATAAAAGAATATTTGTGCAACAAATGTATACATTTTGCTGTCACGTGTGATTCATGTGTACAGAGATTCTATCGTTTTCACGGCACGAGAATGCCATCTTTATAATTTTCAATTTCGATATATGTGTACGTAAATTTAAGGTTCATGAAGTAAGTAAAGATATCCGCTCAAATAAATTGGCAACAGCACCTCTGTTTCACGAAATTCCCTGTTTACATTAGTCTGGATATATTCTACGTCCCATATTATCCTTTCACAATAACAGCAAGACGATTACTTCTATATTTGCGAAGCAACTGTTATTACATATTTTTTTTTTTTTGTATCACCGTACGTGAAGAATGCTGAAACGATACTGCATGACATGTAATCCCTAACTGTGAAACTCGAGAGCATTCCTATTTAGAATAATATTATTAATATTACCAACAATTTCATAGAGTGTTAGGCGTATATGAAGACCGATATATTCCCTAATCCCTGTGTCGTCAAAAGAAATACTAATGACTGTTATTAATTGTAATTGGCGGCCAGTGACTTCGCCTATGCCTGAGCATTTAATAATAATTAACATTAATTTACAATCCTACATTTTGTTTACCGTAAGTATTTGATAAATTTTCCACTTTCCTCTTAGGAACGTTATTCTCGTTTAGTTGTGATTGAGTAGAAAACAATCACTAAAAGAATACATGGTTTATGCACCATCTTTTCCACATCATATATTAACTTTACTTTCCAATTTAATAGATTTATAACACCTCTTCATACCCCTTGAACACCACTTTGCTATTGACCACAGGTTTATCCTGCACAGATTAATAGATTTTGTTCATATTGCGTATTAAGGTAGCTTTAATGTCTCCTGAAATAATCATCACTGTCACCTACTGCTGACAGTTTCACATATAAAATTTTTGTGTTTCAGTATTTACGGTTTGGGGCTTCCTTTTGATTCTCAGCTCTGCTAGTGCACTTCCTATAGTGACAAATTTATGTTCTTCACTGTCTTGTGGATAATTTCCGTTCGTTGCTGTTATATGCATTATCTCAAATCAAAATTAACTTTCAGATTTTTCGAAAACCAGTCGATATAAACTATCTTTAACTCCTGTTTATAGAAAGAGCACAGAGGTACGCTAACAACCTTGAAACAGATATATGTCCGAAATCAACCTGATAATTGGCGTGTACATAAAATTTAGTTAAAAAAATTCACCGTTACAAACACACACACAAATAGGCAAAAAGAATAAGAAAAGACTATATTATTTATTTAAGTTATATTACTCACCAAACATTTTCGCATGTGATAACTAGTAGATTGTAGTTGGTATCTGCTGATAACGAAGGACATGATGGTCTGTGTAGTACGTTTTCTTGACGGGTATGCAAGACTAGCTCTCTTCATCGTCACGTCATAGTTCAGCCTACACACACAAACTTCGGACATGTATATATATCTGTCGTACGGTATGTGCATACGAGCGTATGCACATACACATACAGCATTCATACTTGTATAGACTTATATACCCTTCACTTACGTATATCGAAATATACTGTAAGGAAGAATACATATGCCATACCCTCATTCACACACGCAAACACCCATTCAGACAGAATATATATACAGTAAGCATACAATGACACTTAGCGAGTATACATAGCAGGAAACTCTCCTTAAGAAAACGCATGTATTCGTCTTATGGAACATACAATTTTCGCATTTTAAATACAGCAGCATGAATTGCAAAGAAATGTATGTACTTCCTGTTTCCAAGCAAACGTTGTTCCACCTGCAGAAACAAATATGACAAATTATATAAACGTCTTTGGGCATAAAAGGTTATTTTTGCAACAAATGTATACATTTTGCTGTCACGTGTGATTCATTTGTACAGAGATTCTATCGTTTTCACGGCACGAGAATGCCATCTATATAATTTTCAATTTCGATATATGTGTACGTAAATTTAAGGTTCATGAAGTAAGTAAAGTTATACGCTCAAATAAATTGGCAACAGAACCTCTGTTTCACGAAATTAATGTTTTTTCGTTAGTCTGGATATATTCTACGTCCCATATTATCTTTTCGCAATAACAACAAGACGATACTTCTATATTTGAGAAGCAATTTTTATTATATATTTTTTTAAATGTATCTCCGTACGTGAAGAATGCTGAAACGATACTGCATGTCATGTAATCCCTAACTGGGAAACTCAAGAGCATTCCTATTTAGAATAATATTATTAATATTGCCAACAATTTCGTAGAGTGTTAGACGTATATGAAGACGGATATATTCCCGAATCCCTGTATCGTAAAAAGAAATACAAATGACTGTTATTTATTCTAATTGCGGCCTGTGAATTCGCCTATGCCTGACCATTTAATAATAATTAACATTAATATAAAATCTTACATTTTGTTTACCATATGTATTTGTTAAATTTTCCACTTTCTTCTTAGGAACGTTATTCTCGTTTAGTTGTGATTGAGTAGAAACACTCACTAAAATAATACATGGTTTATGCATCTCCTTTTCCACATCATATATTAACATTATTTTCCAATTTACTAGATTTATAACACCTCTTCATACTCCTTGAACACCACTTTGCTATTGACTACAGGTTTCTCCTGCACAGATTAATAGATTTTGTACACATTGCGTATTACTGTAGCTGCAATATCTTCTGAAATAATTACCACTGTCACCTACTGCTGACAATTTCTCATATAAAATTTTTGTGTTTCAGTGTTTACGGTTTGGGGCTTCCTTTTGATTCTCAGTTCTGCTAGTGCACTTCCAATAGTGACAAATTTATGTTCTTAACTTTCTTGTGTATAGTTTCCGTTCATATAGACGATTACTTCTATAATTCCAAAACAATTTTTATTATATATTTTTTTAAATGTATCTCCCTACGTGAAGAATGCTGTTACGATACTGCATGACATGTAATCCCTAACTGGGAAAATCAAGAGCATTCCTATTTAGAATAATATTCTTAATATTGCCTAAAATTTCATAGTTTTAGGCGTATATGAAGACCGATATATTCCCGAATCCCTGTGTCGTAAAAAGAAATACAAATGACTGTTATTAATTCTAATTGCGGCCTGTGAATTCGCCTATTCCTTAGCATTTAATAAGAATTAACATTAATTTACAATCTTATATTTTGTTTACCATAAGTATTTGTTAAATTTTCCACTTTCCTCTTAGGAACGTTATTCTCGTTTAGTTGTGATTGAGTAGAAAACAATCACTAAAATAATACGTGGTTTATGCATCTCCTTTTCCACATCACATATTAACATTACTTTCCAATTTAATAGATTTATAACACCTCTTCATATCCCTCGAAAACCACTTTGCTATTGACCACAGGTTTCTCCTGCACAGATTAATAGATTTTGTTCGTATTGCGTATTAATGTAGCTTTAATGTCTCCTGAAATAATTATCAGTGTCACGTACTGCTGACAATGACTCATATAAAATTTTTGTGTTTCAGTATTTACGGTTTGGGGCTTCCTTTTGATTCTCAGCTCTGCTAGTGCACTTCCAATAGTGACAAATTTATATTCTTCACTGTCTTGTGTCTAGTTTCCGTTCATTTCTGTTATATGCATTTCCTCAAATCAAAGTTAACTTTCAGATTTTTCTAAAACCAGACGATATAAACTAACTTTAACTCCTGTTTATAGAAAGAGCATAGAGGTATGCTAACAATCTTGAAACAGATATATGTCCGAAATAAACCTGATGATTGGCGTGTACATAAAATTTAGTTAAAAATTTCACCTTTACAAACACACTCACAAATAGGCAAAAAGAATAAGAAAAGTCTATATTCTTTATTTATGTTATATTACTCACCAAACATTTTCGCATGTGATATATAGTAGATTGTAGTTGGTATCTGCTGATAACGAAGGACATGAAGGTCTGTGTAGCACGTTTTCTTGACGGGTATGCAAGACTAGCTGTCTTCATCGTCACGTCATAGTTCAGACTACACACACAAACTTCGGACATGTATATATATCTGTCGTACGGTATGTGCATACAAGCGTATGCACATACACGTACAGCATTCATACTTGTATAGACGTATATACCCTTCACTTACGTATATCGAAATATACTGTAAGGAAGAATACATATGCCATACCCTCATTCACACACGCAAACACCCATTCAGACAGAATATATATACAGTAAGCATACAATGACACTTACCGAGTAAACTTAGAGGGAAACTCTCCTTAAGGAAACGCATGTATTCGTCTTATGGAACATACAGTATTCGCATTTTAAACACAGCGGCATGAATTGCAAAGAACTGTATGTACTTCCTGTTCCCAAGCAAACGTTGTTCCAGCTGTAGAAACAAATATGACAAATTATATAAACGTCTTTGGGCATAAAAGGATATTTGTGCAACAAATGTATACATTTTGCTGTCACGTGTGATTCATGTGTACAGAGATTCTATCGTTTTCACGGCACGGTTTTTTAGTTTCAGTATTTACGGTTTGGGGCTTCCTTTTGATTCTCAGCTCTGCTAGTGCACTTCCAATAGTGACAAATTTATGTTCTTCACTGTCTTGTGTCTAGTTTCCTTTCATTTCTGTTATATGCATTTCCTCATATCAAAATAAACTTTCAGATTTTTCTAAAACCAGACGATATAAACTAACTTTAACTACTGTTGATAGAAAGAGCATAGAGGTATGCTACCAATCTTGAAACAGATATATGTCCGAAATAAACATGATGATTGGCGTGTACATAAAATTTAGTTAAAAACTTCACCGTTACAAACACACTCACAAATAGGCAAAAAGAATAAGAAAAGCGTATATTATTTATTTATGTTATATTACTCACCAAACATTTTCGCATGTGATAAATAGTAGATTGTAGTTGGTATCTGCTGATAACGAAGGACATGAAGATCATACAAGCGTATGCACATACACGTACAGCATTCATACCTGTATAGACATATATACCCTTCACTTACGTATATCGAAAATACTGTAAAGAATAATACATTGCCATACCCTCATTCACACACGCAAACACCCATTCAGACAGAATATATATACAGTAAGCATACAATGACACTTACCGAGTAAACGTAGAAGGAAACTCTCCTTAAGGAAACGCATGTAATCGTCTTATGGAACATACAGTTTTCGCATTTTAAACACAGCGGCATGAATTGCAAAGAAATGTATGTACTTCCTGTTCCCAAGCAAACGTTGTTCCATCTGCAGAAACAAATATGACAAATTATATAAACGTCTTTGGGCATAAAAGGATATTTGAGCAACAAATGTATACATTTTGCTGTCACGTGTGATTCATGTGTACAGAGATTCTATCGCTTTACACGGCACGAGAATGCCATCTATATAATTTTCAATTTCGATATATGTGTACGTAAAATTAAGGTTCATGAAGTAAGTAAAGTTATACGCTCAAATAAATTGGCAACAGAACCTCTGTTTCACGAAATTCCTGGTTTTTCGTGAGACTGGTTATATTCTACGTCCCACATTATCCTTTCGCAATAACAACAAGACGATTACTTCTATATTTCCGAAGCAATTTTTATTATATATATTTTAAATGTATCTCCCTACGTGAAGAATGCTGAAACGATACTGCATGACATGTAATCCCTAACTGGGAAACTCAAGAGCATTCCTATTTAGAATAATATTATTAATATTGCCTAAAATTTCATAGAGTTTTAGGCGTATATGAAGACCGATATATTCTCGAATCCCTGTGTCGTAAAAAGAAATACAAATGACTGTTATTAATTCTAATTGCGGCCTGTGAATTCGCCTATGCCTGAGCATTTAATAATAATTAAAATTAATTTACAATCTTACATTTTGTTTACCATAAGTATTTTATAAATTTTCCACTTTCCTCTTAGGAACGTTATTCTCGTTTAGTAGTGATTGAGTAGAAAACAATCACTAAAATAATACATGGTTTATGCATCTTCTTTTTCACATCACATATTAACATTACTTTCCAATTTAATAGATTTATAACACCTCTTCATATCCCTTGACCACCACTCTGCTATTGACCACAGGTTTCTCCTGCACAGATTAATAGATTTTGTTCATATTGTGTATTAATGTAGCTTTAATGTCTCCTGAAATAATTATCAGTGTAACCTACTGCTGACAATGACTCATATAAAATTTTTGTGTTTCAATATTTACGGTTTGCGGCTTCCTTTTGATTCTCAGCTCTGCTAGTGCACTTCCAATAGTGACAAATTTATGTTCTTCAATGTCTTGTGTCTAGTTTCCGTTCATTTCTGTTATATGCATTTCCTCAAATCAAAATTAACTTTCATTTTTTTTTTTTAACCAGACGATACAAACTAATTTTAACTCCTGTTTATAGAAATATCATAGAGGTATGCTAACAATCTTGAAACAGATATATGTCCGAAATAAACCTGATGATTGGTGTGTACATAAAATTTAGTTAAAAATTTCACCGTTACAAACACACTCACAAATAGGCAAAAAGAATAAGAAAAGTCTATATTATTTATTTATGTTATATTACTCACCAAAAATTTTCGCATGTGATAAATAGTAGATTGTAGTTGGTATCTGCTGATAACGAAGGACATGAAGGTCTGTGTAGCACGTTTTCTTGACGGGTATGCAAGACTAGCTCTCTTCATCGTCACGTCATAGTTCAGCCTACACACAAAAACTTCGAACATGTATATATATCTGTCGTACGGTATGTGCATACAAGCGTATGCACATAAACGTACAGCATTCATACTTGTATAGACGTATATACCCTTCACTTACGTATATCGAAATATACTGTAAGGAAGAATACATATGCCATACCCTCATTCACACACGCAAACACCCATTCAGACAGAATATATATACAGTAAGCATACAATGACCCTTACCGAGTAAACGTTGAAGGAAACTCTCCTTAAGGAAACGCATGTATTCGTCTTATGGAACATACAGTTTTCGCATTTTAAACACAGCGGCATGAATTGCAAAGAAATGTATGTACTTCCTGTTCCCAAGCAAACGTTGTTCCATCTGCAGAAACAAATATGACAAATTATATAAACGTCTTTGGGCATAAAAGAATATTTGAGCAACAAATGTATACATTTTTCTGTCACGTGTGATTCATGTGTACAGAGATTCTATCGCTTTACACGGCACGAGAATGCCATCTATATAATTTTCAATTTCGATATATGTGTACGTAAAATTAAGGTTCATGAAGTAAGTAAAGTTATACGCTCAAATAAATTGGCAACAGAACCTCTGTTTCACGAAATTCCTGGTTTTTCTTTCGTCTGGATATATTCTACGTCCAATATTATACTTTCGCAATAACAACAAGACGATTACTTCTATATTTGCGAAGCAATTTTTATTATATATTTTTTTAAATGTATCTCCGTACGTGAAGAATGCTGAAACGATACTGCATGACATGTAATCCCTAACTGGGAAACTCAAGAGCATTCCTATTTAGAATAATATTATTAATATTGCCAACAATTTCATAGAGTGTTAATCGTATATGAAGACCGATATATTCCCGAATCCCTGTGTCGTAAAAAGAAATACAAATGACTGTTATTAATTCTAATTGCGGCCTGTGAATTCGCCTATGCCTGAGCATTTAATAATAATTAAAATTAATTTACAATCTTACATTTTGTTTACCATAAGTATTTTATAAATTTTCCACTTTCCTCTTAGGAACGTTATTCTCGTTTAGTAGTGATTGAGTAGAAAACAATCACTAAAATAATACATGGTTTATGCATCTTCTTTTTCACATCACATATTAACATTACTTTCCAATTTAATAGATTTATAACACCTCTTCATATCCCTTGACCACCACTCTGCTATTGACCACAGGTTTCTCCTGCACAGATTAATAGATTTTGTTCATATTGTGTATTAATGTAGCTTTAATGTCTCCTGAAATAATTATCAGTGTAACCTACTGCTGACAATGACTCATATAAAATTTTTGTGTTTCAATATTTACGGTTTGCGGCTTCCTTTTGATTCTCAGCTCTGCTAGTGCACTTCCAATAGTGACAAATTTATGTTCTTCAATGTCTTGTGTCTAGTTTCCGTTCATTTCTGTTATATGCATTTCCTCAAATCAAAATTAACTTTCATTTTTTTTTTTAACCAGACGATACAAACTAATTTTAACTCCTGTTTATAGAAATATCATAGAGGTATGCTAACAATCTTGAAACAGATATATGTCCGAAATAAACCTGATGATTGGCGTGTACATAAAATTTAGTTAAAAACTTCACCGTTACAAACACACTCACAAATAGGCAAAAAGAATAAGAAAAGGGTATATTATTTATTTATGTTATATTACTCACCAAACATTTTTGCATGTGATAAATAGTAGATTGTAGTTGGTATCTGCTGAAAACGAAGGACATGAAGGTCTGTGTAGCACGTTTTCTTGACGGGTATGCAAGACTAACTCTCTTCATCGTCACGTCATAGTTCAGACTACACACACAAACTTCGGACATGTATATATATCTGTCGTACGGTATGTGCATACAAGCGTATGCACATACACATACAGCATTCATACTTGTATAGACGTATATACCCTTCACTTACGTATATCGAAATATACTGTAAGGAAGAATACATATGCCATACCCTCAATCACACACGCAAACACCCATACAGACAGAATATATATACAGTAAGCATACAATGACACTTACCGAGTAAACTTAGAGGGAAACTCTCCTTAAGGAAACGCATGTATTCGTCTTATGGAACATACAGCTTTCGCATTTTAAACACTGCGGCATGAATTGCATAGAAATGTATGTACTTCCTGTTCCCAAGCAAACGTTGTTCCACCTGCAGAAACAAATATGACAAATTATATAAACGTCTTTGGGCATAAAAGAATATTTGAGCAACAAATGTATACATTTTGCTGTCACGTGTGATTCATGTGTACAGAGATTCTATCGTTTTCACGGCACGAGAATGCCATCTATATAATTTTGAATTTCGATATATGTGTACGTAAATTTTAGGTTCATGAAGTAAGTAAAGTTATACGCTCAAATAAATTGGCAACAGAACCTCTGTTTCACGAAATTCCTGGTTTTTCGTTAGTCTGGTTATATTCTACGTCCCACATTATCCTTTCGCAATAACAACAAGACGATTACTTCTATATTTCCGAAGCAATTTTTATTATATATATTTTAAATGTATCTCCCTACGTGAAGAATGCTGAAACGATACTGCATGAAATGTAATCCCTAACTGGAAAAATCAAGAGCATTCCTATTTAGAATAATATTATTAATATTGCCTAAAATTTCATAGAGTGTTAGGCGTATATGAAGACCAATATATTCCCGAACCCCTGTGTCGTAAAAAGAAATACAAATGACTGTTATTAATTCTAATTGCGGCCTGTGAATTCGCCTATTCCTGAGCATTTAATAAGAATTAACATTAATTTACAATCTTACATTTTGTTTACCATAAGTATTTGATAAATTTTCCACTTTCCTCTTAGGAACGTTATTCTCGTTTAGTAGTGATTGAGTAGAAAACAATCACTAAAATAATACATGGTTTATGCATCTTCTTTTTCACATCACATATTAACATTACTTTCCAATTTAATAGATTTATAACACCTCTTCATATCCCTTGACCACCACTCTGCTATTGACCACAGGTTTCTCCTGCACAGATTAATAGATTTTGTTCATATTGCGTATTAATGTAGCTTTAATGTCTCCTGAAATAATTATCAGTGTAACCTACTGCTGACAATGACTCATATAAAATTTTTGTGTTTCAGTATTTACGGTTTGCGGCTTCCTTTTGATTCTCAGCTCTGCTAGTGCACTTCCAATAGTGACAAATTTATGTTCTTCACTGTCTTGTGTCTAGTTTCCGTTCATTTCTGTTATATGCATTTCCTCAAATCAAAATTAACTTTCATTTTTTTTTTTTAACCAGACGATATAAACTAATTTTAACTCCTGTTTATAGAAATATCATAGAGGTATGCTAACAATCTTGAAACAGATATATGTCCGAAATAAACCTGATGATTGGCGTGTACATAAAATTTAGTTAAAAACTTCACCGTTACAAACACACTCACAAATAGGCAAAAAGAATAAGAAAAGGGTATATTATTTATTTATGTTATATTACTCACCAAACCTTTTTGCATGTGATAAATAGTAGATTGTAGTTGGTATCTGCTGATAACGAAGGACATGAAGGTCTGTGTAGCACGTTTTCTTGACGGGTATGCAAGACTAGCTCTCTTCATCGTCACGTCATAGTTCAGACTACACACACAAACTTCGGACATGTATATATATCTGTCGTACGGTATGTGCATACAAGCGTATGCACATACACCTACAGCATTCATACTTGTATAGACGTATATAACCTTCACTTACGTATATCGAAATATACTGTAAGGAAGAATACATATGCCATACCCTCATTCACACACGCAAACACCCATTCAGACAGAATATATATACAGTAAGCATACAATGACACTTACCGAGTAAACGTAGAAGGAAACTCTCCTTAAGGAAACGCATGTATTCGTCTTATGGAACATACAGTATTCGCACTTTAAACACAGCGGCATGAATTGCAAAGAAATGTATGTACTTCCTGTTCCCAAGCAAACGTTGTTCCACCTGCAGAAACAAATATGACAAATTATATAAACGTCTTTGGGCATAAAAGAATATTTGAGCAACAAATGTATACATTTTGCTGTCAAGTGTGATTCATGTGTACGGAGATTCTATCGTTTTCACGACACGAGAATGCCATCTATATAATTTTCAATTTCGATATATGTGTACGTAAATTTAAGGTTCATGAAGTAAGTAAAGTTTTACGCTCAAATAAATTGGCAACAGAACCTCTGTTTCACGAAATTCCTGGTTTTTCGTTAGTCTGGATATATTCTACGTCCCATATTATCCTTTCGCAATAACAACAAGACGGTTACTTCTATATTTGCGAAGCAATTTTTATTATATATTTTTTTAAATGTATCTCCGTACATGAAGAATGCTGAAACGATATTGCATGACATGTAATCCCTAACTGGGAAACTCAAGAGCAATCCTATTTAGAATAATATTATTAATATTGCCTACAATTTCGTAGAGTGTTAGGCGTATATGAAGACCGATATATTCCCGAATCCCTCTGTCGTAAAAAAAAATACTAAAGACTGTTATTAATTCTAATTGCGGCCAGTGAATTCGCCTATGCCTGAGCATTTAATAATAATTAACATTAATTTACAATCTTACATTTTGTTTACCATATGTATATGATAAATTGTACACTTTCCTATTAGGAACGTTATTCTCGTTTAGTTGTGATTGAGTAGAAAACAATCACTAAAATAATACATGGTTTATGCATCTTCTTTTCCATATCATATATTAAATTTACTTTCCAATTTAATAGATTTATAACACCTTTTCATACCCCTTGAACACACTTTGCTATTGACCACACGTTTTCTCCTGCACAGATTAATAGATTTTGTTTATATTGCGTATTAATGTAGCTTGAATGTCTCCTGAAATAATTATCAGTGTCACCTACTGCTGACAATTACTCATATAAAATTTTTGTGTTTCAGTATTTACGGTTTGGGGCTTCCTTTTGATTCTCAGTTCTGCTAGTGCACATCCAATAGTGACAAATTTATGTTCTTCACTGTCTTGTGTCTAGTTTCCGTTCATTTCTGTTATATGCATTTCCTCAAATCAAAATTAACTTTCAGATTTTTCTAAAACCAGACGATATAAACTAACTTTAACTCCTGTTTATAGGAAGAGCATAGAGGTATGCTAACAACCTTGAAACAGATATATTGTGCCGTGTTTTGGGAAAAACGCGGCGGTGTTCCTCTATATATATATATATATATATATATATATATATATATATATATATATATAGCGGAATGTTTAAAATTTACGTATTGGACTACGCGAGGGGGTTACGTAAAAATTTACGTACGTTGGTTCGGACTTTGTCATTATGATTTTCCCCTCTGCCGGCCGACGCGTGCGCGCTCTAGGTCGGAGATTAGGTACTGTTTTTTCAAGCGCCGGTTTGTTCAGTTCAATTTTGGCTTTTGGCGTGTTAACGACTGGTCTCCGGCTGACAGAGCAAATGTAAAAGTTTTTGTCTTCTAGCTGCTATACTTATGGATAAGTAGAAGTCTACGCGACCTCCGGTAAGTCCATTAACATATAAATACATTAGTTATTCACAAAAACAAATTGTATTTATTTGATATTAGCGCGGATGCGTTGCGATAGGTATTGCAGTGTTTCATCACCACGTGGCAGCCATCAGGTTAAAATTTGTTTGATGTATGTTTTAATCTTAACGCTGGTTAACCGATATTAGCAGTAATAATAGAATAATGTGTTATAATAATGTAGTAATAATCATACTCAATTCATTAAACCAAGAAGGGGCGTAAGTCAGTTATTTTCTGAAATCAGTGTACATCACGGACTTGTCAAAGTTTGCTAATTCCTGTAAGGGGGGTTAAGTGCTTCATGAAAACTGTTGCGTAACTATTAATTGAAATGATTATTATTATGGAATGACTGTATTTGGACATAAAATATTTAAAAGGGTTATTTTGAAGCGATTTATTAGATTCGATGCTGTTCTATACTTAGTGAATCTTCGGAGTTTATAAACTGGGCAGGCCATAAAATGTCAGCTGGTTAATGTGGTAGTGTGTTTTACTAAACTTGTAAGTAATCCCATATATAATTGTGCAGGGTTTCTGATGTAGACGGAATCTGTCCCGCTCCAGAAGGACGGCCGAACAACTGCCTCCGATGATGTAGATTAAACACTTTCGTCGGCTGTCGGCCGGAATGGACGGACAAAATACACTCCACGGAACCCTCTAACTACACGCTACTAACCAGGTGAAATTTAACCTTATTAAACCAAAATGTTGTGGCCGATAAACTCTTTTGAGACACTTGTGCAGACGCTCCAGTTTGGAAAATTATTTCCCGACAATGGGGGTTATATTTTACTTTGTAATTTTTGTAAGGCTTACGCCTCAGGAATATATCAATGTTTATCTCATTCTGAGAATTGTAACTCGGCCAGGGTCATGCATCACCCGGGTCGAGGGGAGTTTTCTGTAGAAAGGGTCGGCACTAAATTGTTTCTGTGTTGTGCATGCATGTGCTGATGTATCTGTCCACGTGGGGAAATTTTACGGTTAATTAATTTTTCAGTTAATGAGGACTCATGTATTTTATTATTAATGTAAAGATCTGGGAGGTGTTTTAACATGTGGGCGACTCCCGTAGGAGCCGTTCACTGCAGGTCTGTATCATGTCAGATTTTGCTGGATATCGCCCGGACCCCTGACCTTGCCTGAAGTCAAGTTTTTTATGAACACTGTAAGCATGTTTCAGTACCTTCATGACATAGATTCTGTTTTGCGAAAATTCAGTTCCACTGTTCAGCTAATTTTGTAAACCTTAAATTTTGCATAGGCAGTTAAATATTGTCACAGTTTATATTTTGCCATAGTTTAAATTTTGTAACGGTTAACCTTTTATTGCTCACTATACCAATTAATTAACGTTAAGGAATACATGACTAATCAGTATCAGTTATGAATATTCATGGGTGGTCACGTTCCACTATTTGTACAAATTCTGTCAAGAAAATAAAAAGAAATATGAAATGCAGTTAGGCAACCGGGCATCCATGTTAACCTCGTGATGGCACTCTTTATCATTATCATTGACGAGATCCGAAATTGATAATTAAACATCTGCGTGGTAGTTGTGCGCAGGCCGCAATGCATACATAGAACATTTAGATTACTACTTATCTAATTAAATTTTGGGGCATGTCTGCTCCACTCCTTGGGATATATTAATTGAGGTTTTAGGGTTTAGTCATTTATTAATTAAACATGAGGTGGGCCGGATACTTGGTCAGAATAAGGGGGGGTTGAGGGTGTATGATGACAAATATACGCTGCTAACCAGGTGAACATGTGATGTGTTACTTACATGTAAATATCTTTCTATGTCAATTATATGTGTGTGTTGTGTCTTGTGTAATTGTTACATTATTATATTTGATTATGCATATGTGTATATTTCTATATATTTATATGATGTTAGGAAATGTGTAATTACTTGCAGGTCGAGATTGTGTACCATTTCACAATAGTATTGTTATTATTTATGTGCCATTCAACGATTAATTATTCAATAATTATTCAGCTATTTATTATTTACTCAATATTTATTTATGATAATAATTTATTATTTATTATTCAACTAATTGGCGATGCATAGCTTAAGGGAATTATAACAACAATTAAGGGTTTTGAAGTGAGCTATATTGATTGTGAAATACTTCAATATCTTGCTTTAAGAGCGCATATGTTGTATAAAGCAGAGCACAATAAATACTGTTATTGTTATCTTAAGATCAGTGTTTCATTTGCAAGTCCCATCATACTGGACCCAGCACAATTTTGGCTTCTCTAGGCTCTAGCCTAGTCCTAAATAACTTGTGGCCTCTCTTTAAAAAAAAATATAAATACAAAAAAATAAGTAAAATACAAAAAAATTTTATATACAACATAAAAAGGAAAGAAAGGTCACAAATGGTAGCAGAGCGTGGTTCATTCGAGGGTTGAACCCTTGGGTCCTTTGGTGTGATGGGGCTTGCAAACTCGGAAATAGTTTGGCAAATATAATGACACTTAATAATTGAATAATGTGGCACTATAATAGTCGACCTAACATGTAGGTGTATATATGCACGGTGTAGGAATTATTGTTAGGTGTTTTGCATTGTAAACCTGATGCCGCCACGGGCATGTTTGGTAGTTGGGTTTTGTGGTTTTGAAATTGGACCTTACCGGAGATCGCGTGGGGATGGGTTCCCTTATTTATTCTGAATACGTCTGTTGATACAGAATTACCGGACTCAAAGAGGACGTTATGGTTGAATCCAGAGGCCGCAGAATTTGTTCCAGTATTTACACCTCGGTTCGTGAGGGATCCAGAGCCTATTACATCATCATCGCCTACACCGGGATATGAGAAGTCACTTGATGGTGTAGCTTTACCATCGCCAGTAGAAATTAATTTAGTCATTGCACATGAACCTGGACAGCTGGATTCCAGGGTGGAAAATGTTGAGGACGTTGTAGTTGCTGAGAGTGGTCAAGGAGTGGAATTGACAGAAGAGGCAGAAGAGCGGTCTGCGGATGTTGCACAGGAAGGTATAGTTGTAGGTGTTAGGGAGACTGTAGAGTCTGAAGTTGCAGATGGACACAGGGATGTCCGGGCTGCAAGTGTTTCTGAGGTTGTGGATGGACAAGGGGATGTTCATGCCGCAAGTGTGGTAGAAGCAGATGAGGTAGAAGTTGAGGAGAAATTTGGTGGCAGCGTCGTGGAGTGTGTGAGTGAGAATGATGTAGTGTGTGAAGAGGTGCAGACGCCTTTTGTAAGTAGTGTTGAGGATTCCGAGGAACGGAAAGAAGTTTCAGGTGGACCAGGTGAGCAACTAGAGGAGGACGAGGATGTGCAGTGTTCTGATGGTGAAAGTGGACGTGATGGCGATGATGTTGATGATGAACGTGTTGGGGAATACGAGATCGGAGAAGAGGTTAGTCAAGAAGTTCGTGAAGGAGCTGGCGATGAGTGTGATGAAGAAATTGGTGAGGAGCTGAGGGAAGATGGGGTTGAAGATGGATCAGAGGAGCAACTGGAAGATGGTGAGGAGCTGCAGTGTCAGGAGGTTGATTTGGATTATGGGGATGAAAAAGAGGAAATTGTAGAAGAGCAGGAAGAAAAGGAAGGATTGGAAGAAGGACAAGTAGGGGAGTTAGATGATGAGCATAATCCAAAACTGAGTCAAAGTAGTGAGGTAAGTTGCCTTGATTCTGATTCAGAGGAAACCAGCCAGTACTGTTCAACACGGGATAATTTTTCAGGGAGTGGTGTCCGAGATGAACGGGTACCTAAAGTCCGTCACAGAAAGGTAAGAAGAAGAGGTTAACGGGTAGCGGGTAGATGTTCCCCACAGTCCCAGTGGTGTTCGTCTACTTCAGGTTTGCGCCCCTGCCCACGCGAGCCTTGGTTTTCTCCAGTCATTCTCCTTTTCGGAGGGAACCAGGTTCTTACCCTTAGTCCTAGCTATTGACCTTTAATGATCCTTGCCCCATTTCATCTTCCCGATTTTCCTACCCCTCCCCTTAGGAAAAAAAAAACCTATCGATAAGGAGTTAGAGAGACTTGCCGGAAGTGTTTAGATTGTGGTCTTGGAGATAGTCAGTTTCCCTGTTTTAAAAGTTAGATGAAGTGATGGTGTGCTGTTGTTGGTTGTTAATAGTTGTTGATGTTGAGGTTGTTCATTATAGGGTCCGAGCCAGGCCGCATTCTCCGGTTGTTTCCCGGGTGTTTTTGTTGAGATAGAGGGTTGCGTGTATATATATATATATATGGTGTATCGACGGTGCTGTGGTGAAGTAAACCCCCCCATATAGTTATGGCCTTTTGGGTGAAGTAAGAGTTGAGATAAGATTAATGTTCGTCTGCCCTTGGTGCGGTCCTCTCTGTCTGGCTGAGCGGGGCCGTCCGCCCTTGTGTAGGGATGTGGGCCAGCCATATGGCAAGGATGGAGATGCCTTGTGGGTGCATGTGGCTGCTCGGTCCAAGAGATGGACGAGGAGTAGTACGGTTGCTCACATACCAAGTGGGAGATACATTGTTTGGTCTTAGGACGAGTATGTGAGTGGGACCGGTGGAAGGAGGTGATGGTCACCGGAGAGGGTGACGTGATGGGCGGTCCCGTGGGGTTGGCATAGCGGAGAGGGTCCCCTGGGGATGTCTGCTCTCCTGAGAGCAAGTGCTGCTGGGCCGACCTAATTACGAAGACCACTGGCTTGTTTTGGGAAGTGGGGTACACTGCAGGGTACCCTTCCGGCGTTTAACTGTGAGGCAACCAAGTTGCCCTTTTGGGGTGGGGGTGTGCCGTGTTTTGGGAAAAACGCGGCGGTGTTCCTCTATATATATATATAGCGGAATGATTAAAATTTACGTATTGGACTACGCGAGGGGGTTACGTAAAAATTTATGTACGCTGGTTCGGACTTTGTCATTATGATTTTCCCCTCTGCCGGCCGACGCGTGCGCGCTCTAGGTCGGAGGTTACGTACTGTTTTTTCAAGCGCCGGGTTGTTCAGTTCAATTTTGGCTTTCGGCGTATTAACGACTGGTCTCCGGCTGACAGAGCAAATGTAAAAGTTTTCGTCTGTTAGTGTGACGTCTCCCTTGTTAAGACAACACAAAAGTCGGGAACTAGTTCAATTCTTTACCAGTTAATTAAACTAGCTGCCGTTGTTAGTAAAACATCCTTACCAACAAATTACAACACAATTATGACATAGGAAGTTGACAAGGTTTGCACAAATTTATTCACTCACTTGGTTTTAGCGAAAACATCTCTTTATTACTATTCAAATATTATGTTTGACTTTGTTTCTTTTAAAGAAAAATTACTTTAGTAAATTCTGCTTTTAATGCTTTGAAGATATTAAGTTTATTATTTCTTTTATCTCAAAAATACTCATCTAGATGTTTGTTTTAAATACCTCGGATCCGGGTCTGAACTTTCTCAAAATAATTAATTTATCACAAACTTCAACCAAATTATTGGAAGAATAATATTGGTTTTAATCTACATTACTATCTTACATTTATATATAGTGCTGTTACTACTACTTCATTACAAAATTTACAAATCTGATAATTTCTTCTTTACATTATTAAAGTTCTTCAGTGTTCTTTTGTTACTTCTCTTATTGAAACGAAAATTTACAAATGTTGTGTTTGGATATCACCTGAATTTAATATGAGGTTGTTGTTGGTCCTTGGGGGGTCATCTCCTGTCGTCTTCTAGGGTGGAGTACATGGTTCCTCTTGAAGCTACATCGGGTTGATTATATCTGCTCTCGGCGATCGGTTTTTTACTTGAAGTTCATACTGTTGTAGTTTGAGTTTTCTTCGTCCGGATTTTGTAGTTCACATTTTACACCTTAATTATAGTTCTTACTTTGCAGTACTAAAGTCTGGTAGTTACATATCTTACAACTTACAGTTTTATATTTTTAAAAGAGATGTGTTGGCTAATTTTTCCTTTCTGTATATTCTTCCTAACTCTACGCACACTACATTTTTCAAAATAAAATCATCTTACACTGGATATTCGTTTAACGGCATACACTTACGTGTATGTAGACAACACAAAACTCACATCTTTTCATGTCGAAGTTCAACTGGCGACTGCGCGTATAGTTTAGGGGCGAGGGCTCAGTAAGCTGGTGCGTATTTACGCACTAAGAAAATAGTTCGTACTTTGATATATTATTAATTATTCACTAATTAGAATGTAAATACTTTATGTTAACTTTATTACGACTTAGAGATTTCTTTATTTATATAGTCGCATTTTTAATAATTAAAGTAATTATTATTATTATTATTCTTTACGTAATACCTTTCTTGGCGTGTTGGTACTGGACAATTTCAAGTTGATTCAGGAATCTGGGTATAGGTAAGGGTGGATAATACTCTTACTTATTAAAAATTAAAAATTTTTTATTTGTGCGATTTTCGATGTTTTTAAAATTGTCACATCCTCCTGCACTTAACTATGAAAAACGGGGTGGTGGAATATTAATAGAAAATCTAATAAACAATTATATTTGGAGACAGAATTCCATACTGAAATTTCTCTCTCTCAGATTATTTCTATTCATCATTTGATTATCTTACACTTACGTAACATCTAAATTCTACTACATCTACTATACATGAAATACACAAAACGTAAATCTACCTTATTTTAATTCTTACATCTACTACCGGTTTTTTCTTGAATTGGTCACTCGTTTAACGGAGTTATACTCATGAGTATGTTACTAATAATAATCACGTATTGTAACAACAATCGAATTACTTTTAGTTTACAGCGCTAGGGATTATTGTTCTTTCTTTCTTTCTCTCTCTTCATCTTCGTCATCAGATTTCTCATGTATTATATCATTCTCGCAGGACATTAGCTAAGGTTGATCAGGCCTCGCTAGTATTCGTACGAGGGTTTTTTGTTTTTATACTCACTTATGGTATAGGATGTTGCACAATCTTATCCTATTTCGGTATAAGTATATACAATATATTTTATTCTTAATACTTAGATAATATTCTAGGTTTTCTATCTTTCTTGTAGTCTTTCTTCTGTATTTTGACACGAAAAACATTTTTTTATTTGAGACAGGTGGCTTCTGCGAACGTAGTTTTCTGTATTGGGTTCATACAGAGATACAGTAACGGGGGTGATGAACTTATGAATTTGGTAGGGGCCACACCATCGATATGATAGTTTGGAAGTGGTCCTATCAACTGCTTTACTCATAGGATGAGTTTTATACATTACTAAATCACCTATTTTATACTTTATTTGCCTATTAGTATGCTCATGATACTTCCTTGATTTTTGTAAATTCGCTCTCAAATTTGCACGAGCTTCGTTCCATATTTTTCGTATGTTATTCCCATTTACGTCGCGGGGTAATAACTCATTGATTTTCCACTTTGTGATTAAAGGATGGTTGGGTTTGTACTTGTACAGTAAATCAAATGGTGTTGATTTATGACCTTCATGATACGCTGAATTGAATGCAAATTGTATCCACGAAATGTTTTGATTCCAGGTTGTCTGGTCTTTAGCATGATAAGATATTAATGCTGATTTTAAGTTCCGCAAGTATCTTTCTGCTAGGTTTCCTTGCGGTCTGTACTCGGTCACGGTAATGTGATTTATACCTAATTTAAAACACATGTCGTTAAATTTTTTCTACTTAAACTGGGGTCCATTGTCAGATATTAGGTTTAAAGGTGTACCATAATCTTTAAATAGTCTTTCTTGTAGAATTTTAATTGTCGTAGATGCTAATGCACGACGCATAGGATACATCCACACGAATTTAGTGAAGGAGTCTACACAAATTAACAGCATAGTATTTCCGGATTTAGAGCGGGGATAGGGTCCAGAATAGTCTATGTATATTTTCGAGAAGGGAGTGGTAGGTATTTCGGAGATTAATTTTCCGACTTGACTGGTTCTTGCTGGTTTGCTCAGGGCACAAATTTCGCATTCTTTCACGAACTTTTTTATTTCACTATTCATGTTTTTCCAGTGGTATTCCTTGCGAATACGATGTATAGTTTTCCTAATTCCCATATGAGCTCCAATTGTCGATGAATGGTAGTAGTCCATTAACATGGGTTTGATTATTTCCGGGGCGATTATTCTCAGTAATTTTCCGTTTGCCTTTTTCAAACAAAGTACTCTTTTACTCAAGGTATATTTGTCAGAATTATTTCCTTTTTCTATTTGTTCTATTATTTTGCACAATTTCGGATCTTGTTGTTGGTGATATGCTATATCCTTAAATGCAAGGGGAAAGTTAGTAATTAATGTATTAACGGTAGTGGTTTCAATATTGTCTTCTCCAGATCTTGTATCGGGTAGTTGGAACATGCGGGATAGAGTATCAGCTACTACATTTTGAGTACCACGAATATGTTGCACTTTGAACTTGTAGCAATTTAATCTTAACACCCATCTTCCGATACGACCTAACTGTTTTGGGTGATTCAATAACCATGATAAAGCTTGATTATCGGTTTCTAGTAGAAATTCTTTGTGTTCCAAAAATGGTTTGAATTTATCAAAGGCGAATACTACGGCTAAACATTCAAGTTCGTAGGCTGAGAACTTCCTTTCTTGCTCGGTCAATGTACGGGATGCATAGCTGATCGGGAGTCTAGTATTATTTATTTCCGGGTATATTACGGCTCCTAATGCTACGCTTGAACTATCGGTCTGTACGATAAATGGTTTACTGAAATCCGCTAACTGCAATACAGGTGGGGATATAATGCTTTCTTTAAGTGTTTCAAACGCTTCTTGATGTTGAGTAGTCCACTCGAATTTCGTTCCTTTCTTTCTTAAGGCATTCAATGGGGCTGCTATATCCGCTAAGTGGGGTATGTACTTATCAAAATAATTAATCATACCTAAAAATCGAGCTATACCTTTGACGTCTCTCGGAGGTAAGAATTCTCGGATTGCGCGTGTACGTTTGGGATCGATGCTAACCTTACCTTCGGCTGATACTATGTGACCTAAGAAGGAGAATTGTTTTACTGCGAAATTAACTTTACTCGGGTTTACGGTCAGTCCGGCTTTCTTTAACCTGGATAATACTTTACGCAAGTGATCAATATGTTGATCCATTGACTCACTATATACTACTATATCGTCAAGATAATGATATACAAATTTAAATTTAACGTCATGGAAAATTTTTTCTAACAGTCTGCTGCATACTGAACTTCCTTGTGATATACCGAATGGTACTCTCGTAAATTGATATAGATTAAATGGGACAGCAAAAGTAGTTAAATGTTTGGATTCCTCAGCTAGTGGGATTTGATGGAATGCTTGGTTGAGATCCATTATGGTGAAGATTTTCGCTCTTGTAAAATAGAGAAACGCACTGTGAATGTCGGGCAGTGGTATCGATTCAAATTCTATACTCTTATTTAGTTGTCTATAATCCACGACTAGTCTATGTTTGTCAGTTCCTTTTGGTACTAGGAATGCAGGTGATGAGTATGGAGAAGTTGACGGTTCAATGACGTGCTGATCAAGGAGTTTGTTAATGTGGTTTCTCATTATTTCCATCTTGGGCGGAGATAATTTGTATGGGTGGAGTCGTATTGCCTTGTTGTCACTAAGATTTATTTTATATTCGATTAAATGGGTTAATCCTAACTTGGGAGTGAGTACAGTAGAAAATTCTTTTATTACCTTTTGGATTCTTAGTCTCTCATTTCCTTTTAAATGACTCAGACTCGATTCATGATGCTCTGAATGAATAGTTGCGGTTTCACAAATAGCGTCGTTACTTAATTCGGAGTCGAACTGATATTTTCGAGTACGATCAAATCAGAAGAAATATTGTTTTGCATATATATCAAGGATTAAGGCAGTTTTTCTTATAAAATCCGCGCCTAATATTAAGTTTTGTCCTAACTCTTCAGCTACTAGTAGGGGAATATACCAAGTAAAATTCTTTATTTTTAATTTCACCGTAATACTGTGCGATATCTTTAGGTTTTGTTTATTTGCGGTGGTACACTTTATGTTCACCATTTGGCTACGTTTAATCAGATTATGATTAGCTAATAATGTGGCTAACTGTTTACTAATTATACTACGGGTAGATCCGGAATCAATTAAACCAAGGGTATTCGTTGCTCCAAGGTCTATCTGTACATAGGGTAGTTGGCATATACTTGTTTTACATGCACCAATAGAGTTGCACTTCTCGATAAATCTTGTTAAGTAAGGGTCTATGCGTTTATTTTTATTTATTTTTATTTGATGCTTATTTTTGTTGTTACCTTTCCTTCTGGTGCTTCGGAAGAAGTAGGATTTTCGTTCTTCCAGCTTCACATGTTTTTTGATTGGTCGGTTTTCTGTTGATAGCGCTTTTGTTTACATAACTTGCTAATGTGTCCGGCCTTTCCACAGTTATAACATCTTCTTTCCTCATTTACTTCGCTCGTAGGTTGTCGGGGTTTTGGTTTAGAGTATGAAACATGGGGATAGTTTGGGTTTTATATGTACTTACGAATCGCTTATCGCGGTAGTCTCGGGTATCATTTCCGATTGGTCGAGTTTGGAAGGAATCTCTGTGTTGACTCTGGGACATAGAAACGCGTCTATTCTGGTCAGAATACCAGACGTTGGATGAATGTTGTAACGCAACATAGTTGAGGTTCCCCAACGTTACATAAAAGACTGAATGAAATATGGTCAAAGACCATACCCTGACTTAAGGTTGTTCGATAGTTCATATGTTTGAGAAGGACCTCAAGTAAAAAGGAGGCAATGACTAATATTAAATGTATAAAACCCAGACTAATGAATGATTGGATGTAATGAAATGTTTGTTTTGTACTGTGACATGTTAAGGTCTACAGAATATTTATATTGTATGTTGAATGTGTTAAAAATGAAATGATGTTGTTTGATAATAATACTTAATCAATAATTATGTTTATATTTTATATTAGATTTGTTTTTATACAGCACAGTATAGTTACCAAGGTTAGGCACTGTACTAAGTTGTCAGTATTGTATAAAATTGAAAGATACTGATGTATCTAATTAATGTTTATAAACTGGATCAGGAGTGTGACCAGTGTTTTAAGTCTAACAAGTAGTTCTGACAATTATGTCATAAATTAATAAAGGGTTCCAGAACCAATTGATTAATGTAAAAACAAATAACCACCAGTAAATTAAAATTCATGTAATTAACTATGTAATCAATAATTAATTGTACAGTAGGTCAGGTAAAATGAAAATTAAGTTAAAAACCAAATAATGTTATAATGGTTGTAAATGAATCTATAGGCCTAAATTCCATATTAGTGAAAGGAAATTAATACCTTCTTAGTAAACCCAGTCCAACGAAACTCTAGTAAAACATTTACTGTTTAATAAGGAAGGTTAGGGGAGAATCTTATGTGATTCAATATTAATCCAAGCATGGAGTATTTTATTGGAAAGGAGTAGTAATATTCTATAATGCCGGCTCAAGGATATATAGAAAACATGGTTGTTAAGGCAACTGATTTTTAATAAGTTGTTGATTTTGAGATAGATGGTACTGATTGTTACAAGCTATTAGGTTGAGATGAACCGATATATTTAAAATATATGAATAAATATAAAGAAAATATATATCCAAATTGAAAACGCATTTTTGCAAAACAATTATACTGGAATGTTAATGAATCATGCAAATTGAATAACCCTCTAAATTATCAATGAATACAATAAAAGAGAACTGAAAGCGTCTCACCTCATTCACTAAATAATCCCGCGGAATTTGGTATCAGACCGATTCATGCTATAAATTGAAGACCAATAAAGAGTTGAAGCCTGAATTAACGGAAATATTTGGAAGTACCGAAGATTCGGTTGACGAAATAACCTTCATTGACGGCGTGAGCTGAGATCCTAATTCCAGTTCGTTGGGACCAAGAATTGTGAAGACGCAAAAGAAGAATCGAAGCACAAGAGTTCCTGTGGGATTATCATCATCCATTCATTGAAGACCAGAGCAGTTTTACTGGGTGAAGACGATATAAACTGCATTTTGACCGTTGTTGACAAACATTCACCGCCTAATGAAGCTTTCGCCGCTTGGGTAAAAAAACAAATTATTTTCATATCATTGTATTTTAAGTAAATAATTTTATTCTTTTTGTAAATTGAACAACCTTAATTATGCGTTTTACCTGGCCTTACTAATGGTTCAAAGAACTACACGAACCCTGGTATAAGAATTAATTGTCATTATTTTCAAGTATATATGTTTTAGAGTTTGAATAATTAAGAATCGATATATGTTGGGATAGTCGATTGGATCGTCTTATTGTTTGTCTGAGATAACGTAACTTGTTAAATACCAGAGAAAAATAAATAAAGTACATTTGTTGTATGAGACAACGTTTTAATCATTGCAGAGAAAATACTATATGTAATTGGCGTAATAATTTATTAACAGATTGATACAAACACTCAGAATAACTAACCTATAAGTTCACTTATTTCTGGTAATAGCGCTCCAAGTTTACAGCTGGTGGGACGGAAGATTGCTGAACTAACGGGTTTTGTCATACTAAATTTGAATGAAATTTTTATCGTTGAGGGACTAGGGTTGAGACAAAAACCACTTACATTCAGTAAATACTCCGTATATATTGCTCATATTAAACAACCACTGAGAATTAAATTAAGCCTATAGAATAATACCATTATAAATTCAGGTACATAATTCTAAGTTTGTGGACTTAATAATCTGTGTTCTGAGGGTTTCACTAGTCACAACCGCAAGGTATATTAGTTAATAACATATTAATTAAACCAGGTAACAGCACTTTAATTGTTACGAATCGCCACCTACAACGTATTACTTGGCGTTTGTTACACCGGAGTATCTTATAACTAATTACACTCATAGACAAGATTTCTTTATAATTTGACGTCTCCAGCTGGTATCATACATTATAACATACGTCCTCACATAATTAACAAGCAGTTCGTTACTAGATTGATTACAACAGTGGGGTTTGAATAAGACGGACATTTTCGCTAGCACCGGCACATATTGGTTTCTTTACAAATTGACGCTCGCAACGTGAGGCATCATCGTCGCATCTTAACACACACCTTAGATCTCTTTTTGTTTCAAATTGGTGCCCCAGGTGAGGCATCATCGTCGCATCTTAACACACACCTTAGTCTCTTTTTGTTTCAAATTGCCGCCTGCAACGTGGGGCTTAAACGAAAACGAGGACGTCCATTAGTCTTTTTGTTACAAATTGGCGCTCAACGAGTGGGCTTTAGTTAAGTAAAAACTTTTATTATTTGTTACTTAACTTGAGCAGGCAACCATTAGAGGCACAGGAATGCATACGAGAGCTCTTACGAAAAGAATGGAGAAGGAACAAGAGACAGAAGAAGATAGGAGGGAAAAAGAAACAGAGGTAGGTACAGATACTGAAATGGATCAACAGACAGGTGGTACAGAAGAAATCGAAATAGTTATGGATACGGAAACGGAAATAGTGGAAGAAGATGCCCAAGGGGATCAACCGGATAAACACAACCAAAAAGAAGATATAAGTATACAGGAGATGTTAAGAATTATAATGGAAGGGAATAACAAGATCCAAGAAGATAATAGACAAACTAACGAAAAATTTAAGGAAACTAATGAGAGTTTAAGACAAATCAAAGAAGATAATAGACAAACTAATGAAAAAATAGCAGTATAAACGAAAGGTCAGAAAAGCTGGAAAATAAAATAGACAGTATTAAGGAAAGTACTAGTGAACTTTTGAGACAAACCATAAATGAAAATAATGAACAGTTGAAGGCCGACTTTAGACAAATCAATGAGAAGCTGGAAAATAAAATAGACAGTATTAATGAGAACTCAAGAAAACAAAACGAAATTTTGAGCGAAAATTTAATCAAGCAGATGAATGAAAAGTTTGACAAGAATGACGAGAATTTGAGACAGATTCAAGACGATAACAAAATAATGAACGAAAAACTTGAGGAAAACAATAAACGAATGAAAGCAGATCTTGAGAAAATCAATGAGGATAATCTTATACGAATCGATGAGAGAATTGAACATTCTAACCAGGAAATAAGGGAAAATGTTGAAAAACAGAATGAAGTATTAAGACAAGTTATCAATAAGAAAATTGAGGACATTAGTGAGGCAATCAGCCAGAAGGTAGTTAAGAACGACAGCGAAAGAAAACAGGAGATCGCGGAAACAAATAGAAAACTGAAAGCGACCGATGAAGTTATTACACGAAATAGAGCTGAACTAGAGGTCAAGCTAGGCCATATAGAAGAAGAAAACCGAATTCAAGTGGAATCAATACGAACTGATTGCGGAAACCAGCATCGAAATTTAGATACGATCATGAACGAAGTACAGGAGCAAGGGCAACGTAACCAGGATAGAATCGAGAACCTACAACGATCAGTTGACAACCGATCGATCACTGTCCCATATACACAACATATAGACGACCGGGAGACCATCAACTTTAAGACATACAGGAGAAATCCAATGGAATTCTTGGAACGGGTCGGCGAACAAATTATGAGAACCGGTGAAAACAGGTGGCCAATAATTCGTCGTTATTTAGACGATCATTTTAAAGAAACTTATGATAACTGGTGGACAGCCACCAGGCACGAGATACGAAGCTACGAAGAATTTAAAATAGCTTTTAAAGCCAGATACTGGTCAGACGCCACCCAGAACGTAGTGAGGGAGAGCATCAGTTATGGAAGATATGACGCCAGCAGGGGAACAACACTTACCGCCTACTTCCTGGGAAAAGTATGTTTGGCAAGACATCTTGAACCAAAAATCCCAGAGGAAATTTCGTCACCAGGTTAGCCTACCACTATGATAACGGTATATCAATAGCACGATCGGGTGGACAAATAAAAACTATACAGGCCATGTCAACGCTATTGGAAGAGCACGAGCGTGAAGTACATTATCGAAGGAGTCGTCAGAGAAACGACCAGTACGGGAACAGGGATTTCCCAGACTATAACAATAGAAACAATAACCATAACAGTCATGAGGCGAATAACCGGACGAACTATAATGGCAGGCCTGGTAATTATGGTAATGAGGCGTACCAACGGCAAAATAACAACAACAGCCCAAGGAACAACGGAAACAATTACGGGAATAGACAGAGTATTCCGAACAACCAATATAACCGGTCGTATAACCCAAATTACCAGAATCGGAACACGAACAACCGAAATTATGATAATAGTAACCGTAACCCGAATAACCAAAACCAAAACTACAGAAGAGTTAATTATGTGGGGGCGTACGACAATTATAATGGGAGGACATACTACCAAGGACGTCGAAGTTTTGATAGGGACACCGATTTGGAACCAGTACAGTAATAACGATAGAAGGGAGACTAGAACTGATAGGGGCAGAAGTCGGAGTCAGGAGGACTACCGCCGGATTAATTACGAAGAAGACCGCCAACGGCCGGAACCCAGGTCAACAGAAAATGAAATAAGTCAAACGAACCAAACCGGCAGAGGAGACGAAGAATCCGAGCCGATTTTAAACATCACACGGCAGTGAAAACACCAGCAGGGCCCTCACTGAACCACTCTATCGGGTTTAACGACATAAGGAACCACAGTAAAAATAATAAATGTATCACGATTATTTGTAGTAACTACTTGAAAAATTTAAGGGACGAGTTGTTGGAAGAAGAAGACGGAAATCCAAGAAAGAATAGTAACGAAATAATTTACATAACGGCAGAGATCAACAGTGTACAAACCAAAATTATGATAGACACTGGGGCTAACGTGTCGCTAATCGACGCAATAGAACTAAACAAAATAATTGAAGAAGGGAAGAAACATATACTTACGTTACCAATAAGCAACATTGTACTGATAGTTGCAACGGGACGTCAAAATAGAACGGTCCGGAAACAAGCAAGGTTGGAGTTAACGAGTAACAATAAAACAATCCCAATGACTTTTCTAGTAGCCAGTGGCTTACCATTTAACATGTTAATCGGTTGTGACATGCTGAAACAATACTCAGCTATCATTGACATGAACAGGTCAAAATTATCGTTAAAAAGCAATCAAACAGAATGGACGGCTGACTTAGTTAACAGCGACAGTACGACACCAACCCGAGTAACATATCATATACAAAGAAATTTAGATCAACAGGAACAATCACCAAGTAATAATATCTTTTACGAGTTGGACGATGAGCAACTGTGGCATGACAAAATTAATGAGATCCGTAAATTTGAATGTGGAATAACTAACATGCAAAGGGAACAGTTAGTTGAAGTGTACAATAGATATCGCCATGTATTTTCAAATATACCTGGCAAGGTAAGAGATTACCAATGCAAAATAGAGTTTCGAGAACCTGTAAATTTCAACAAAAAATCATACCCAGTCGCTTACTCACTGAAGGAAGCTGTGAGGGCAGAAATTGATAGATTAATAGACGAGGACATCATTAAACCCAGTTATTCACCGTATACCAGCCCTATCCTCGCTGTCCCGAAGAAAGGTGGCCAAGTAAGAATTTGCTTAGATGCAAGGGAAATCAACAAAGTAATAGTGAATGACCGAACATCCCCGGGGGAAATCGAGGAAATACTTAAAAAGTTTCATGGAATCAAATACATCAGCACGTGGGATACCGTCTGTGGATACTGGCAAGTCGAACTCCATCCAGAGAGCCGCAAATACATGGCATTCATTTTCGAAGGCCGAAATTACCAATTTAAACGGTTGCCATTCGGACTGGTTAATTCAGTGGCCGTGTTTGTAAAAATCATGGACCAAATCCTCGGACAGGAAACACTCCAATATACAACAGTCTATGTGGATGATATTTTGATAACTTCGACCAATTGGAATGACCATTGCCAACGAGTAGAGCAAGTGCTAAAAAGGCTGTCGGAGAACCATATTACATTAAAGCTGGAGAAATCAAAATTGATAGCGAACGAAGTGAAATTTTTAGGATTTAACTTGTCGGAGCAGGGGATCACCCCATCCCAAGAAAAAATTGAGTCAATTCAAAAATTCCCAAAACCAAGGAACAGGATACAGCTCCAATCATTCCTCGGCATATGTAATTATTACCGTAAATTTCAAGAACATTATTCGGAAATAACATCAAGATTTGTACGCCAATTATCATCCAAGGACAAGTGGACGTGGGGAGAAGAGCAAGATGCCACGCTTGAACTAATTAAAACTAAATTTTTGGAGTCAGTAATGTTACACCACCCCAATTTCAATAAACAATTTTTTATGAATTGTGACGCCAGTGATGTCAGTTTGGGATCTGTTCTTTATCAGGAGGATGATGAAGGGAACCATCAAGTGATCAGTTTCGCTAGTCGAGTCCTGAATAGTTGTGAAAAAAACTATAATGTAACGGAGAAAGAGCTTTTGAGTGTTGTATTTTCCTGTAACAAGTTCAGGACCTACATTTTAGGATACAAGACGACCGTCAGAACTGATCACAAGTCAATTTCATTTCTAAAAAGTTGTAAATTGAATCATGGAAGATTGACCAGGTGGAGCCTGACACTGCAAGAGTATAACCTAAATTGGGAATACATTCCTGGAAAAGGAAACATCATTGCAGATACATTATCACGGATCAATATCAGGGACCAGACGTTTGAGGGGGAAAAAGAAACCATAATTAAACTATACCATATCATCAGTAATAGATCTGATCTGACTAATATAATAACAGGACTCGAACAACAGGAGAAACAGGACCCCAGATTGAAAAAGATTTTTGACAGGCTTGGAGAACAAGACGACCGCATAACACAATTTTACTGCGAACACCAACAAATACTATTCATTAAGACGCATTACAAACTTAACACCTGGAAAATTGTTATACCACAAAATATAGAAAAGGATCTCATAATGGATTACCATATCAGGTATGGCCACATGGGGGCATTGAAGGTAGTCAAAGCACTCCAAGAACACGTATACATCAGGGATGTTAACAGAAAGGTGCGAAACCAGATTAAACGTTGCCACATATGCCAGCTCGTAAAAGTTAACAATCACAGGAAGGAAGGCACAATGATGCCAATCACATCATCAAATAGATTAGAAAAAGTATTTGTCGATATTTGCGGCCCATTCCCGCGAAGTGGGGGGAGGCACCAGTATAAATATTTTATAATTCTATTCGACCATTATACCAGATTCACGAAACTATACCCGATCAACCGGGCGACGACGCAAAAGATATTAAACATTACATGTCAAAATTACATTAGTGAGGTAGGAGCTCCGAAATCCATTATTACTGACCACGGAACACAATTTAAGGGGAGCAAGTGGAAAGACACTCTACGGGAAAAGGGAATCAAGACGTATAAAACATCTGTATACCACCCGAGCAGCAACCCGGCCGAACGAGTATTAAGGGAAGTAGGGAGTATCCTACGCACGTATTGCTTTAACCAACAGAGAAAATGGTCCGAGTATTTAACAGCTGCAGAAGATTTCATAAACTTATCACACCACCAATTTATCGAAATGACCCCCTATACAGCAATGTTCCAGAGACCACCACCCAGAGAGATAGTGGAATTAATACAATTCCCTAGCGGAGATGAATATAAATTTAACAGTGTAAAATTTTACGAGAATATACTAGAACGAACCGAGAGAACGAGAAGAAAATACCAGCAATTTCAACCAAAACCGGAGCGATACTTAGTGGGAGACAAGATACTATTGAAGAATCGAGAATTGCCCAGTACAATGGAAGGCATTGCTAAAAAGTTGTTACTATTGTACACGGGACCGTATACTGTAATTAAAGATAACGGAAATAATACCTATGAAATATTGGATCCCCATACACTAAAGAAGAAGGGTACATACAACCAGTCATCAATTAAGCGATATTATGAAATGGTTGATGACAAAATAAATACAACACTGATAACTAGGACAGAAAAAATATGAAAAAAAATGTACATAAACTTAATACAGACAAGGTGATTTAATGAAAAAACCCAAAATTCTAAAGAAACTGTAAGGACAACTTACTCAAGTAATTTCGAAACGATATAATATAAAATGAAGAAACTAAAACTCAAAATTCTAAAGAAACTGTAAGGACAACTTACTCAAGTAATTTCGAAACGATATAATATAAAATGAAGAAACTAAAAACCCAAAATTCCAAAGGATGTAAGAACAACTTACTCATAATTATTCAGAAACAGTATGATTTAAAATAAAGAGAATAAATACCCCAAAATTCAAAAAATGAAGTAAGCTCAACTTACAAACAAGTATCTAAGAAAACAATTTATGAGTTATATAAGAAAGAGAATTTTGAAGATAAAAGAACAACCAAAGTCGAAAAATAAGTAAGAACACCTTACTATACAATTTAGAAGAAATTGCTTTAAACTGATATGAAAAAAAAAAAAATTTTACACTAATTCAACCTAATAAAAATCATCAAAACCAAAAAACAAGATGAGTTTATCTGATATAATATAATAGCGAGAAATATAATTTAGAATGTAAAAGAAATAATAATGATTGTGCCAGAAGAATATAGCTACATGATGTAATGTATAGTACTGACCCAAAATCTTATAACCAGCTGTATTGATCACAAAGGAATATAAGCCAATGAAGATAAGAGAATGAAGAAGCCAAAATGGAACCCTCAAAAGGATCACAAGAAAAGAAAAAACAAATATTTCAGAATTATCCGAAAACAAAACCCAATTAATAAATGTCAATAAAATAGCCAAGTATTGGAGATGAGAAGTGTATAATAGAAGGAAGAATTAATATGAAGAAATAATATGATCTGAGTTAAAGTACAGTGAATAATCCCTAGAATATGATTATTATTTATTATTTTATTGAAGGTCACATGATGACTACCTTACGAGGTTTATTAATGAAGATTGACTGTAGAATATTCCAGCAATCATTTAACTGGGCAGAGATGATGTTCCTCTGATCCCAGAAAGTATGTAACGGACGACGGTAATTGGTTAGCCGATAGAGCACCACCGATTCGATTCCAGTTATAATGTTAGGGAGGTTTAGGAAAATTAAATATTAGAGGGAACACTCACAAATAAATATAGAGAATTAAATAAAACCAGATCCAAAATGTATAATTAATGAAGAATGTCACAAGAATGATTATAGAAATAAGATTTGAACTTGGGAAATAATTGATTTTAAGAAGGAAAGGAGAAATGATAATAATATAACGGATAATTAGGAAATATAAAAGTACTATAAATAAGAAACCAATTGGCCAGATACAAATTAGAAGTTTATTTCTTGCTAAACTTTGTTTATACCAAAATAAACTTATTTCGAAGGGGGGGTGTTATGTAACGCAACATAGTTGAGGTTCCCCAACGTTACATAAAAGACTGAATGAAATATGGTCAAAGACCATACCCTGACTTAAGGTTGTTCGATAGTTCATATGTTTGAGAAGGACCTCAAGTAAAAAGGAGGCAATGACTAATATTAAATGTATAAAACCCAGACTAATGAATGATTGGATGTAATGAAATGTTTGTTTTGTACTGTGACATGTTAAGGTCTACAGAATATTTATATTGTATGTTGAATGTGTTAAAAATGAAATGATGTTGTTTGATAATAATACTTAATCAATAATTATGTTTATATTTTATATTAGATTTGTTTTTATACAGCACAGTATAGTTACCAAGGTTAGGCACTGTACTAAGTTGTCAGTATTGTATAAAATTGAAAGATACTGATGTATCTAATTAATGTTTATAAACTGGATCAGGAGTGTGACCAGTGTTTTAAGTCTAACAAGTAGTTCTGACAATTATGTCATAAATTAATAAAGGGTTCCAGAACCAATTGATTAATGTAAAAACAAATAACCACCAGTAAATTAAAATTCATGTAATTAACTATGTAATCAATAATTAATTGTACAGTAGGTCAGGTAAAATGAAAATTAAGTTAAAAACCAAATAATGTTATAATGGTTGTAAATGAATCTATAGGCCTAAATTCCATATTAGTGAAAGGAAATTAATACCTTTTTAGTAAACCCAGTCCAACGAAACTCTAGTAAAACATTTACTGTTTAATAAGGAAGGTTAGGGGAGAATCTTATGTGATTCAATATTAATCCAAGCATGGAGTATTTTATTGGAAAGGAGTAGTAATATTCTATAATGCCGGCTCAAGGATATATAGAAAACATGGTTGTTAAGGCAACTGATTTTTAATAAGTTGTTGATTTTGAGATAGATGGTACTGATTGTTACAAGCTATTAGGTTGAGATGAACCGATATATTTAAAATATATGAATAAATATAAAGAAAATATATATCCAAATTGAAAACGCATTTTTGCAAAACAATTATACTGGAATGTTAATGAATCATGCAAAATGAATAACCCTCTAAATTATCAATGAATACAATAAAAGAGAACTGAAAGCGTCTCACCTCATTCACTAAATAATCCCGCGGAATTTGGTATCAGACCGATTCATGCTATAAATTGAAGACCAATAAAGAGTTGAAGCCTGAATTAACGGAAATATTTGGAAGTACCGAAGATTCGGTTGACGAAATAACCTTCATTGACGGCGTGAGCTGAGATCCTAATTCCAGTTCGTTGGGACCAAGAATTGTGAAGACGCAAAAGAAGAATCGAAGCACAAGAGTTCCTGTGGGATTATCATCATCCATTCATTGAAGACCAGAGCAGTTTTACTGGGTGAAGACGATATAAACTGCATTTTGACCGTTGTTGACAAACATTCACCGCCTAATGAAGCTTTCGCCGCTTGGGTAAAAAAACAAATTATTTTCATATCATTGTATTTTAAGTAAATAATTTTATTCTTTTTGTAAATTGAACAACCTTAATTATGCGTTTTACCTGGCCTTACTAATGGTTCAAAGAACTACACGAACCCTGGTATAAGAATTAATTGTCATTATTTTCAAGTATATATGTTTTAGAGTTTGAATAATTAAGAATCGATATATGTTGGGATAGTCGATTGGATCGTCTTATTGTTTGTCTGAGATAACGTAACTTGTTAAATACCAGAGAAAAATAAATAAAGTACATTTGTTGTATGAGACAACGTTTTAATCATTGCAGAGAAAATACTATATGTAATTGGCGTAATAATTTATTAACAGATTGATACAAACACTCAGAATAACTAACCTATAAGTTCACTTATTTCTGGTAATAGCGCTCCAAGTTTACAGCTGGTGGGACGGAAGATTGCTGAACTAACGGGTTTTGTCATACTAAATTTGAATGAAATTTTTATCGTTGAGGGACTAGGGTTGAGACAAAAACCACTTACATTCAGTAAATACTCCGTATATATTGCTCATATTAAACAACCACTGAGAATTAAATTAAGCCTATAGAATAATACCATTATAAATTCAGGTACATAATTCTAAGTTTGTGGACTTAATAATCTGTGTTCTGAGGGTTTCACTAGTCACAACCGCAAGGTATATTAGTTAATAACATATTAATTAAACCAGGTAACAGCACTTTAATTGTTACGAATCGCCACCTACAACGTATTACTTGGCGTTTGTTACACCGGAGTATCTTATAACTAATTACACTCATAGACAAGATTTCTTTATAATTTGACGTCTCCAGCTGGTATCATACATTATAACATACGTCCTCACATAATTAACAAGCAGTTCGTTACTAGATTGATTACAACAGTGGGGTTTGAATAAGACGGACATTTTCGCTAGCACCGGCACATATTGGTTTCTTTACAAATTGACGCTCGCAACGTGAGGCATCATCGTCGCAACTTAACACACACCTTAGATCTCTTTTTGTTTCAAATTGGTGCCCCAGGTGAGGCATCATCGTCGCATCTTAACACACACCTTAGTCTCTTTTTGTTTCAAATTGCCGCCTGCAACGTGGGGCTTAAACGAAAACGAGGACGTCCATTAGTCTTTTTGTTACAAATTGGCGCTCAACGAGTGGGCTTTAGTTAAGTAAAAACTTTTATTATTTGTTACTTAACTTGAGCAGGCAACCATTAGAGGCACAGGAATGCATACGAGAGCTCTTACGAAAAGAATGGAGAAGGAACAAGAGACAGAAGAAGATAGGAGGGAAAAAGAAACAGAGGTAGGTACAGATACTGAAATGGATCAACAGACAGGTGGTACAGAAGAAATCGAAATAGTTATGGATACGGAAACGGAAATAGTGGAAGAAGATGCCCAAGGGGATCAACCGGATAAACACAACCAAAAAGAAGATATAAGTATACAGGAGATGTTAAGAATTATAATGGAAGGGAATAACAAGATCCAAGAAGATAATAGACAAACTAACGAAAAATTTAAGGAAACTAATGAGAGTTTAAGACAAATCAAAGAAGATAATAGACAAACTAATGAAAAAATAGCAGTATAAACGAAAGGTCAGAAAAGCTGGAAAATAAAATAGACAGTATTAAGGAAAGTACTAGTGAACTTTTGAGACAAACCATAAATGAAAATAATGAACAGTTGAAGGCCGACTTTAGACAAATCAATGAGAAGCTGGAAAATAAAATAGACAGTATTAATGAGAACTCAAGAAAACAAAACGAAATTTTGAGCGAAAATTTAATCAAGCAGATGAATGAAAAGTTTGACAAGAATGACGAGAATTTGAGACAGATTCAAGACGATAACAAAATAATGAACGAAAAACTTGAGGAAAACAATAAACGAATGAAAGCAGATCTTGAGAAAATCAATGAGGATAATCTTATACGAATCGATGAGAGAATTGAACATTCTAACCAGGAAATAAGGGAAAATGTTGAAAAACAGAATGAAGTATTAAGACAAGTTATCAATAAGAAAATTGAGGACATTAGTGAGGCAATCAGCCAGAAGGTAGTTAAGAACGACAGCGAAAGAAAACAGAGATCGCGGAAACAAATAGAAAACTGAAAGCGACCGATGAAGTTATTACACGAAATAGAGCTGAACTAGAGGTCAAGCTAGGCCATATAGAAGAAGAAAACCGAATTCAAGTGGAATCAATACGAACTGATTGCGGAAACCAGCATCGAAATTTAGATACGATCATGAACGAAAGTACAGGAGCAAGGGCAACGTAACCAGGATAGAATCGAGAACCTACAACGATCAGTTGACAACCGATCGATCACTGTCCCATATACACAACATATAGACGACCGGGAGACCATCAACTTTAAGACATACAGGAGAAATCCAATGGAATTCTTGGAACGGGTCGGCGAACAAATTATGAGAACCGGTGAAAACAGGTGGCCAATAATTCGTCGTTATTTAGACGATCATTTTAAAGAAACTTATGATAACTGGTGGACAGCCACCAGGCACGAGATACGAAGCTACGAAGAATTTAAAATAGCTTTTAAAGCCAGATACTGGTCAGACGCCACCCAGAACGTAGTGAGGGAGAGCATCAGTTATGGAAGATATGACGCCAGCAGGGGAACAACACTTACCGCCTACTTCCTGGGAAAAGTATGTTTGGCAAGACATCTTGAACCAAAAATCCCAGAGGAAATTTCGTCACCAGGTTAGCCTACCACTATGATAACGGTATATCAATAGCACGATCGGGTGGACAAATAAAAACTATACAGGCCATGTCAACGCTATTGGAAGAGCACGAGCGTGAAGTACATTATCGAAGGAGTCGTCAGAGAAACGACCAGTACGGAACAGGGATTTCCCAGACTATAACAATAGAAACAATAACCATAACAGTCATGAGGCGAATAACCGGACGAACTATAATGGCAGGCCTGGTAATTATGGTAATGAGGCGTACCAACGGCAAAATAACAACAACAGCCCAAGGAACAACGGAAACAATTACGGGAATAGACAGAGT
>JAWRYS010000480.1:0-43739 GCA_034769895.1 Magicicada septendecula
CTGGTGCAGTAGCTAACAATGAGTATATTGTAGTTGATAATGATAAACATTTACCTGTGGGGTGAATTAGTGTCCTTGTAGTAGCTGATAAGTGTGATAATGATGTGACTTACCTGGGTGTAACAATAAATACCAATGGAGACTGGACAAACAATACTAATGTAGCCATGACTTATGATAAAGTAATAATGGAGGGTAACCCTACGCATTATTATTATGGTACAATGGAAAAAACAAATTTTTATGGTTATTATACAAAATATAGCCATATGATGTGTATAAATAAAAATGAACAATGTTATGTGCAGAAAAGATTAATTTTCGATGACGGGGGTTAGACATTTTAAGAATGAACATTTAATTATGTGAGTTATGGTAATTACTTGGCTTATTTAGGTAAAGAGGTGTAGTAAACAATAAAATTATGACGGAAATTTGTAAATAAATGTGTTAATGTTAAATGTATTGTGTCAAGATTATCTTGTTGTAATGTATAGTATAGCTTATGTGTAACACATGTTTGTAATAAGAATGAAGGGTATAATAATAAATAATAACATTTTATTTTGCTAACTAAGGAACAAGAGGTAATAATGAATTTTATTTTGCATTGTGTGTTTATATTAAAAGTATTTTAAATAATGTAAGTAAAGAAATTGTTTGGATTTGAGTTGAAAGGAAACTGCCTTCAAATGTGAATTTCAGCAATGTATTTATATATAAATGATTGTGAATATAAATATAAATTTAAATATACTGTGATTGAAATTGTAAAATCAATGGTAACTGATTACAATATTCAAAGGAAGTATTCAGTGGTGATGTAATCAGGAATGTTGAGACTGAGTCAGTGTTTATAAAACAAGTCTTGGAGACCACTGTTGATGTAAACAGGTATGTTTACAGGTTGATGTTTACAGTCATGTGTTGGAGTTGATAATTATGTTTTATTTTGCTGAATCATTGCTAGTAGTAAATTCTATTATGAAACAAAAGAAATACCAGATGTGTTGAAATGAAGGAAATAACGTAGTGTTTTGATTGTAATGCAGTTAATATTTAAGTGAGAGGATGTTGTTAATGTAGAATCATTTTGAAAAATGTAATTAAAGTACATACATGAAATTGTTTTGAACAAATGATATTGATATAATTAGGAGTTAAGGAATTAAATTAAATTAAATTGGTAATTCAGGAATTAAATTAATTGAAAAGGTGAATTTTAATAATGAATTTAACTTAATCCTGCTTTGAATTTTGGATTGGAATTCTAAAATAAATGGTAATTGATTAAAACGTAGTGAATAAAGTTTTATTTAATTGGAAATATGAGATTAAAGTTATATGGTCCATACAGTTTATTTTTTAAAGGTAATAATGCATTTTGTTTGTAGTATGTATCCTATAATAAGGTTGTTAGTATAAGATTTGTATTTGATGTAATCCATGTATGATTTTGGTGGGTGATGCATATTGTATTGTAGAAATAAAAACCAGTACTTTATAAAATAATGAACCAGTACTTTGCTAAGAGGAAACGAATCGGTTGAGGATATGGTATCATGGAAGGCCCTTTAGTAATATTTTAATTGAATGTTACAGAGTCAGGTGATACTGTGGCGGGTGCCTATCTGATTTTATGGTGTTGGGATCTCTAGCAGAGAAGTCCAGTAAGGTCGGATGGGCGCGGCCACAGCCACCGGACTAAGGGGGGTAAGTACCCATGATTTTAATAAGGATTTAAGGGGAGTGGTGGCGCCATATCCTCGTTGACCCTCTTAGGTTTTAGGCAATGAGAGTTTTTATGCTTCGGCATAAAACCTCTCATTGGGGGGGGGTATTGTGACGGTACAGAATTGTGTGTTAGAGACAGTAAAGATTTAAATCAGTTAATTTCAAAGCAGCTAGTATTCACCCAAGGGGTACCCCATTGTAACCAGCAACATACAATGTTATTAGAGACTGTTGATGTCTACAGTCAAACAGCCCAGACGTATTACACAACAGCTTGCCAGCTCAGTCTCTGTGTAAATCACAGTAAGAACAATTCTTCACCAGTGTTTGCATCAGACGGTTACCCTAAGCAGTCAGTCATCTATAAATTAAAATAAAAACAGTGGCCTCGGGCGCAAGATAGGCCGAAATTAGTATCATCAGCCTATCAAGTAGAACAATCAGTAAAGTGTTAACGTGGAGTTTGCCAAAAAACGTGCTTGTGAACAATGTAAGCCGACCGATTGAAAAGAATAGTGATGTTATTTGTGAAACAGCATTAAAATTTGTGATTGAGAAAATAATCCAAGTTAAACAGTATAAAATCAGTTTTCGGAGTGTTCTACAAACAAAAAGTGCGTAACACATGGTGGCGTAAATTGTGGATTGCATTGACCAGATGAGTAGCAAACTAAAGAACATAATCAATTGAATAAAATTAAACATCATTTTTAGTAACTTCCTTTGTTATGTATAACGTATTAAATTTCAAATGAGATCTCTAAGGGAAAAAATTTACGTACTGGTTCATAATAATTTGTCATAGGCTAGTTGATTAAGAAATGTTTATTTTATTAATTCATAAATTCAAATTTCACCTTAAAATAAATTCAAATTTTGTTTAATATAAAGCATGTGTTAGAGTAAGTTATTACACTATAACCATTTCCTATTCTGTGCTGAAAACCTCGTCTAACGTTCTATGGGATTTTCTGAGTTTTAAGGGTGGTCAGATAGCACGATTATGTTAATTTTTATAAGGGCAAGAGTGTAAAGGTTTCGATATTAAACCTCAAAATATCGCGGCGACCTGGGTAATTTAATAAGGTAAGTTTGGTGGGATTATGACGGCAGGTAAAATTCTGGCAGCAGTGAGCAGTAAGTATAATTATAATATTACTGGAATCTTCTGATATATGGTATGGTAGAAGAAAAATACCGTTACAGTGGTGACTCGCTGCCAGGATGTTCGTATAAATATTATATGAACTAGACTTGTTTTGAGGCACAGAAAATAGGTTGTGGTAATGGCGTATTTGTAAAATTTTGAATTATTGCATAGATTTAGGCTCTGGTAGCGAAACGTGCTTGTCAAATTATTGTTTATTTTTATATTGGGATAACGAGTTTAGGTGTAGTGTATTTTAATTGGGTGTCTAATTATTGTGTAATAGGAGGGTTGGAATTTGATAAAGGGGTATTATATAAAAATTGAATAATCATGGTGGCTGTAAGGGAAACCGTAGACAAAAAGTATTCATGGGATGACGTGTTGAACCTTTTGAAAACAATTGATGATAATAGGGAGAAGCGTTTTAAGGAATTAAGGGGTGTTATTAAGAAGAGTTTTGACGAGATAAAAACAGTATTAGATGAAGGGGCGGAAGTGATAGATACGAGTTTTAATAAACTTAAGGATGTTCTTGACAAAGAAGATGAGAAGTGGGGAGTTGATAGCTGTCAATTAAAGGAGAATACAGAAATCGAATCAAAACAGGTAAATGGTAATAATGTTGTTAATAATGGTAAAGGAATAATAAACAATGTGAGTAGTTGTGATAGTAGAGATAATAATGATGATGATACTTTTACAGACAATAGTGTTAGTTTAAGTTCAGATGAAATAATAGATGACGAAGTAAGTGAAAATAGTGAAAATATATGGGTTAATCATAATGAAGACACAGGTAAGTGTAGTGAGAATATAAATAATGCGGACAAATTAAAAGAAACAGACCTAAACCAGGTAAGTAGTTTTGATAGTGGAGATAAAAATGATGATACTGTTACAAAAAATAGTGCTAGTTAAGCACAGGGGAGATAAAAAACGAGGTAAGTGAGGTCAATACAAATAATATTTGGGAAGAGGTTAATTTAAATGTAAAACAGGTGGCCGTAAATATGGTGAGTAACAATGTTAGTTGTGATGACGTTAACAAGAGTGAGATATTTTTCTTTAAAAATATTGGTGATACATTGTGTAATAGTAATAGTGATAATAAGAGTAGAAAGTTAGTTGGTGTTAGTAACGGAGTAATGATTAGTATTGATGAGTTGGAGAAAGAATGGAGAGATAATTTAAAGGGTGAACAGGGTTTACCATAACATCGCAAATTTTTATGGGGTTAAATGTGAAACAGAGTTTTCACAAGTTGTTTATGGGGATAAGAGATCCTCACTAGGACATTTGGGCGACAATGGGTCGGCAAACGGTCAAAGAAGTTTTTTGTGTTTATCTGGTAAAGCCAGATGGTGTCATAGTAACATGTCATTGCCCTCTGTATGGAGTGATAGAGACAAAATGAAATGGTATGGTGATGAAAGTGATAATAAAGAAAGAAATAGAGTTTTAGAGTTGTTCAGGTTAAGTAGAGATTATGAAGGATTAGTTAAGGAGTTAAATAATGAGAGAATTATTATCAATAATAAAGACTTACCTGGTGCAGTAGCTAACAATGAGTATATTGTAGTTGATAATGATAAACATTTACCTGTGGGGTGAATTAGTGTCCTTGTAGTAGCTGATAAGTGTGATAATGATGTGACTTACCTGGATGTAACAATAAATACCAATGGAGACTGGACAAACAATACTAATGTAGCCATGACTTATGATAAAGTAATAATGGAGGGTAACCCTACGCATTATTATTATGGTACAATGGAAAAAACAAATTTTTATGGTTATTATACAAAATATAGCCATATGATGTGTATAAATAAAAATGAACAATGTTATGTGCAGAAAAGATTAATTTTCGATGACGGGGGTTAGACATTTTAAGAATGAACATTTAATTATGTGAGTTATGGTAATTACTTGGCTTATTTAGGTAAAGAGGTGTAGTAAACAATAAAATTATGACGGAAATTTGTAAATAAATGTGTTAATGTTAAATGTATTGTGTCAAGATTATCTTGTTGTAATGTATAGTATAGCTTATGTGTAACACATGTTTGTAATAAGAATGAAGGGTATAATAATAAATAATAACATTTTATTTTGCTAACTAAGGAACAAGTTATTTTGCATTGTGTGTTTATATTAAAAGTATTTTAAATAATGTAAGTAAAGAAATTGTTTGGATTTGGAGTTGAAAGGAAACTGCCTTCAAATGTGAATTTTCAGCAATGTATTTATATATAAATGATTGTGAATATAAAATATAAATTTAAATATACTGTGATTGAAATTGTAAAATCAATGGTAACTGATTAACAATATTCAAAGGAAGTATTCAGTGGTGATGTAATCAGGAATGTTGAGACTGAGTCAGTGTTTATAAAACAAGTCTTGGAGACCACTGTTGATGTAAACAGGTATGTTTTACAGGTTGATGTTTACAGTCATGTGTTGGAGTTGATAATTATGTTTTTATTTTGCTGAATCATTGCTAGTAGTAAATTCTATTATGAAAACAAAAGAAATACCAGATGTGTTGAAATGAAGGAAATAACGTAGTGTTTTGATTGTAATGCAGTTAATATTTAAGTGAGAGGATGTTGTTAATGTAGAATCATTTTGAAAAAATGTAATTAAAGTACATATATGAAAATTGTTTTTGAACAAATGATATTGATATAATTAGGAGTTAAGGAATTAAATTAAATTAAATTGGTAATTCAGGAATTAAATTAATTGAAAAGGTGAATTTTAATAATGAATTTTAACTTAATCCTGCTTTGAATTTTGGATTGGAATTCTAAAAATAAATGGTAATTGATTAAAAACGTAGTGAATAAAGTTTTATTTAATTGGAAATATGAGATTAAAGTTATATGGTCCATACAGTTTATTTTTTAAAGGTAATAATGCATTTTGTTTGTAGTATGTATCCTATAATAAGGTTGTTAGTATAAGATTTGTATTTGATGTAATCCCATGTATGATTTTGGTGGGTGATGCATATTGTATTGTAGAAATAAAAAACCAGTACTTTATAAAATAATGAACCAGTACTTTGCTAAGAGGAAACGAATCGGTTGAGGATATGGTATCATGGAAAGGCCCTTTAGTAATATTTTTAATTGAATGTTACAGAGTCAGGTGATACTGTGGCGGGTGGCCTATCTGATTTTATGGTGTTGGGATCTCTAGCAGAGAAGTCCAGTAAGGTCGGATGGGCGCGGGCCACAGCCACCGGACTAAGGGGGGTAAGTACCCATGATTTTAATAAGGATTTAAGGGGAGTGGTGGCGCCATATCCTCGTTGACCCTCTTAGGTTTTAGGCAATGAGAGTTTTTATGCTTCGGCATAAAACCTCTCATTGGGGGGGGGTATTGTGACGGTACAGAATTGTGTGTTAGAGACAGTAAAGATTTAAATCAGTTAATTTCAAAGCAGCTAGTATTCACCCAAGGGGTACCCCATTGTAACCAGCAACATACAATGTTATTAGAGACTGTTGATGTCTACAGTCAAACAGCCCAGACGTATTACACAACAGCTTGCCAGCTCAGTCTCTGTGTAAATCACAGTAAGAACAATTCTTCACCAGTGTTTGCATCAGACGGTTACCCTAAGCAGTCAGTCATCTATAAATTAAAATAAAAACAGTGGCCTCGGGCGCAAGATAGGCCGAAATTAGTATCATCAGCCTATCAAGTAGAACAATCAGTAAAGTGTTAACGTGGAGTTTGCCAAAAAACGTGCTTGTGAACAATGTAAGCCGACCGATTGAAAAGAATAGTGATGTTATTTGTGAAACAGCATTAAAATTTGTGATTGAGAAAATAATCCAAGTTAAACAGTATAAAATCAGTTTTCGGAGTGTTCTACAAACAAAAAGTGCGTAACACATGGTGGCGTAAATTGTGGATTGCATTGACCAGATGAGTAGCAAACTAAAGAACATAATCAATTGAATAAAATTAAACATCATTTTTAGTAACTTCCTTTGTTATGTATAACGTATTAAATTTCAAATGAGATCTCTAAGGGAAAAAATTTACGTACTGGTTCATAATAATTTGTCATAGGCTAGTTGATTAAGAAATGTTTATTTTATTAATTCATAAATTCAAATTTCACCTTAAAATAAATTCAAATTTTGTTTAATATAAAGCATGTGTTAGAGTAAGTTATTACACTATAACCATTTCCTATTCTGTGCTGAAAACCTCGTCTAACGTTCTATGGGATTTTCTGAGTTTTAAGGGTGGTCAGATAGCACGATTATGTTAATTTTTATAAGGGCAAGAGTGTAAAGGTTTCGATATTAAACCTCAAAATATCGCGGCGACCTGGGTAATTTAATAAGGTAAGTTTGGTGGGATTATGACGGCAGGTAAAATTCTGGCAGCAGTGAGCAGTAAGTATAATTATAATATTACTGGAATCTTCTGATATATGGTATGGTAGAAGAAAAATACCGTTACAGTGGTGACTCGCTGCCAGGATGTTCGTATAAATATTATATGAACTAGACTTGTTTTGAGGCACAGAAAATAGGTTGTGGTAATGGCGTATTTGTAAAATTTTGAATTATTGCATAGATTTAGGCTCTGGTAGCGAAACGTGCTTGTCAAATTATTGTTTATTTTTATATTGGGATAACGAGTTTAGGTGTAGTGTATTTTAATTGGGTGTCTAATTATTGTGTAATAGGAGGGTTGGAATTTGATAAAGGGGTATTATATAAAAATTGAATAATCATGGTGGCTGTAAGGGAAACCGTAGACAAAAAGTATTCATGGGATGACGTGTTGAACCCTTTTGAAAACACATTGATGATAATAGGGAGAAGCGTTTTAAGGAATTAAGGGGTGTTATTAAGAAGAGTTTTGACGAGATAAAAACAGTATTAGATGAAGGGGCGGAAGTGATAGATACGAGTTTTAATAAACTTAAGGATGTTCTTGACAAAGAAGATGAGAAGTGGGGAGTTGATAGCTGTCAATTAAAGGAGAATACAGAAATCGAATCAAAACAGGTAAATGGTAATAATGTTGTTAATAATGGTAAAGGAATAATAAACAATGTGAGTAGTTGTGATAGTAGATTTATGTAAAAATTTACGTACTGGTTCATAATAATTTGTCATAGGCTAGTTGATTAAGAAATGTTTATTTTATTAATTCATAAATTCAAATTTCACCTTAAAATAAATTCAAATTTTGTTTAATATAAAGCATGTGTTAGAGTAAGTTATTACGCTATAACCATTTCCTATTCTGTGCTGAAAACCTCGTCTAACGTTCTACGGGATTTTCTGAGTTTTAAGGGTGGTCAGATTACGGGATTATGTTAATTTTTATAAGGGCAAGAGTGTAAAGGTTTCGATATTAAACCTCAAAATATCGTGGCGACCTGGGTAATTTAATAAGGTAAGTTTGGTGGGATTATGACGGCAGGTAAAATTCTGGCAGCAGTGAGCAGTAAGTATAATTATAATATTACTGGAATCTTCTGATATATGGTATGGTAGAAGAAAAATACCGTTACACGGTACTTGTTTCACAGTATATTACTTGACAGTATATTAATTAATACATCAAGGAAAAGGAACTGTACCAAATTACTATACAGTAGAAATCGCTTAAATTGATGTTGAAAGTGAATGTAATTTTAATTCTTATATCTGATAAGATCCTCATACTTAAATCCATGAACTGCTCGGTCTATAGAAAATGCTAACGCTATAGACGATATAGATATAAGAACGCTAATTTGATAACGGCTATAAACAACTTCTACGATACCTGTATAAGTCAGACAACAGACATCTGAAATCATGTCTGTAGATAAGACAAAACCTTACCCATGCAGGAAAGAAACATAACGAATGTTCACATATCTTTTCATACTATAAAGTGTGATCAAAAAGTACTGGAAACAGACATTAAATAAATAAACAAGTAAAAAGATTTAAGGTACAACAGCCAAGCCTCCTTCAATATTTTATCCTGTTCTTCTATGTATAATTCCCTTCTTCCATGAAATTAAGACATGCATGTAGTGACGTTTCTAGTAGTAATATACATATTTTTCAAAGACCTCTCTTTGAAAATACTGAGCATTTTACTATATTATTCAGATACAAATTTATATTTTGAAATAAATATAATTTGTTGGAGCAAGAGCTTAAGCATGTGGAATCTGCAAAAATTTGAAACACTGAACAATTGGCTAAAAACTGCTCTACAAACTAGGAGATTGGAAAGTGTAGCTATTAGCCATCTGTTTCAAATTATATTATTCTATAATTTCCATACAGTTAATTCTACCATTTTGAAACTTGGCTGAATTCGAACAACTTTATTATTAATGCAAACAGATTTTCTAGTACATTTATAGCTCTTAATATTTTAACAGCTGTGTTTAAAATACTTGTACTGTACCGGGGTTTGTATGACTCAGCGTCTGTATAAAAAAAAAATTCGATGTTTTGTCGTAGTAATTAATGTAGACGCAAAATGTATGCGGTACAGGTCGGTTATCGTTTTGGGTCTCTGCTTTCTGGTGCCGCCTGGTGAGGGGACTCGTAATTAGCTTGACCGGTGAGATACGCGGCCGGCTTGCGGGGTTAGTCCACCGTCCGCATCGCTACGTAACATAACTTCAGCAGCCTATCTACCCTTTGAGTCGGCAGAGCGTTTTTATTGTGGTTTTTTTGCATCTTTAATGGCTAAGTAACAGCTTAAGACCTACCGGTAAGTACCTTATATATTGTAACGTAACAGATTTGAGGTCCCCAACGTTACATAAAAAATGAAGTAATTATGGTCAAGAACCATGCCCCAATATTAAGGTTACTCAGTAATTAATACATCTGAGGTGTACATAAATTTAAAGGATGTAATAAATAATGTAGGGGTGTAAAATATAAACATTGTATCAAATGGGAGGAGTTTAATAGGTAATAATGAAGTGCAAATTACTATTCCAATTAATGTTAATGTGTTGAAAATTGTACTTGTTGTTATGCTGTAGCATGGTAGTGTTTACAAGATATTTATTTTATGTTTGTGGATAGTAAGAGGGAACTGTTGTTTTATAGAAGTACTCAGTCAGGGGTACTCCTTTCATTTATGTTAAAATTGTCTTTAGACAATTAAGTATAAATACATGTGTTAGGTATTATATTATGTTAAATGTATTGACTGAAATTGATTAATGAAATTGTTTTGAATTAATGTTTGTAAACTTGGCCAGGATGTCAATAAGTGTTTAAAAGTTGACAAGTAGTTCTTATAATTATGTTATAAAATAATGAAGGGTTCCAGGATGGATTAATTAATATAGTAAATTAAAACCAGGAAATATAAATTAATGTAAGTAGCTATAAACCAATGACTATTTGTACAGTAGGTCAGGTAAAGAAAATTAAGTTAAAAACCAAACAATATTATAACAGTTGTAAGAAAACCTATAGGCCTAAATTTAATGTTTGTAAAAGGAAATTAATACCTTTTTAATAAGGCCAGTCAAATGAAACTATAGTAAAATATATACGGTTCAATAAGGTAGGTTGGGTGAGAGTTTTAGGTAATTTGGTGTAATTCCAAGCATGGAGTATTTTATTAAAAAAGAGTAGTAATGTTTTATAATTCTGGCTCTAGGATATCAAATATTGTCCAATGACAGAAAGTAGTGGTTGTTAGGGTAACTAAAATGTAAAAAATGTTGTTGATTTTCGATTATTCGATTGTTATATGCTATTGAGTTCAGATGAGGAGACACTTTTAAAAAGAATGACACAAATTGAAAAAAATGAATCTAAATTAATAAATTAAAGTCGAAAACTAATCCTATAACACAACTGATGAATTAATAAAATAAATTAGACTTCAAAATTATAACCAAATACCTTTAAAAAGGTCGAGAAATTCTTACTTCACTCATCAAGATAATTCCATTGGATTTAGTATTAAACCCGATTTCCCATCTAACCAGGAGACTAATTGAGGGAAGCAAAAGGCCTAAACTAACGGAATTATAGAAAAAATATACAAGGACCGGCTTAGGAAGAAATAACCTTTACTTTCAAGAAGAAGTTATAATACGACTCCATTTCCAATGAGACCGACAACCACAAGGATTGTAAGAGAAGAACGAAGGTCAGAAGAGTTCCCGGGGCTTTCCAGTACATCACACTGTCAATTTTATTAAGAATCGGAACACTTTTTCTGGATGGAAGTAATCTAATTTGTCAATCTTCAACTGTTTGCAGACGTACAATGCCACTTTGAGAGTCGTCAATCCGGTAACACCAACTTATTTTTAATTTCAGTATATTAAGAACTAATATTATTCTGTAATACTAAAGTAACCTTTATTTGAAGACGAAGTGTATAAATAAATACAAAAAACTTTGAAGAAGATGCCAAAGCCCGAATAAATGAAACATGAATTATATTGCAGCCACAATCCTTCCTTCCCGACCTACAGAGTAATTACGTACTACAACGCTGTTAAGTATCTATTAAATTACCTCAACTTCCAAAATAACGCACTTTGAATATTTCTCACTATATGTTGAATACCACTGAATCAATTTTATTCTCTTTCAAAGATTAAATCGTAATATTAAGACACTGAAAATTTGTTAAGTTATAAAACTAACCTAGTATTAATGTACAACTTTTAAACCACTTGTATGACACTTCAACAAACCAATTATCATTACACATTACAATACTTAAGTAAAAACATTGTAAGGTTATGTATTTTTATTATTGTAATTGCATCTGAGCCTTTTAACGTGATCCAAAGGTCCCACAACCGTCGAACGTTAATATTAGTTGATCGGTGTCATAGAACGCCATGCTGTATGTTTATTTGTATTCAAAATCGATTGGTTAATCCCAGAGAAAAAGTCTCATCAAGAAATAACCGGTGCAGAATTATATAAAAAATTAATTATAACTTGTGTCTATGAAATAATAATATCAAATCGATAATAAATCTATACTGTGTATGTTAAAATGTGTTTTATTTTATTAGGAAAGTGTATTCGTAAAAATATAATGTATAGCGAATGTCTCTGATGTGACACCTAGCGCCCAAGCAGCGAATACTGTAACTGCTAACTCGATTATCAAAAAACGAGAAAAGGCGGGACGAATTGAATTCTTCACATCGTTCGAATAAATCACTGACAAGGAGACAATTTTAATTGTTTTAAATAAACAATTTGGCGCCACCCAGGAATTATACACTACTATTGAACCTCAGATTGGGAACTACGATACCTGGTTATCCGTACGTTCGCTACGGACTCAAGCATCATGAGTTACATTACCGTGTGAGGACGAAGTGGAAAGAAACACAGACACAAGTTACACTCAGATACACTGTTACATTTTACAGAGGTACCAGTAACACGGCAGCCACGAGCGATATATAATAATATGTATACATACATTTTTGTAATGTCGACATTTACTATAATTGTAACACTAAAAGGGAATTGTTGAATTAGTGTGATTTATTTGAACTGAAGTTAAGATATAGAGCTATATATATATGTGTGTACTTATGTTAATTATGGGGTCTTTATGTAAAGCGTTACAAACGGGATTTAAACAATTTATATGCTGTTGATCTTTTGGATAGTATATGATATTTTAATATGTATATATGCAAGGATAATTTCAGATATAATAAAAGTTGTTATTGTTGGCTAACAGAGAGTTTAATTGCAAGTCCCGTCTCACTGGAGCCATGTAACGGTACATAAGTCCGTGTAGGAATTTGTAGGTACATACAAATATAATTTTATTGTGATTTAATGTATTAAACGACATGAGGTTAAAATTTTCCAATATATATCTTACAACACAGTTCACTACGACGAGTTGACACCAAGGTCACTGGGGTACGTGCAAATTGTCAGCAATGCATACGAAACAACAAACGGACAATGCTAAAACATCATAATAAATACGACGGATGTAACAACTGAGGTGTGAAACAATGCCATCATCAGCCGAGAACAATAGGTTGATGACGAATTATCCCTTCCACCTGGCGAATTTACACCAATATGTCTGCCCCAGTCGACAAACTACCATCAGTGCAGTAGCACGTTATAAAATTCGCTGGCAAATTATCGCCAGCAAAAGTGTTTTGAAAGTATAAAAATGTAATCAAAAATGTAATAAGTATAAGCAGTGAACAAGCAAAGTACAAAATGTAACGTAACTTCAGTGCAGTAAAAGAACAGACATAAAACAGTAAAGTTCGGCGAACAACTGCTGGCAAATGGAGAATGTCTGACGAGGAACTGCGATACTCCAAGTTTCAGGAAAGTCAAAATTTATATAAATACCTTTTTATTATTTGAGCTCAAAATTCTAAATTAAAAAATGTACCATTAATTTACTGTATGGGGAGAGAGAGAGTGTGTGTGTGTGTGAAAGCGTGCCGGTACATACAGGCGAAGCCATGAAGCGTTGGTTTGTGTATATAAGAAACATAATAAGTTAAAATTAATGATAACTGCAGTTTATTAGAAATGCTCTTGTTTATAGATTAAATACTGGAGATAAAAGCTCTGAATAATTGAGATTGATGTAAAATTAATACAGCAGAAATACGTCGATGCCATTTTGATTATATATGTGATTATGACTCCATTTTGTTTTTGTATTTTAATAATTGAGGCATTCAGAATATTAAACCACAAGTTTTGTTTAAACCAAATGTTGTTCGACTCATTATTTCAAACGCCCAAACAGTTTTTGCTATGCTCGCTTAATACGACCCTGGACCCTAATAAGAAAAGGTTATGTTGGCAACAACGCCACGTGTACACAAATGTAGCAGAGTAAGAGTGGATTTAGTTTACAAGGTAAGTCATAAAAAAAAAAATATATAATTATATTAAGAGGAGAGTAATAGTTACAATGACGACCCAAACAGCGACTTATATTATTTAATCATAGTTACAATGGCTGCCCGAACTAGTGACTTTATATAAAATTTTATTTATATAAATAAGCCAGCAAGCAGAAACAGAATGGGTGTTGGATTAATGTATAACATAACACGTAAATAATAGGTTGTATTACGATTGTTAGGTTATGTTGTTGTTAGGTTAGAGATATATAGACCAACAGTTTGGAAAAAAAAATATAATATACATTTAAACAAATCTTTTTGAAAATGGTGGATCAAAATATAGATGTCAGTGTAAATGACCAAATGTCCATTCAATGTGTTTGTTCAACACCAATAAGTCAGATCGAGTCGAGTGCGACCGAATCTATAGAGTCAGACAGAATACAAGAAACACCCATATCAACTCAGTACGAAAAGAAAACTGAGGAGACAAATGCCATTATACAATTAATGTTAAACAAATTTGATGAAAAATTTAATAAATTCGATGTAATATTTAGTAAATTTGATGCAAGATTGGATGAACAAAAAAGTGATTCCAATGTTAAATACAGTAACTTAAATGACAAATTTGATGAGAATTTTAATGAACTGAAAAACGAAATAAAGAAACAAAAAGTTAATTTTGATAAACAAATTGCCAGAGCAGACGACATTATTAATAAATTGAAAATGAAGAAAGTAGATAAGCAAATAGAGAGTAAAATGGGGGCAGAGAATAGTGGAGAAAAAAGACAAATTAAACGTAAATAAAGATGATAAGGTAAGTTGTGGTGAGAATTATGATAATAGAAGTAAAAATATGGTCCTAGAGAGTAAGGTTGTGAATATTGATAGTGATAATGAAATTTTAGAGAGAGTAGAATATAATAATGGAATGTTAGTATGTGTTGATGAGTCAGAGAGAAAGTGGAGAAAGAATATACAGGTAGAGGGGTTGCAGGGGGTAAATTTTTCCCCGTAATATTGTAGTTGGGGGTGAAGAAAAGGCTTCACGAGCGTATTTGGAAGACAAATGGTCTGCAAATAGCCGTCCCTGAATTTTTTTTGCACCTGATAGGTGGTACTATAATAAAGTAGTAGTGTCCCCTGCATATATTGAGAGAGAGAGGGTGACTTAGTGTTATGGTGAGAGGTATTGTGATGAGAGAGAGAGAAAGAGAGAGATAGAGATTTTTGAGATTAATAGAGGTTATGAAATGTTAGTGCAGAGTTTAAATATTGAGGGAGATGAGCAGATTGACTTACCTTGTGAAATAGATACTGATGATTTTGATGATACTGTTGTAGATAATAAACACTTACATTATGATGTAATTGATATAGTGAAGGAATATGATGATAGAACGTACCTTATGTTAACAAAAAATACTGATGGAGACAAGACCAAAAATACCAGAGAAAACGGATTTTATGAGTTAATAGGGGAGAATAATCTGGTGCATTATTCTTACGATAGAGGGAAAATTTTAATATGCAAGGGTTATTATATAAATAGTACTAACAATAGGAGTGTAATTAAAGACGATAATTTTTATGTAAAAGTAAGATTATTGTATGATGATGGTGGATAAGTGTTTTATTGTTTATGAACATTTAATTATGTGAACAAGTGTGGTTTTGAAAGGGATTGTCTTATGAAACGAGTTGTGGTCAATGATAACAAATAATAAGTTGGATTGTATATTTTTATGTGTTAATGTCAAGGTATTTGTGTATTACATTATGTTGTGTATTATATGTTGTGTAAACCATGTATGTAATAGGAATTTATAGTGGAATTGATTTAATAATAATTATAATATTTTTTGACTAAACAAGTGATGAAAGTAATGGTGAAGTTTTAAATAATTGAATTACATAATTGAAGATTAATTACTTAATTAATGTTGTACAAAAGAAAGTTTGATAATGAAGTTAAATGATTTTATGAAATTTAGATTATCTAATGATTAGTATATGATTAAACAGATAATATGTTTGGATAGGGTGTTACATTGTTATTATGAGGTGAGTGATGAATTTTCTAGGGTAATTTCAAAGATCATAGTAAGGTAAAATGTTATAAAAGATAGAGTTTGGGTAATAATGAGTGTTTAAAATAAGGCATTTGAGTAAGTCAAAGTTAACTCTAATGGGTGTTGGAGAAAATAAGAATTGTAGAATAAAAGTATTACAGAAACAGGGTAATGATAGGGACACAGTAGTGGTAGTGCTTATATGTAGAAAGAGAGGGTAATGTAATTAGAGTAAATTGTTGCTGATGATATTTTGTAGATGAGGATGAGGTGGTAAGGAGTGATCAACGTACGTCGTTGGACAGGAAATTGTGAAGGGTCAAGGAGTGATTGCCGAGATTATTGGGAAGGGCAAAAGGTGATGAATAGAATTGCCAAGGTCGGGAACACACATCCTAGATACAAAGAGGGTATTAAATATTTGATTATAAAAGAGGAGAATGGTATAAGTGGAATTAGTGCTGAAGGGAGTTATTAGTGAGAGATTGGTGTCTCCCTATATAATTCTGTTAGTGGTTGTTAGTAGGAAGAAAGGTGAGTAAGATTATAGATATAAATGCCAATATAAGAAATCAAATTATAGTGAATACAGGAGTCACTCAAACTAATTGATGATCAAAATGTGAAATGTTAAATAGAAAATTCATAGTAGAAAGGTAATAAGAAATGAAATGTGATGTAACATGAATATTAATAATAAATTTGAATTTTTATAGAATTAAATGGTACAATAATGAATAATTAAAAGTTTGATATACAAGAGTTGATGGAAATGATAATAGTAATGTTTATAAATTTTATACAAATTATTTTAAATGTGAATTGTTTGATGTAGATATAACAATGTTAATGTTTTAATATGTTTTATTATGTTATATTATATTATATGGTCATAGTGTGTGTGGCGAGGAGGTTGCTACAGGGGTAGTAACGTTAAATGAATATCAACTGTTAAGTATATGGTGTTGATAATGGTGTTGAGCATAAGAAATAATTATGATTTTGCTTAGTTAGCTTGTTTGCCATAATGAATTGGTGTTTTGAATTCTATATGATAGATATATAGATGAGTTGCTGTTGGTTCTTTAAACTTAATGAATTATTTTACATGTTATTATCTTAGTGTAAGAGTATATTTTTCTTGTGGTGAAAAGTTGAAATATTATTGACTGGAGTCAAGATTTTGATAAATGTAGGAATGCAAAAAGAGAAGGAGACATTCTGTAGTAAATCTTGTTATTCGGTATTTGAAAAATTAGGAATTAAGAAAACCAATGCCTCTTAACATAAACCAATGCAGCTAAGGGGAGACATATCAGTTGTGGATATGGCATTATACAAGGCCACTATTTGATTTTTGTATTCGATGTTTCAGAGTTTAGTGATGCTGTGACGGCGGTCCTGAGCTGGCCAGGGTGTCAGAGCAGAAACCGCAAGTGCCTGGATGGCCTTGCGGTATTGGGATCTCGTGAGAGAAGTCCAGTAAGGTCAGGCAGGTACTGTCACCATCATGGGACCAAGGGTAAGTTATTGAGATTCTTTTTATATAAACACTACAGGGGGTTGTGGCGACATATCCTGGCTGATCCCTTTAGGAAGTGTGAATGAGTCAATGAGAGTTTTTATGTTTCGACATAAAACCTCTCATTGAGGGGGTTTTGTAACGGTACATAAGTCTGTGTAGGAATTTGCAGGTACATACAAATATAATTTTATTGTGATTTAATGTATTAAACGACATGAGGTTAAAATTTTCCAATATATATCTTACAACGCAGTTCGCTACGACGAGTTGACACCAAGGTCACTGAGGTACGTGCAAATTGTCAGCAATGCATACGAAACGACAAACGGACAATGCTAAAACGTCATAATAAATACGACGGACATAACAACTGAGGTGAGAAACAATGCCGTCATCAGCCGAGAACAATAGGTTGATGACGAATTATCCCTTCCACCTGGCGAATTTACACCAATATGTCTGCCCCAGTCGACAAACTACCATCAGTGCAGTAGCACGTTATAAAATTCGCTGGCAAATTATCGCCAGCAAAAGTGTTTTGAAAGTATAAAAATGTAATCAAAAATGTAATAAGTATAAGCAGTGAACAAGCAAAGTACAAAATGTAACGTAACTTCAGTGCAGTAAAAGAACAGACATAAAACAGTAAAGTTCGGCGAACAACTGCTGGCAAATGGAGAATGTCTGACGAGGAACTGCGATACTCCGAGTTTCAGGAAAGTCAAAATTTATATAAATACCTTTTTATTATTTGAGCTCAAAATTCTAAATTAAAAAATGTACCGTTAATTTACTGTATGGGGAGAGAGAGAGAGTGTGTGTGTGTGTGAAAGCGTGCCGGTACATACAGGCGAAGCCATGAAGCGTTGGTTTGTGTATATAAGAAACATAATAAGTTAAAATTAATGATAACTGCAGTTTATTAGAAATGCTCTTGTTTATAGATTAAATACTGGAGATAAAAGCTCTGAATAATTGAGATTGATGTAAAATTAATACAGCAGAAATACGTCGATGCCATTTTGATTATATATGTGATTATGACTCCATTTTGTTTTTGTATTTTAATAATTGAGGCATTCAGAATATTAAACCACAAGTTTTGTTTAAACCAAATGTTGTTCGACTCATTATTTCAAACGCCCAAACAGTTTTTGCTATGCTCGCTTAATACGACCCTGGACCCTAATAAGAAAAGGTTATGTTGGCAACAACGCCACGTGTACACAAATGTAGCAGAGTAAGAGTGGATTTAGTTTACAAGGTAAGTCATAACAAAAAAAAAATATAATTATATTAAAAGGAGAGTAATAGTTACAATGACGACCTGAACAGCGACTTATATTATTTAATCATAGTTACACCCAGTGCATTTTATGCTTCTTCTAGGCCTTCTGCCTAGTTCTAAATATCTAGTGGCCCCCTTAAAAATAAAAAAATAAGGAGGGGTTACAGTACCGTTCATACATGCACATTTTACTGAAATATTTTTCACCTTGGAATTTTTCTGTAAGTATTCATTCTCTCTCTAGAAGAATCAGATATAAATTTGTTACTCAAGATTTAAAATTTGAAGCTTACAGATCACAGAAAAACAGGAAGTTTACAAAAACAATAAATATGACAATCAGATTAAATCAACCCATGGACAGGAATGCACAGAAGATGCCCAGCACCATCCAGAGAATGTAACGGTACAAACCTACGAGTATTTGTGATTTGAATATTCTCAATTTTATTTCGCCCAAGTGTAGCGTCGAGACTGGTGTGAATTGGCATTGGAATGCAGACTTTCAATGAGGGTGCGTACGTGCCTCCAAGTGCGCATTCAGGCGGTCAAGGTTCTCAGGCGTTTGGTCAAGCGCAGGTACATTCTTTCGCGCCGTGAGCGCAGAAAACAGAGTAAGTTGGCGGATAACATCTCATAGCAACGGACGTAAGCAGTTGCGCGCCGCCCGCCGGCTGGGCATAGTTTACGTTTTGCCCGCACGTAAAAATGGAAATTTAAGTTAAAGACAATCGGCATGTAAGTTCTGAACCGCGTAGATACACTAATGCGCGGTTCGCTTAAAAAACGGTACTAAAGAATGTAAGCCGACCAGTAAATTATGTGAGTAAACTTCAAGTAAAATGTAACACAGTATTCAAATAGCAGTGCTTCATTAGACTACGAACAGTGAGAAAAAAAATTTAACTAGTGAAAGAGTATTTCGGAACAACCAAGTGAACAAAACCGGTAGTGATTCCAACATGGGCCTGAGGCGATGACAGGAAAGTAAACATACAATTTCAATCAAAATTAACGAAAATAATAATTATAATGGTGAAAGAGATATCTCATTTTTAAGGGGGCAAGATATGTGAGAATGAGAGCGTGAGCGGGTACTGGGTTGTCCTATCTGTATATATAAGAAAGAAAGATTTAATCTAAGTATCGTAAGAAAGCTATATTCAATTTTCAATGTTACATAAGCATCAGTAATCGTTCAAAAAGAATAAAAGTTTATAGAAAGTAAGAAATTTAAAAGAGAGAATACAAAGAAATGCTGAATAAAAGTTTATAGAAAGTAAGAAATTTAAAAGAGAGAATATGAAGAAATGTTAAATAAAAGTGAGTTAAATTAACAATACAAATGAGAGTTGAGTACATTAATAACTTCACCCTAAGTCACGCTTGTAATTCACAGTTCGTGTGACGGACTCCTGGGCTAATTCAAGGTAAGTTTATTTTATTAATACAATTTAAATGGGGTAGAAAAAGAATAACATAACAAATGGCGCTTCGAACAGAGACTGTTTATAAAAAATAATATAAACCGCACCTACAAGTGAATATAAGCGTGATTTAGGAGTGCGTAAAATATTATGAAAAACTAGGTTATACATAAGTAATACTTAATGAATATTTAATAAGTGAATAATACTTAATGAATGTAAAATAAGGATTGTTAAAATAGATAATTTCATAATTTAAAAAATGGCAGGAAATAACGAAAATGATATAGAGGAAATAATTAGTTTTAATGAATCAGCTGTCATGAGCGGCCTTGAAGTCCATTCGACTCCAAATGTGGGTCAAGACAAAATAGTCGAATTAAGTGTAACAGATCAAACAAATGTGACAGAGGATTCAGGGGTTCTGTTAACTCCAACCTCAACAAAATGTAATAGCAAATTTGATGATGACATGATGAGTATTTTACTAAATCAATTTAATGAAATAAAGAGTCATTTTGATAGTAGTGATGAAAAATTCGATAAAATAGATCGTCGTTTTGACGTTCAGAATAGTAATTTTAATGAACTTAAAACTGATATCAATGCTGTAAAGAATAAATGTGGAGTAATTTTAACGAATTAAAATGAGATATTGAGAAAATGGGAGAGTGGGGAACAGATATAGGTAAATGCAAAATATATGAAAATAACGGAAATGTAAGTGATAAGAATAACGGTGTTAGTTTAAATGCAAAACAGGTGGCGGTAGACAAGGTGAGTAATAACGATAATTCTAATAATGAATTAATAAGTAATAGTGATCAAATAGTGGAAAGCGAGCTATTTAAGGGTGATATAATGAAAATAGATAGTGACGATGAGAGTTTAGTAGGAGTAGAAATTAGTGATGAGGTAGTAGTTGTTAATGAGATTGAGAGAGAGCGTGAAGAGAAGTTAGGTGAGTATGGAGGGCAGAGGGCAAATTTTCCCTGTGGTATAAGTGGAGTAAACACTCCACATGTGTTTTATGAGGACGAAGGTTCCTCCAGAGGTTATGTGGGAGACATGGTGTCTCCAAATGTTCCCTTAAGTTTTTGTGGTGATGTACCTGGTAAAGCCAGGAAGTATTTTAGTGATTTTGTCTTGCCATTTGCATGGCATGAGATAATTCAGGGGGGTTGTGAGAGCTATTGTGATGAGAGAGATAGAAAGAGACAAATAGAGATTTTTGAGATTAATCGAGGTTATCAAATGTTAGTGCAGAGTTTAGATATTGAGAGAGGTGAGAAAATTGACTTACCTTGTGAAATAAAGATGGACGATTTTGATGATACCGCTGTAGATGATAAACAAGTGTTTATCATAACCTTGTACAGTTATGGATATTGTAACGACAATTATAAATTACAAAAATGTTGTTTATATTTATTAATAAATTTTTGTGTATAAAAAAATTTTTTGTTGTTTATAATTTTTTTTTATTTAAAATTAATTAATTAATTATGTTCTGTAGTGTTCCGAAACTTTTGTTAATTGTTTTAACGCCTTTTCTGTATTTTTAAATTCCTCCCGCCAGTTGATAGAATTGTCTCCTAGGACAATCGATATGTGAACTTTTTCTTATTTGAAGGTTATCTTCCTTCCAGGTGGTGAAGTTCTGGTAGTTAACTCAATTAAAATTAATTATTACGTTAATTATCTATTAGGAATGAATAATGTTCAATTTTGTAATATATAAGAAATTTTATTAACAATTAGTTATTATTCCGACTCTTTATCGATGTATAAATCGATTCTCAGGGTATCGTTAATTCGTAGGATTCTTTTAGCAGTTATTTTAGGTAAAGTCAGAGAAATAGGGCAAGATATGAAAAGTATAACATTACAATATATATATATATATATATATATATTAGTTTAAAATTTAAAAGTACATATATGACATTTAAAATATAATGTTAAATAAGAAATTGTCAGACCATGCAGCTTCGTAGTTGGAGTCGCATTGAACTGTGGGAAGAAAATGGCCGCTCCTCGTGTACAGTTGGAAGATGATCACACCTCGCAGTTTCTGCGTTTAATAAAAGATGCTTTCCCTCTGAATTTTCATCCCTGCAGCTGTAATTCTTCCTTCTTGGGTTGGTGGAGTGTTTTTGGTTCAGTGTTAGTGTTGTACTTTGAAAAATTGTGTAGTATTAAGTCAATTTCACTTTTCTCTGTTAGGCCGATATTTGCACTTTGGTATTGTGAAGTGTTATTACTGTTTTACTCGTTTAAAAGTTATATTCACTGGTGTTGTGTTGTGTAGGGTATTAATTGAATGTCTGTAGGTATTTGTTTCACTGATTGTCCGTTTAAAAATGTGTTTTTACCGAAACTCTCGTTTTTCACTTTAGGCTTATAAAACATTCGCCATTACTGTAGTAGCAATTAGGTTAAGAGTGACTATGTGCTCGCATCGAGTGTATCATTCAACGTCTAATAATCAACTAATTTACTTCCTTCGTCTTCGGCTAAAGTCTTAGCCAAACCAATATTATTCAATACATTGTTTCAAAAATATTTGCATCCTGTGCATGTGAGAAAGTTACATTATATAACTGATTATATTTTTGCTCTTCTTCAAATTTATTAGCTAGTAAATACATAATCTTCTTCTTCAGTTCATTCTGCTTAATTTGATACCAAATAATGTAGTTTTATTAAGTTTTTGATCTAAAATGGTATTTTTACCTCATTTTGTAAAGTGTAAGTTTCAAAAATCACTTCCTGTCCTTGTATTCAAAATGATGCCATTTTATAAGTTATATTAAGTATTGTATTAAATCTCAGATTGTAATAAAAGGTTTATCTTCCCTTAATTTCTTGCAATTAGATTAATTGTTTATGTTTTAAAATATTATACAGTAATATATGACTCCCCTCTCTGAATTTTGAGTTTTTACATTTCCATTTTTAACAATAATTCTGGCTATAATTTTACAAAATCTTTCTTAACTATATTTCCAATTACATGACTTTATTACTGATTTACCTTATATAAATTCCTTCAGTTTAATTGTATTTCTGTACTTAATTTCTCAGTTTTGGTGATGTTTAGTTTTTAACATTTGGCCTAGATTTCTAACAGTTTTTACATACAAAGTTTTTTAAATAATACATATTGGTTTATACCCTCTCTGATTTTCTTTTGCTATTGTGACATAAATTAACATTTTCTTATTTTAACAAGTTAACAATTAGTATATGGTTGATACTATTAATACATTACAAATAATTCAAATTAACATTTGTCTTTCCAAATCAGACATTTTATACTTAATGATTAACAGTAATACAGTAGAAGCCCGATATAGCGCTGTCCGATATACCGCGGATTCGGATATAACGCGGTGAAGAGTATGTCGTCCGTTATTAGCGAAAATTCTTACTTGTAGAGAGTGAGTAAATTATGAATTGTTTATCGTGACTTCCGTAGCCACAACATTGGAATGCGTTGCGTTTATTGTAAACAAAGGCTTGTTGTTGGAAACGGCATTGTAAACAACAGCCAGAATTGCCAGTTCAAGTGTACCTGTAGACATAAACAATTTCCCGAGCTATTTACAGTCTCTACGTTTCTAAGAATTCATGCCAAGGCAAGCAGCCAACTAAATCCCTTCTCTCCCTCATATTACAGTACAGTATAAGATCATACTCTGATATTATCTTATCAAAGTGTATAGTCTTTGTCATAAATTCGCATAGTGTAGAGTTTTGTGATGTCGCAGAAAAGAAAAGCATATTCTGTGAGTGATAAACTCAAAATAATTGATCGTGTGAAGAACGGAGAGTCAAAGGCAAGTTTATCACGTGAGTGTGGCATCCCAGAAGGAACAATTAGAGGGTGGATGAAGGAAGAAGATAAACTTAAAAGTTTTGTGAACACAGTTGAAAGTGAAGTGGGGTTGCAAAGAAAAAAGACTAAAGTAGGTAAGGATAGTGAACTGTGCCGGCGTTTGCACGAGCCGGCGGTCGGTTATATGCCATACTGGTTTTCGTCCACGAATAATTCTAGCGGCACCATAAATGAAAGCAATTTAGCAGGCCGTGCTGCGACGACGACGCGATCTAGTGGCTAAACTTAGGGTAGTGTAACGCAGCTGTTATACAATCAGTTGCAGGCAGCCATTCACCGGATCAAGAAGCAGTTCCTTACCTCGGACAGTTTTCGTGTTATTTCTACTCCTCTTGATGGCAGCCTAAGTTTTTGAGACTTCCCGGTAAGTGACTCATACAATTGTAGACAATGATTTACTAGTAAGGAAATGTTAAATTTAAAATGTATTCAACCAGAGGTGAACGTTAAAATGCTCGTGGTTCGGTCAGACGAGTGTGTGTGTGCATAATAAGAAAGTTAATCGATGTTTTAGTATTTAGATACTGCCAGTAATTCTTTTAATCATTGTTCAAGTAACAATCATTTGTTTAATCATTGTATAAAGTTGTAACTAAATTAAGTACGTTATAGACAGAGTTGAATCATGTTGATTATGCATGAACACGCACTGGTGACCGGAAGTGTGTACTTTTCTTTAATTATATCAGTTAAAAGTAAATTGTAAGACCGCCCTTAGATGAAATACTGTAACTCTTTTAATTGTATGTAACTGTGAGGGCCTTTAGTGTGGTCATTATTTGCTAAATTACGATAATTGTTTCGCCACGTGGCGAGGTGGCTCCAACATGTATGATTATGTCGGCACTTGTTAAATCTGGTGCGAGTGCCTCTTTATTATGCACATTTTATTATTTTTTTATGAGTTTATAATTACTTTGAAGATATAATTACTTCTTAGGCAATTTTAAAAGAAAAAACTTTTATGCATTATCTTGAGTTAGTTGGGAGCTCCAGTTCTGATGTTTAAGACACTTGACTAGGGTGCAAGTTTTAGTGGACAGTATTTTAATCTTTTTTTGAATCCTTAGGGTTCTCGCCCTAGAAAGGAGACGTGGCCACAGCTGGTGTACTGCCACCTTCACCAGCCATGAACCACCTGAAACTTATCTGCACCGAGGAGGGAACTAGCTAACAGGAAAAGATGTAATTCAACAGCTTCAGTTAAGGTGATATGAACTCTTTAATTATTTTCTTTTGGCCTGGCCCACAGAACATCAGTGTAACAAATTGTGCTCGAACAATGTGCTTACTCAGCTAGACAGTTAGATCAAGGGTGTGTCACCAAGACATTCACTATGAACACTATCCACACTTATAACGTACTATCACTGTAATTGTGAGCTACACTGTGGGGGTGCGCCAGAGTTTTTTATATGTTTCGAATGCTAATATTGTAACGGTAATTTGTTCTGTAAAGCTAAGTATAGGTATGAGTTTCTTGATTCTGAACCGGCTGGTTCAGATGTTTCCTGAGTGTCACTGGGGTTTCACATTTAATTATTTTTCGGTATTTAAGGGTTGGTGGTTTCATTTTCAGGCTGTTTCCGGGTGTTAAATTTCACATAGTTTTATTTTTGAGACACAAGTTAGGCACACGTTGGTACCATTTCATGCAGGTCTGATACTTGTCTCACCTGGTCAGGTCAGGCCTTTTCTGGCACACTTCCACAGCTGCTAGTATACCACTTGGTTTTAATTTATATATGTACAGATGGCTGATATATATATTTGTAACAAGGTTTAAACAAAAGATTTAACAATTTTTTAAAAATTATGCCAGTTGTTTTAAAACTTAAGTGAGAATGGTTTTTATCACTGTTGTATACAGTTTTGAAAATCTTTAATTTTTTGATATACTTATAATATACAATTCTTGGATTTTACAAAATCATATGGGCTGCCATGCTGCTCTGACTTTGCAGTTTTTTAGTCGTTATTATCCATACTGTTTTTTTAAAAAAAGAAAAAAATTTTCTTTTCATTTTTAGGGAGTTAAGGTGTTGTGTCTTTTATGAAATTATTCCAGCTGTGCTGGAAGCTTAAACTTATGATGCCAGTTTTGGGGCTTTATGAAATATACAGATTTTCCTCCCAGTTATATGTGGGTTGGCTATAATATACAGGCTGGCTGCCAGGTCAAACATGTATTTTAGCTGTGATGTATGTGTGTCTTTATGTTCCTGTATGTGTTGTTAGTGTTAAGTGTTATCAGAGGGAATTTAAATAATTTATAGGATGTTGATTAAGGAGCCTATGTGATATTTTTTTTATACATATATATATGTTTTAAAGATGTTCAAGCTTACGAGTTTACTATATTACATTAGTGATGTTATTTTGGGGTGGGGCTTTGCATGTTGAAGAATTGTTGAGAAATGATATATTGAATATTGTAAATTCTAAACATTAATTGTATAATGTCAAATGTTGGTTTTGAAAATATTAAATTGAATATTAAATTATACTAAATTTTTTTTAAATTATATATATTTTTTTATAATGAGTTTTGGGATAATAAACGTGTTATATTACTGATTAACAGAGAGTTTAATTGCAAGTCCCGTCTCACTGGACCCAGCGCATTTTTGCTTCTCTAGGCCTTCTGCCTAGTTTTAATTAACTAGTTGACACTCTTTCAAAAAAAAAAAAAAGGGGGTTTATTTCTATAAAGTAAAAAAAAATGAAAGAGGGGTTACAAATGGTAGTAGAGCGTGGTTGATTCTAGGGTTGAACCCTTGTGTCCTTGGGTGTGACGGGGCTTGCAAACTCGGAAAATATTTGGGGGAAAATGAAATTTCAGAAATCACAGAAATTAAAACATAGGCCAGTGTATGTCAATGTAATGGTTAGGTTGTTTTTCAACTTGTGAGTCTGATCGCACCACGGGGCTGGTATAGATAGTTAGAAAATTTTCGAGATGTTGAACTGGCGGGGGTCTTAAGCTTGCCTGGGGGGAGAATATTAGTAATTCGAGGTCGAGTTATAGCGTGTGGCATTAGCGGGATGCGGTATGGCCCGATCGGAAGCCGGTACCGTCACCGACCTAATTCATGTATTGATGTCGATTTATGATTGCTAGCTATGTGTTGGTGAGATGTGTGTGCATGATTGGTGTTAGGTGTTGTGTATGTTAGGTATGTGTCGTTCTCTTCAGTGGTGTCGACAAGTGGGTTCAGAAGTAGGCCAGGTCTCCGCAGCGCTAGAGAACCTGGGGGTCACTCAAAGGAAGGATAGTACTTGAGTTTTTTCTGTTTTTGTGACTATGTTTTGTAAGTCATGTTTATGTTAGGTGTTTCGTGGGAATTTATGTTTTGTTGTTGTGTATTGTGAATTGTGCAATTCTGGCGGCGGTATGCTATCAGAAGTTGCCCCATCCCATTTCAGGCATTCTCCAGAAATTTCCAGTGGTGAATGGAGTTGATGAGGACCAGCTGCTGGTTGTCTTGGACCTGGCGCTGCAGTTGGCAGATTTCCCGGGGGTGTCCGATGGGGAGGTCTTGTCCCTTATATACCCGTATTGCCGGGGTCTGTTGGCTGAGCTTGTCACCAACACTCTGTGTCGGGGTGGCAGTGTTGACGCTTTCCATGGGGAGGTGTTGAACTTCTTCCTACCCCTCCGACGACGTGCCCAGCTTAAGTTTGAGTTATTCTATCGCCTACAGGCCAACGGAGAGGCGTTAGGGGACTTCGTGCACGATATACAGAAAGCTGCCCGGGTGTTAAGGTTGGGGTTGCCCGAGACAGAAGTTATACAAGCAATTCTGGAAGGACTGAATCCCCAAGAGAGATCTCGTTTGATATTCGCGGACCGTCCACTTTGTTTTGCGGACCTTGAACGGCTGTGTGTGGTCTCCAGAACGGTCCAGGAGATTGACGAGTTCCGGGGAAGGGCTGCTACAGATGTCCAATACTCCAGTGGTTTGTTAGGAAGAGGTAAAAAGAACAAACATGGTGGTTGGAGGAGAACACAAGAGACTGTCAGAAAAACTGAATATTCCAGAAGTAATGGAGGCTATAAGAGGGTGGCAAGTGAGAAGACGGTAGGTAACAACAGCTACAGCACCGAAGACAAAGAAGTATGAAATTAACAGGGGAAGAAGAAGTTATATCAGGAAACAAACATCGGCAAGTAGGGATCCTGTAGGAAGTCTTTATTCCTATTTGGAAAGAAAAGAAACTTTGAAGGTTCCAGAGGAAGTACCAGTGCCTAATAGAGTTGTGGATGAAGAAGGTGAAGAGAAAGAAGAAAAGCAAAATAACTTCTGTGGATTAATACGAGACGACAAGAAAACGTCTGTTGATACTGAGTTACAGGACTCGAAGAGGACGTCATGGCTGAATCCAGATTCCGCAGAATTTGTTCCGGTATCTCCATCTCGGTTCATGACGGATCCAGATCCTGTAGTGTCATCATCGCCTACGCAGGGATATGAGAAGTCACTTGATGGTGTAGCTTCACCATCGCCAGTAGAAATTAATTTAGTCATTGCACATGAACCTGGACAGCTGAATTCCAGGGTGGAAAATGTTGAGGACGTTGTAGTTGCTGAAAGTGGTGAAGGAGTGGAATCGACAGAAGAGGCAGAAGAGCGGTCTGTGGATGCTGCACAGGGAAGTATAGTTATAGGTGTTAGGGAGACTGAAGAGTCTGAGTTTGCAGATGGACACGGGGATGTCCAGGCTGCAAGTGTTTCTGAGGTTGCGGGTGGACAAGGGGATGTCCATGCTGCAAGTGTGGTAGAAGTAGATGATGTAGAAGTTGAGGAGGAATTTGGCGGCAGCGTCGTGGAGTGTGTGAGTGAGAATGATGTAGTGTGTGACGCAGACGCCTTCTGTAAGTAGTGTTGAGGATTCCGAGGAACGGAAAGAAGTTTCAGGTGGACCAGGTGAGCAACTAGAGGAGGACGAGGATGTGCAGTGTTCTGATGGTGGTAGTGGACATGATGGTGATGATGTTGATGATGATGAACGGGTTGATGTCAACGAGATTGGAGAAGAAGTTAGTGAAGACGTTGGTGAAGCGGCTGGTGACGAGTGTCATGAAGAGTTTGGTGAGGAGCTGGGTGAAGATGCGGTTGAAGATGGATCAGATGAGCAACTGGAAGGTGGTGAGGAGGTGCAGTGTCATGAGGTTGATTTGGATTATGGGGATGAAGAAGGGGAAATTGTAGAAGAAAAGGAAGGGTTAGAGGAAAGAGAAGTAGGGAAGGCAGAAGCAGAGGAGTTAGAGGATGAGCATAATCCAAATCGGGGTGAAAGTAGGGAAGTAAGTTGCCTTGATTCTGATTCCGAAGAAACCAGTCAGTACAGCTCAACGCGAGATAGTTTCTCACAGAGTGGTGTCCGAAAGGAACGAGTTCCTAAAGTCCGTCACAGAAAGGTGAGAAGAAGCGGGTAGCGGGTAGATGTTCCCCACAGTCCCAGTGGTGTTCGTCTACTTCAGGGTTGCGCCCCTGCCCATGCGAGCCTTGGTTTTCTCCAGTCATTCTCCTTTTCGGAGGGAACCATGTCCTTACCCTTAGTCCTCGCTCTTGCCCTTCAAGGATCCTTGCCCCGTTTCATCTTCCCTATTTTCCTACCCCTCCCACAAAAAAAAAAAAATCGATAAGGAGTTGCTGAAGAGGCACTTAGATGTGGTCCTCGAGATTGTCAGTTTCCCCTGTTTTGAAAGTTCTGATGGAGATTGATAGTGTGCTGCTGTTGTTTCATTGTTAATAGTGGTTGAATTTGTTTGTTGATCATTGTAGGGTCGGTCCATGCCGCATTCACAGGTTGTTTTCCCTGGTGTTTTTGTTGAGAGAGAGAGTTGTATATATTGTGTATCGACGTCGGCAGAGAAGTGAAACCCCCTTGCTAGTCATGGTGAGTGAACAAAAGGTTAAGTAAAAGTGGAGATGGATGTTCGCGTGCCCTCTATGCGGTCTTCTCTGTCGGGCTAAGCGGGGCCGTCCGCCCTAGTGTAGGGATGTGGGCCAGCCATATGGCAAGGATGGAGATGCCTTGTTGGTGGAGATGCCTTGTTGGTGGATATGGCTGGTCGGTCCAAGAGATGGACGAGAGGTAGTACGGTCACTCACATACCAAGGAGGGTGATACCTTGTTTGGTCTTCGGACGGGTATGTGAGTGGGACCGGTGGGAGTAGGTGATGGTCACCGGAGAGGGTGACGTGTTGGGGCGGTCCCGTGGGGTTGGCATGGTGGAGAGGGTCACATGAGGATGGCCGCAGTTGTGAGGTTCCTCTGTTCTCCTGAGAGCAAGGACCACTAGGATCACCTTGGAATTTTTGGTAAAAAAAGGGGGGTACACTGCAGGGTACCACCTGAGTTCAAGTGTGGGGCAACCAGGTTGCCCTTTTGGCGTGGGGATGTGCCGGCGTTTGCACGAGCCGGCGGTCGGAGATATGCCATACTGGTTTACGTCCACGAATAATTGTAGCGGCACCATAAATGAACGCAATTTAGCAGGCTGTGCTGCGACGACGACACGATCTAGTGGCTAAACTTAGGGTAGTGGGTAGATGTTCCCCACAGTCCCAGTGGTGTTCGTCTACTTCAGGGATGCGCCCCTGCCTATGCGAGCCTTGGCTTTCTCCATTCGTCCTTATTTCCGGAGGGAGCCATGTCCTTACCTTTAGTCCCAGCTCATGACCTTTCAATGATCCTTACCCTTTCCATCTTCCCGATTTTCCTAACCTTCCCCTTAGAAAAACATGAAATATCAAAAAAAAAATTCAAAAAAAATTAGAAAAGGAATATCAAATAAAAAAAAAAGGAGTTAGAGAGAGGAGCGAAACTTCCCGAGTGGGCGAGGTCGGCAGTGAACTTCGTCCACTCTGTAGGTTTTGGGCATACCTTTGGATTATAGTTTCATGGAGACCATCATTTCCCCTTTCCCCCCTTGCCCTGTGAAATGTGGACGGTATCGTTGAAATAATGGGTTTTGTTATTCGGGAGTCCCTCCCATGTAAATATAGGGCATATGTCCCTGTTAAGGTACAGTCGTGTTTCTAGCTTGAGTGGACATGCCTCAGGAGGTCAGAACTCAGGGAGCTCCCGTTCTTTTCTTTCGTCTTTTCTTCTCTGTCCCTTCATGCTGTGGTCTGGCCCTGATTAGGTCAGCGCGCAGCGCCCGCACACTTACACTCTACACGTCTTCTTTCTGCTCTTTCGTTTTCCTTCTGAGCCTCTGTTCTCCATGAGAACAAGGAAGAAGAGCAAGGACCACTAGGATTACCTTGGAAGGGGATACACTGCAGGGTACCCCCCTGAGTTCAAGCGTGGGGCAACCAGGTTGTCCTTTTGGGGTGGGGGTGTGCCGGCATTTGCACGAGCCGGCGGTCGGTTATATGCCATACTGGTTTTCGTCCACGAATAATTCTAGCGGCACCATAAATGAACGCAATTTAGCAGGCTGTGCTGCGACGATGACGCGATCTAGTGGCTAAACTTAGGGTAGTGTAACGCAGCTGTTGTACAATCAGTTGCAGGCAGCCATTCACCGGATCAACAAGCAGTTCCTTACCTCGGACAGTTTTCGTGTTATTTCTACTCCTCTTGATGGCAGCCTAAGTTTTTGAGACTTTCCGGTAAGTAACTCATACAATTGTAGACAATGATTTACTAGTAAGGAAATGTTAAATTTAAAATGTATTCAACCAGAGGTGAACGTTAAAATGCTTGTGGTTCGGTCAGACGAGTGTGTGTGTGTATAATAAGAAAGTTAATCGATGTTTTAGTATTTAGATACCGCCAGTAATTCTTTTAATCATTGTTCAAGTAACCATCATTTGTTTAATCATTGTATAAAGTTGTAACTAAATTAAGTACGTTATAGACAGAGTTGAATCGTGTTGGTTATGCATGAACACGCACTGGTGACCGGAAGTGTGTACTTTTCTTTAATTATATCAGTTAAAAGTAAATTGTAAGACCGCCCTTAGATGAAATACTGTAACTCTTTTAATTGTATGTAACTGTGAGGGCCTTTAGTGTGGTCATTATTTGCTAAATTACGATAATTATTTCGCCACGTGGCGAGGTGGCTCCAACATGTATGATTATGTCGGCACTTGTTAAATCTGGTGCGAGTGCCTCTTTACTATGCACATTTTATTATTTTTTTATGAGTTCATAATTACTTTGAAGATATAATTACTCCTTAGGCAATTTTAAAAGAAAAAACTTTTATGCATTATCTTGAGTTAGTTGGGAGCTCCAGTTCTGATGTTTAAGACACTTGATTAGGATGCAAGTTTTAGTGGACAGTATTTTAATCTTTTTTTGAATCCTTAGGGTTCTCGCCCTAGAACGGAGACGTGGCCACAGCTGGTGTACTGCCACCTTCACCAGCCATGAACCACCTGAAACTTATCTGCACCGAGGAGGGAGCTAGCTAACAGGAAAAGATGTAATTCAACAGCTTCAGTTAAGGTGATATGAACTCTTTAATTATTTTCTTTTGGCCTGGCCCACAGAACATCAGTGTAACAAATTGTGCTCGAACAATGTGCTTACTCAGCTAGACAGTTAGATCAAGGGTGTGTCACCAAGACATTCACTATGAACACTATCCACACTTATAACGTACTATCACTGTAATTGTGAGCTACACTGTGGGGGTGCGCCAGAGTTTTTTATATGTTTCGAATGCTAATATTGTAACGGTAATTTGTTCTGTAAAGCTAAGTATAGGTATGAGTTTCTTGATTCTGAACCGGCTGGTTCAGATGTTTCCTGAGTGTCACTGGGGTTTCACATTTAATTATTTTTCGGTATTTAAGGGTTGGGGGTTTCGTTTTCAGGCTGTTTCCGGGTGTTAAATTTCACATAGTTTTATTTTTGAGACACAAGTTAGGCACACGTTGGTACCGTTTCATGCAGGTCTGATACTTGTCTCACCTGGTCAGGTCAGGCCTTTTCTGGCACACTTCCACAGCTGCTAGTATACCACTTGGTTTTAATTTATATATGTACAGATGGCTGATATATATATTTGTAACAAGGTTTAAACAAAAGATTTAACAATTTTTTAAAAATTATGCCAGTTGTTTTAAAACTTAAGTGAGAATGGTTTTTATCACTGTTGTATACAGTTTTGAAAATCTTTAATTTTTTGATATACTTATAATATACAATTCTTGGATTTTACAAAATCACCGGGCTGCCATGCCACTCTGACTTGCAGTTTTTTAGTCGTTATTATCCATACTGTTTTTTTAAAAAAAGAAAAAAAATTTCTTTTCATTTTTAGGGAGTTAAGGGGTTGTGTCTTTTATGAAATTATTCCAGCTGTGTTGGAAGCTTAAACTTATGATTCCAGTTTTGGGGCTTTATGAAATATACAGATTTTCCTCCCAGTTATATGTGGGTTGGCTATAATATACAGGCTGGCTGCCAGGTCGAACATGTATTTTAGCTGTGATGTATATTATATGTATGTGTGTCTTTATGTTCCTGTATGTGTTGTTAGTGTTAAGTGTTATCAGAGGGAATTTAAATAATTTATAGGATGTTGATTAAGGAACCTATGTGATATTTTTTTATACATATATATATGTTTTAAAGATGTTCAAGCTTACGAGTTTACTATATTACATTAGTGATGTTATTTTGGGGTGGGGCTTTGCATGTTGAAGAATTGTTGAGAAATGATATATTGAATATTGTAAATTCTAAACATTAATTGTATAATGTCAAATGTTGGTTTTTGAAAATATTAAATTGAATATTAAATTATACTAAATTTTTTTTAAATTATATATATTTTTTTATAATGAGTTTTGGGATAATAAACATGTTATATTACTGATTAACAGAGAGTTTAATTGTAAGTCCCGTCTTACTGGACCCAGCGCAGTTTTGCTTCTCTAGGCCTTCCGCCTAGTTTTAATTAACTAGTGGACCCTCTTTCAAAAAAAAAAAAAAAAAAAAAAAGGGTTTATTTTTTTATAAAGCATAAAAAATTGAAAGAGGGGTTACAGAACTAGATGAGTGTCTGTACAGGTGGTTTTTAATAAAACGAAGTGAAGGTGTGCCACTGTCAGGACCAGTTATTAGAGCTCAAGCTGTGAAATTCCATAGTGATTTACATGGCAACAGTGACTTTAATGCATCTGATGGGTGGTTTTTGCGATGGAAATCTCGTCATGGTATAAGCCAGATAAGCATTGAAGGGGAAGCACGATCATGTGACAGTGAAGCTGCAGCACTTTTTCCTCAGGCATTAAACAAAGTAATGATCGATGACTATTTAAATGACCATCAAGTGTATAACTGTGATGAAACTGCTCTGTATTTTCGAATGCTTCCTACCAGAACTCTGGATGTGAATAATTCAATAAATAAATCTGGATTAAAAATAAATAAGGATAGAGTTACCCTCCTGTTTGCCACAAATAAATCAGGCAGCCACATAGTTAAACCTCTCTGTATAGGGAAAAGCCGAAATCCTAGATGCTTTCAACATGTTAACATGACGTCATTACCCATCACATATCGTAATACAAAAAATGCTTGGATGACAAGTGATATTTTCGGTAAATGGTTCCATGAAGAATTTGTTCCATCTGTGAGAAGCCACCTGCGGTCACTCAACCTCGAAGAAAAAGCTGTACTGACCCTTGACCACTGTCCAGCACATCCACCTGCTGATATGCTACAGTCAAGAGATGGGAAAATCGGAGTCATGTTCTTGCCGAAAAACACTACAGCACTGATCCAGCCATTAGATCAAGGCATCATAAAAGCATTTAAAGCGCATTACCGCCGTGAACTTCTGAGTGCTATAGTGAATTCTGATGAGGAAATGGAAATTCACCTTAAGTCAATAAACCTGAAAACAGTTGCGTATTCAATAGGTCTTACATGGGAAAGTATTAGTACAGCTACGATTCAGAATTGCTGGAAGAAATGTTCCTTTGAACAAAACATCGCCGATGGAAATTGCTCTGTTGCCGGATTCACTAATAGTGATGTACAGTCTGCGAGTAGTGCTCTGCATTGCAACTTCACTCTAGATGACTTGAATGACTGGGCAGAAGTTGACAACGGTGAGCCTGTTACAGAATGTATAGGAGATAAAGATATCATCGATGCAGTCCGAAATGCAAATTGCGAAGAAAAAGAAGACGACAATGATGGAAATGAAAATGGGGTGGAAGTGAAAGAAGTTATTCCAAATGTTAGTGAAGTGATAATACACATAAACAAAGTAATTTCGTGGATGGAGAGGCAAAGTGAATCTAATAATGTTCATCTGCTGCACCTCGCGTTTATAAAACAATATGCGGAAAAGAAACGCTGTGCATTATCCCGTCAAACAACAATTACGGACTTTTTTAAGACCAACAAATAGGCCTACAGTAGGTCGAGTGAGCAATGTATAAATAGTGTATTTTATATTCCATTGGATTAAAATAGATTAAAATACGTATTGGATTAAAATAAAGTTTTCTTATTTTTTATTTCTACATTTGGTGACGTAATTTACGTACAGTATATAGTAGTGCATTATGCTGTAGCCTTTTTCCTGGTCCTCCCTCCCCATCATTTGTCACTGTACAGGTCACCTTCCGATATACCGCGTTTACGCCTATAACGCGGGGGAAAGTATGTCACCCGACAACCGCGCTATATCGGGCTTCTACTGTACATAATAAATATATCATAAATAAAGAATGTTGTTCAACTCTAACATCTTACACTTAATTATTAACAATAATACATAATAAATATTTCATAAATAAAGAATGTTAATTGATTCTGACATTTTAAACTTGCTTATTTCTAATACCTTATTCTATATAAACAAAACATAATTATTATAATCTTATACTCTATTTCTTATTAAGTTCTACTTACAGTTTTTTTTCTGTTTTTTATTTATGGAGAAATGACTCTTTGTCACTTCACTTTTATTATATATGCCCTGCTCTTGTTTTATTTTGGTCATTCTAATGAATGTTATATAAAAAGAGTGGCAGTTATTTAAAAACACATGTATTATCGGTCATGATAATACTTTATTTACATTATTCATGGACACAAATTAAAGCACTTTAAAGTTGTAATATTTCACCATTTACTTAGTTTGTGGAAACATAAGGTTTATTTTTTATAACAACAAAAATTGCACTGATTCTCTTTTTATTCTTTGATTTTATTTCTAAATAGTTATATAGTTTTGTTAAAATCAAGAAATCTATTTATAGAATATAATGAAGGTTTGTTTTTTGGTATTATATTATTTTTTCACATTGGTTCACTTTCAATTCTTACTTTATACACTTTGTGGCTTATATTTATTTTACTTGTGGTTTCTACATTTGATATTTTGTTATACTTTCATTTATTATTATTATATTTATCAGTTTCTTTCGGGGTTTGGGTTTTTTATAAGAGCACTCCTTCTTCTTGTGGATGCTGTCTTGTTCTTGTTTCTTCATTGATTCCTCCTCTTCTTCTTGTTTCTTATAAAATCATTTCCTTCATCTTCTTGTGGATGTCATCAGGTTTTGGGTTTCTTCCTCACCTACTCTTCTTGTTTCTTACAACATATTTTCTTTTCTTGTTGTGGATTTAGTCATTTTCTGGGTTTTTCCTTACCTACTCCTATCCTACCTTTTTTCATATTTAGTTTTTAAAATTATGTTGATGATTCATCACTCATTGTACTATTTGTTTTACATGAACTTTTATTTAATCTATGATTGTACTTCACGGTGGTTCTTAATTAATTCTTTATTTTGCTTTCTCGGATTTAAAAAATGTTTTTATTTTATTTTTATGATCATTTCACCATTCATTATTATGGGCATTATCTGTCATGCTACAGATTGCTCTCCTCCAGAGGTGATTATTTCAGACTTGATTATGGATGAAATAATTGCTTATGATAATGTTATTATTTTTTCTTCTTCATTTTCCTCTCCATTTCTATATCGACTTTTTCATATTTGAGCTTAATAAACTTTATAGTCACTTCTTTGACTTTGATTCTTCTTGGATAGTTAGTGTTTTCTGAGATATATTATTATTATTATTATATATTTTCTTTTCTTATAAACTTCGTGTTTTATCCTTGGGATATTAATTCCCTAACGTTCCCTAACATGTGAGCTGGGGCAGTTCAGAGAGGCACTGTGGGCAACATACTCTGCTGGCCATACATCACTTCAAAATGAGTTCAGAGGCAAATCATCTCTGCTCAAAAACATAATGCTGCTGGAATTATCTACAGACAGTCATCGAATAAAAATTATCTAAGAATAGACCACCTTATGACTATTTTTAAAAATATCTTTGGATTCTTCACTTCGTTGTTTCTCAGATTATCTCACATTTTCTATCTTAATTATTCTTCTTAATATTTATTATTCTCATTATATTTATTCTTCTAACTTTTTAGCTCGTCTGATATATTCATTTTAATTATGGTTGGAAACTTTTGTTAATATTTTTGTTACTAGTTATAGTGTAACTTTTCCTTCTTCATCTGAATTCTCATTATATTTTCTTCTGGTTATTTACTTTGATAGCATACTTTTTTATATATATTATTTTTCTCTTTGGTTCTTATAATTATTTGAATGGTCTTATTCTATATCAGTTAGTTTTTTCAATTTATTTCTTTGTAATTGATATTCAAGTTGTTATTGTGATCACATTATTTACACATATTTTTCTTTCTTTCCTCTCAGAAAGTTATTAATCCGCTTTTGCATTCATTAAAATTAATTTATTAATATTATACTTCATGTGGTACTTGTTTCTCTTTGCGTTTCATATATGTTTTATTATTTTCTTGTTAAAATCATCTTCTCCATATGTTTGGGATGAGTTGTCCTTCTTTGTTCCTTCAGAACTGAGTAATATTATAATCATCTTTCTTGATTATTTGTTTCCATAATAGTTTCATAAATAGTTAGTCATAGGTTGTTCTTATTATATTATTGTTTTTCTTTTTTAGTTTTTTATAATTTTATTATAATAATGGATTCTTCTCTTTATTTCCAAATTATTGCCTTCTCTTGTATATCACACTCTTTTTTGTTTTTCTTCTCTACTCCTTCAAATGTTAGATATTCACATTTGTTCTGGATTATTTTTAATTCTTTTTATTAATTAATCACATTATTTTCTTCTAAATTTATTTATAAATGGATCTTATTTATCTTTAGAACTTTGTTAGTTTTATACAAAATTCATATTCTTCTTTTTATCTTATTCAATAACATTTTTCATAAATCATTTGTAGTAAGTTGGTCTTACTCATTTTTAAATTTTGATAATTTATCAAAATTCATATTCTTCTTTTTATTTATTTCCAATGTTTTCTTTCAAATTAGTGGTAAGTTGATCTTGCATATATTTTGGAATTTAGATATTTTATATCCAAATTCATATTCTATTCTTCTTTTTATTTATTCCAAATGTTTTCTTTCAAAATTGTTTGTGTAAGTTGATCTTACATATATTTTGGAATTTAGATATTTATTCTAAATTCTTCTCTTTTTAATTAGTAACAATATTTTCTTCTAAATTATTTGCGTAAGTTGTTCTTACTATTCTTTTGGAATTTAGATGTTTTTATTCTAAATTCATTTTCTTCTTATTAATTATTCCAAATGTTTTCTTTCAAATTATTGTTGTAAGCTGATCTTACTAATATTTTAGAATTTAGATATTTTATATTCTAAATTCATATTCTTCTTTTCAATTATTTCAAAGGTTTTCTTTCTAATTATTTGTGTAAGCTGATCTTACTAATATTTTAGAATTTAGATGTTTTATCAAAATTATAACTTCAATCTTCATAATACTTTTTTATGGAGGCTTGGTTGTACACTCCTTTAACTCTTCCGGAAACTATTTCTTTCAGTTCGTATGTATTATTATTATTATTATTATTATTATTTTTGACAACGACATATGGTCCAGTATATAGTAACAATAGTTTTTTTGTTATCCCTTCTAGGGTGCTGGGTAGTTCTCGGTTTTTTAACAGAACCTTTTCACCCTCTTTATATGTTATTACTCGTCCGATTGCCTTTTGATATTTGGCTTGCCGTTTCTCTTGGTCTTCGGCCACCTTGTTATAGAACTTCACCTGGTCAAACTTACGACCATCGTTCGTTGGGAACTCTATTATTTCTTCAATCTCTCGGGGGGTTGGTTTCTCATACATGGCGGAGTAAGGGGTAATTCCTATAGCTGGATGGTGGGTGAAATTTATGAATTTCTCTGTTGCTGCTAAGTACTCTTGCCACTTTTACTGTTGGTTGTGACAGTACGTTCGCAAGATTCTACCCACTTCTCTCAGTACCCTCTCTGCCGGATTACTACTTGGGTGGTAGACTGACGTCTTATATGTTTTAATCCCAAGTGATAATAATGTGTCCCGCCATCGTCTCCCTTTAAACTGTGTACCATGGTCAGTAATGATTGAAAATGGTTTACCTACTTCTGGCACATATAACTCTGTTATGACTCCAAGAACTTTTATGGTGGTTGCCCGATTAACCGGATATAGCTTTACGTATTTTGTAAAATGGTCCATTATTATGATTAGGTATTTGTACCTGTGTCGACCACCACTACGGGGAAATGACCCGCAGATGTCTAAAAACACTTTTTCCAGTTTCGCTTTCGATGTTATCGGCATCATTATACCTTCTTTCTTTTCGTTGTTAACGTTAACGCACTGGCAAATATTACACGATTTCAGGTAATTTCTTACCTTTCGGTTAATGTTTTTTATTTTACAATTCTCATCTAAAGCCTGTATCACTTTCAGCGCTCCCATATGGCCATACCTTATATGGTAATCGATTATAATCTCCTTCTCGATTTGGTTCGGAATAATCACCTTCCATGTTTCTTTATTCAAGGTTGTTTTGACGAATAGTATACTTTTATTAACATGGTAGTATTTAGAAACTGTGTCATCGTCGGCTTCCAATCGATTAATAATGTTTTTTAGTTTAGGGTCAGACTGTTGGTGGATACGGATGTTTATCAATAAAGCTTTTAAATCAGATCTTGTTTTAATCAGGTTGTAAATTTTGACTAAGCTCTCCTTCTCTCCCTTGAAGGTCTGGTCTTCCAAATTGATCCGTGACAACACATCGGCTACCACATTCTTTTTCCCCGGAATATACTCCCATTGTAAGTTGTATTCTTGTAGGGCGAGTACCCATCTAGCCAGTTGGCCGTGACTCAACTTGCACATACGTAGAAATGAATGTTTTATGATCAGTGCGGACGGTAACTGGATACCCGAGAATATATCTCCGGAATTTGCTACATGCAAATACTACGCTAAGCAATTCTTTCTCGGTCACATTATAATTCTTCTCGCATTGATTCAGGGTACAACTAGCAAAACTTATCACCATATGGTGACCCTCCTCATCTTCCTGATAAAATGTTGTTCCTAAGCTGATGTCGCTGGCATCGCAATTCAAAAAGAAAGGTTTCTTAAAATTCGGGTGATGAAGTATAACACTCTCTAAGAACTTTTTGATCAGTTGGAAAGTAATATCCTGTTCTTCACCCCAGGTCCATTTGTTCTTTGCAGACAATTGCGGTTGAAACTTGGCTGTCAGCTCGGAATATTGGTGCTGAAACTTTCTGTAATAGTTACAGAGTCCGAGGAAAGATTGCAACTGTTTCCTGTTCTTTGGTTTAGGGATCTTCTGAATCGCCTCCACTTTTTCTGCTGATGGGGTTATACCTCTATCGTCTAGGTTAAAACCTAAGAACTGTACTTCTCGAGCAATGAATTTGGATTTCTCCAATTTCAGAGTTATATTATTCTGCGCTAACTTCTCGAGTACTTGTTCTACTCGGTAACAGTGATCCTCCCAGGTCTCCGAAGTAATGAGCAAATCGTCTACATAGACTGTGGTAAATTGGAGTGCTTCTTGTCCAAGTATTTGGTCCATACAGGCCACAAAGATGGCTACTGAATTTACAAGTCCGAAGGGCAGTCTCTTGAACTGGTAATTGCGCCCTTCGAAAATGAACGCCACATACTGACGACTGTGGATGCAACTCCACTTGCCAGTAACCACACACAGTGTCCCATGTACTGATAAACTTGGTGCCGTGAAATCGTTTCAATATCTCCTCTATCTCACCGGGTGATGTTCGGTCATTAACAATAGTTTTATTTAGCTCGCGCGCATCCAAAAAAGCCGGACTTGTCCGTTTTTCTTGGGAACAGCAATGATTGGACTAGTGTATGGAGATTGACTAATCTCAATTATGTCACTGCTGATCATCTTATTAATTTCCGTTCTCACGGCCTCCTTCAGTGAATGCGCGATTGGATATGACCTCCGGTTAAATTCCACGTTTTCCTTAAACTCAAGTTTACACTGGTAGTTCTTGACTTTACCCGGTTCATCTGAAAATACTGACTTATATTTTTCGTACACTCTTATTAAACGATCTGCTTGGTGTATGGGTATTTTCTCGTTGGTGGTTCCGCACTGGAAGTCTCGTATTTCTTGTATCTTCGCTGACCATAAATCCTCTTCTCCGTTATTATATATTATCGGTTTATTCAGGGAGCTGTTCTCTACAAAATTTATCTTACGAAGTTATTGGTGTATTGTACTGGGCAGTATATTCGCGCCTCCTACCAAATCTGCTGTCCACGTTATTCTGTCTGGAAATAGTGATACTTTTTCTTGGTTCAGATCGATAATGGCGGAGTACCTTCTTAAAATATCGCAAACTACCAATATATTGAATGACAATCCGGTGGCGATCAAAAATACCATATTCAAAGCCATACCACGGCTAACGACATTTACGGAAACTTGTTTTCTAATAGTTTTGTTCTGGCGGCCAGTTGCACCTATTAAGACAATATTATTTACTGGTAACATAGGCAAAGTTTTACTACACTCTTTCTGGATTCTTTCCAGTTCGTTTACATTTATTATAGAGATATTCGCACCGGTATCAATAATGATTTTTGCGGGGATTATTTTTGCGGGGATTCCTTCTACTTCCGCTGTTATATACAATATTTCATTGTTTTGACTATCGAGGCTAGTTTCGTTTTCCTCCAATAGTTCCGTTCTTATGTTCTTTAAGTAGTTGTTACTTATGATGGTGATGCTTTTTGATTCGGTTGCCTCTTGCAACTCATTTTTATACCCAGGAGATAGGAGCAGTAACGGGTCGTGATAGTTTATCACTGCCTCCTCCCGTTTAAATTATTGTTTTCATCGTTTGCACTCGGATTGATCGAGGCGTCATTTTGGAAACCTTGCGTCGGTTCCTGCCTCTCTGTATCCTGTTCGAATGTTAGTTCTCTGTTTTGCTGTCGGCCAGGATCCTCCAGGCTGGTGCTCCTTCTTCTTTGTTCATATCTTGGACCGTCCCGTTCTTCGCTTCTTCGCCGGCGATCTCCATCGTGGAAACTATTCCTCCGTTGACGGTTGTATCTTCTCAGCCCTCGATCTTCGGCTCTTATAAAATTAACTCTTGGACGGGAAACTCTGTTATTATTATTATAGTTAGTATTGTAATTCCTATTGTTTTGGTAATACCGTTCATTATTACCGGGGTAGGGGTTTCTCTGACTATAGGAATTGTTGGGGGGTTGATAATAATTATTACGGTTATTCGGGTATTGGATGTTATTCCTATTACTATTCTGGTTGCTGTTAAAGTTATTGTTATTGTTCGGCGGGTTATTGTTGCCGTTGTAATTATTTTGCTGGTTGCGGTTTCCTGGATAGTTATTACCATTACTGGGGTACTGGTTACTCCTCACCTCTGGTCTATCATTCCTCCTCCTACTCTGACGGTAGTATTCTTCGTTTTCGTAGCTTTCCAGTAACTCGGTCATGGCCTGCACTGTTTTAATCTGGCTACCTCTCCTAGCTCTGATAATATCTTCATCATAGTGATAGGATAGCTTGTTCACTAGACATTCTTCGGGTATTGCCGGTTCTAGATGTTTTGCCAGGCACACCTTCCCTAAGAAATAGGCTGTCATGGTGTTTCCTAGTTGGGCCCTGTATCGTCCGTGGCAAATATTATCTCTTATCAGGTTCTGAGTTGTTTCTGACCAGTATTTAGCCTTAAACAGGTTCCTGAACTGTTGATAGTCCGTAATCTCGCTTCGGTTCGCCATCCACCAGTTATCTGTCATCTCCCTGAATGACTCGTTCAATATTTCCCGGTTATTATTCCATCGACTCCCTCTATGCTTGGCAAAATATTCCTCTATCCGGGCTAGGAACTCCATGGGTTTCCTCTTGTACTGCCGGAAGTTTAGCCATTCCCGGTTTTCATTGATGGGTATGCCGGTAAAATTAGTGGGTCGATTTCTCAAAACTTCCATTTCTTCTTGGCTCTGCCGTACTTGACCTGTGATATTAGTCATAGCCTCTTCCATCCCGTCACACCTTTCCGCGACTTGGCTCCATACTCTCCCGAATTCTTCCTGAGTTTCCTTTCGGTGTTCTTCCACTTTCCTGCGACTACGCTCTTCAATATTAGTAAACTTGATGTTTACCACTTCCTTGAACTCCTGTACTTCCCTTTCGGTTTGGTTACATTTTCCGTCAATTTCCCTGATTTGTTGGTTCATTATTATGGTTTCTTCTTCCAATTTTTTATTTATGGATTTCTTATTATCATTGAGTTCCTTGTTCATTTCTTCTCTCAACAACTCCATC
>JAWRYS010000482.1:0-55766 GCA_034769895.1 Magicicada septendecula
TCAACAAACACACTCACAAAATCATCGACCTCAGGCCCTAATGCCATTTCAAGACACTTAACCATAGCAGCAAGGCTGGTAACCAAACCAAAAGGTACTACCTTAAACTGGTAACATTTATTTTTATATAAAAAGGCTGTGAATTTCCAACATTCTTTGGCTAACGCAAATCTGCCAAAACCCACTTTTTAGGTCAAGACGCGACATGTATTTTACTCCTTGACATTTTACAAACAAATTTTCTGCATTGGGAGCACAATCGTAACATTTTTGTGTTATATTATTAAGATTTCGCATATCTAAGCAGATGCGTATATCGTTATTTTTTTCTTAACGACCACCATCGGGTTTAAAACATTACTATCTGCCCGTTCAATAATATTATTTTCTAACATCGTATTTATTTCACCTTCAACCTGTTGCTGATAATGTAATGGGATCGGATATGTTTTTCTTATAAATTTATTCTCGTCGCTTACTTGTATTTTATGTTCATAAACGTTGGTAATTGTGTGCTGCGTGTTGAAAATTGATTCATATTTATTTAAAAGATTATTTAAATGCTTTTGTTGACCATCCGTTATCTCCTTATCAGGCGCACCACCCTTAGCTGCTATCTTATTTAAGCGATTAACAGCTGGCTTCTGTAAGTCGACGGGACTATATCGGTCAACCGAATTGTCATATTCACTTCCCTGACTAAGGGAATAACTCTACTTAATTTTATGTTTTGACTTTTTAACTGTGCATTCAAGCGTTTTATTAGTAAAATCAATTGTTTCGTGTATGTTTCTTAATGTGTCCGTACCTACTATGACGTCGTACACTAGATTTTTGACTATAAGAACAGGTATTTCCATTTCCATCCCTTGTGAATTTATTGTGATAAGTGCTTGCTTATTAATAGTTTGTGAATCACCTGTGGCTGTTGTGACAAATGTATTGTTGACAGGTAAGATCGGTGTTTTTTTTAATTGGTGTTTATGTTTGTTAATGAATTTTTCGCTGATTAGAGAAATTTGCGCAAAAGTATCAAATAATACATTTCCGACACATCCATTTATTTTCGCTCTCACAACAACCTCATTATCATTCTTATTTCTAACATTTTCCACATCATCATCAACCCAATTGTTATATATTAATTTATCTCTAACGTCTATAGGATATATGCCTGAAGCAATGTATATTTTCTCACTACTATTATCGTTTACATAAGATTTTCGACACTGGTGTTCGTTATGGTATGTTTTATTTATAATTTTCAATTTATCGCACGGACTCATGCCGTGCAACCCTACTCGTTTTGTGTTTGCTCTTCGCTGGTACTTGCTTCGGTAATTGCCGATACATTTCTTTGATTGCACTTTTGGAAATTAGGTTTATTTTTAAATTGTTGTGCTTGTTTTTGTTGTTGTTGTGGTTGTTGTGGCTGAAATTGTTTACGATCCAGTTCACTATTGTTATTAATATTACTTTGACTGTCAACATTATCCCATTTTGTTAACAATAGGAGTAGTTCCTCCAATGACTTAAGAACTTGTGTAATTACGGCGATTTGAATACCTCGTCCGAAATGATGAGCTAATTTATTAACTACCTCTGACTCTGTAAATTCTGGTTCAAGATATTTCGCACGAGATATGAGTTGGATTAAATAATTTTCTTTAGACCCTTTTAAACTGGAATACCTACCAAACTCCAGCTGTACGCGTATTTTACGCTGTATTTCGCTGTTCCAGTATCTCGCCCTAAAATGTCGTACCAGATCTTGATATGTGATTATTTTATCTTGTACTACCGTGAACCACTCAGCTGCAGTACCCTTTAACCTCCTGACTACATAGTTTATTTTATCCATCTCACTCAGGTTGTCGCCTATTGTGTCCATTTCTCGCTGGCAGTTATTCAGGAAGAGAAGCGGATTTTCGGATTCCCTGCCGAAGAATTTCAACTGTGAATTGTTTTCTTGTAAAGTTCTATAGATGAACGTGGTCTGGTTCCCAGTTGTCGAGGAATTCTGGAGTCGGGTCAGCTTTTGTTCCAGCTCCTGTATTCGCTGATCTTGTTCAGCTGCGAGCTCACTCACAGTAGATGTGTGTTGAACTACTCTTTCTTCTATTCCAGTGATTTTAGCTTCACATTCACTGATGCGAGAATTGTTCGCTTCTAAAGCGGTCTCAATATTGCTGCGAATTATTTCTACCTTTTCGCCTATACGTTTTTCGGTTGACTCTAAAAGTTGTTTATTTTGTTTAGCCTGTTCATGAACGGCTGTATAAATTTTTTTATTCTCATCGTGAAGCGATTGCAGTGATCTATTTTGTTTTACTGCTTCTTCTTTACTAGATTTAATTTCTTCCGACATTTTCTGCAGATTAGATTCACTTTCTTCTGACAGCTTTTGTATATTAGATTTACTTTCTTCGGACAGCTTTTGTATATTTGCCAATAATGCCGCCAATGTATTTTGTAATTCTAGTGATTCGGCCATATTGATTATTTATTTTTAAATTTATAAAATATTATAGTTTTATTTATAGTAACGGCAATATTTTTTTATACGTATTATTTCTAATAATGTCCGTTTATGTTATTATTATTATAGTCAGTCTCACAATCAAATGTAAACACTTAATCTAACACAGATAACAATAATAATTCAACCTCCATACAGATAATAACTCTATTGTTCAAATATCTGATAAGAGAGAGTATTCCAACTTTTATCTACCCTCCCTGACAACATAGAACAGCACCTATATATAGTTCAATGAATTTAGTCTCTACACACTCAAATATATTTCTTTTTTTTTTTAATTAATTTATTAATCGAGCCCAACGTTGGCAAGCGCCAAATATCCTTATGCAACAGATCAAACTTTATTATTCTAATAAGGATATTGTGAGTGTGTAGAAATCGATAAAAGTCTATTATGGAGGAGATGAAATATTATTTATTACATACAAATATTGTTTATAAAGATGTATAATGTTTTTTAAATTGTCCTGTATTGATTATATTAAATTGTTTGTATTGTTCGATTAATATGAATCGATTTTACTTGTTTGCTGCAACGTCCTCCTCTCGTCTCGTCGGTCCCGTCTCGTCGTCCTCTTCTACAGCTTCACTCCTTCCTGATGTCCTGGCGTCTCGTCGTCCTTGTACAGCAAGAAGCTCCAGCGGCGATATGTCAGAGTCTCGTAGTTATGTTTAACTGCTTCCACGATACCTTGTAGTGTCTTTATGTTCCCAATGCGGATATCTTAACTTACACGACACAGCACTGAATTTTATTTTAAATTTTAATTAATTATTTATCTTCTTGGTTCTTACCGCAAAACTTCGTTAAGAATTACAAAGTTTATAGTTTACTTTATATAAAATATTCCTACATTTGTAAGAGAACAACTCTCTTACTCAGGCACAATTTCCCCTAGCAACGTCGACAGACAGATGTCCTCAACCTAGCTCTGCAACGTATGAATCTCACTGAATTTGGTGTAATTTGATAGGTCAAGCCCAAGTCACATGATTGATGGAACAACCAGATAAACAAAATTTATGAATACTTTGTATAATTTTGCATAGTCCTGCATGGAAATTATCTACAATTGTTATTACCCTATCATTGATAGAGTTACACTTGAGTTTTGCTTTACTTAAACAATCATATTTCTAAAATAATTACAAACCTCAGAGTATACACAAATCGAAGATATTTATTTAAATAATTCCTTGTCAAATTTCATGTAAATCGGTTAACTACCACTGCCGCTATATCGATCGCAGATTATCACACCCGCACACGCGCACCAATTCATACGAAAAATACATGACAATATAGTACATTTTTTTATGAAGAGTTTGGTGTAACATATATGCTTATCAATTTTAAAATACAAAACTTATGACTAAAAAACACAATATTACACAAAACAAATTTAAACAAGAAAATGCTTGCCATTCATGTACTATGATATAAACAGCATATCTTATCATCCTGTGTTCTGTTGCAGTATTAACCCCTCCACGTATAAAAAAAAAATTTTTTTTATATGGATTACATTTTTTTTTTTAAACCTAAATGGACATAATTTCTTCCCAATAATCATAATCATCGAAATAATAACATAATAACTTCAAAAAATCAAATAACTGAATAGCTTCTATCAAACAACATTTCCCCAACTGTCACTTTTTGACAACTCTAATTGTAAACAAACAAAAGCACATGGCTGCTTATCACCAAACATTGCTGAACACTGATAAGGATGTCAATATCAGACGTCATTCGGCTATATCTACAGTTCAACCATACATTTTTCAACATGATTACAATTATTCTTATTTTACATATAATTTTATACAATTGCATAACATACATACTCCTATATCCTGGCATATTAAATTCAATTATCCTTAATGTAATATTTTCTTAAAGATGATGCATGGAACTTCCCTATCACCCTGTTTGTATTTGGGTTAGTGACAATGTATGTATTTTTACCCACTTGTTCCGATAAAATATATGGACCGTTGTATAATCTGAAGAATTTTGCTGCCGTATTATCTTCCATGTGGCCAGCATTTAACGCACGCAAGAGTACCTTCTCGCCAGTTCTGAACGTTACCAGTTTGTGATCCGCATTAAATTTCTCCGTCCGTTCTTCGGCACACTTTTTAATGCGTCTCCTTGCTTCTATCTTTTTAACCAGATTTGGAATAAGCAAATTCTGCGTTGCAATCCTCCTGATGCACCCATCCCAGACACGCTTTGGCCTTTCCCCAGTTTGTAGTTCGTTAGGTGTAAACCCTGTAGTGTCATTGTAATTCTCGTTGATGGACGCCTCGAAAAACTCGAGATAATCCGGCCACATACTCTGGTTGGTATTACAATAAGTGCGAAACAGACGCCCTAACTCCCTGTTGACCCTTTCGGCAAGGTTGCCTTGCGGTCTCCGGATTGCTGTCAACACTGCCTGTACATTGTGCTTCTCTAATTCGGACTGCCATTTCTTGTTGGTGAATTGCTTACCCTGGTCAGATAGAATTTTCTTCACTAGACCATATTTCGGAATGTATTTATTTAATATAACATTTAATACTGCCATCGTGGTAGGTCGTCCAATGGCATATAAACTTACGTTCTTAGAAAATGCATCTGTGCAAACAATTAGGTTCTTCATACCCCTTGCAGCACGTGGTAGCGGACCTAAAAAGTCGATACACAGTAGATCATTCTTATTCTTGGTAATGATGTTACCCGTCTCCACATAGGTGTGTTGATTTGGGTATTTAGCTGCTTGGCACATGTGACATGTACGCAAAATAGACTTAACTTTCCTTGCCATGTTCAACCATACAAAGTCTTCTCTCATCGCCAAATAACATTTATAAGCTCCAGCATGAGCAAGACTTTCATGACAAGCCCACGTTAAATCTTCTACGAGATCATCAGGAACCATAATTTTCCATTGTCCGTCGATTATTTTATACAGTACATCCCTGTCGATTTTGTACTTCGGGTCGTCTTGCCTTTGTATTTCTTCGCTAATTTTTCTTAATTTTGCGTCCTTTTGTTGTTCCAGATTTACCAATTTCAACCTATTCTTTAAGTCATCTGGTACTGTATACTTGACTGCTAGAATTTGAGTTTCACTCCTGGTCGCGGAGTACTGTTCTTCGATGATGGGGGGATATCTACTCAGAGTATCAGCAGTTTTATTCTCACTGGCTTTACAATATTTGATGCTGAAATCATATTCTTGGATCGCCATGATCCAACGCGATATCCGCGCATTGGCCAGTTTACAATTAAGCATGAAAGATAAAGCCTGATTATCTGAGAGAATTTCAAAGTGTTGACCCACCAGGTAATATCTAATTTTACTGATACAATAAACAATTGCAAGAATCTCTTTTTCAGACGTAAAATATTTTTTTTCGGCACCTTTTAACGATCTACTTACATGTGCAATCACCTTATGTTCTCCTTTATTATTTCGTTGATATAACACACCACCGATCGCGTAGTCTGAAGCATCACAGTTGAGTACATACATTCCTTCTTTTTCCGGGTGGAACACGTGTAAGTTCTTACTGTATAATTCTTTTGTAGCATTGAAAGCTGCCTCATGTCGCTCTTCCCATCTCCATTTGGTAGTCTTCCTTAACAATTCCAGCAGCGTTTCTATGGTTTTTGAATATTCCGGTGTGAAACGGCGAAAATATCCAGTCAATCCAAGGAACGCTCTGATATCTTTCACTTTCGTTGGATTTGGAAATTCCGTAATGGCCTGAATTTTCTCCGGGTCAGTACTAACACCATCTGCAGAAATAATATGGCCGAGGAAGTTTATTTCTGACTTTCCAAATTCGCATTTTTCTAAGTTGAGCGCAAGGTTCGCATCCCGTAACTTGCGGAATACGATATCCAGGTGCTGCATATGTTCCTCGAACGACTTCGATATAATAAGTATGTCGTCAACAAACACACTCACAAAATCATCGACCTCAGGCCCTAATGCCAATTCAAGACACTTAACCATAGCAGCAAGGCTGGTAACCAAACCAAAAGGTACTACCTTAAACTGGTAACATTCATTTTTATATAAAAAGGCTGTGAATTTCCAACATTCTTTGGCTAACGCAAATCTGCCAAAACCCACTTTTTAGGTCAAGACGCGACATGTATTTTACTCCTTGACATTTTACAAACAAATTTTCTGCATTGGGAGCACAATCGTAACATTTTTGTGTTATATTATTAAGATTTCGCATATCTAAGCAGATGCGTATATCGTTATTTTTTTCTTAACGACCACCATCGGGTTTAAAACATTACTATCTGCCCGTTCAATAATATTATTTTCTAACATCGTATTTATTTCACCTTCAACCTGTTGCTGATAATGTAATGGGATCGGATATGTTTTTCTTATAAATTTATTCTCGTCGCTTACTTGTATTTTATGTTCATAAACGTTGGTAATTGTGTGCTGCGTGTTGAAAATTGATTCATATTTATTTAAAAGATTATTTAAATGCTTTTGTTGACCATCCGTTATCTCCTTATCAGGCGCACCACCCTTAGCTGCTATCTTATTTAAGCGATTAACAGCTGGCTTCTGTAAGTCGACGGGACTATATCGGTCAACCGAATTGTCATATTCACTTCCCTGACTAAGGGAATAACCCTACTTAATTTTATGTTTTGACTTTTTAACTGTGCATTCAAGCGTTTTATTAGTAAAATCAATTGTTTCGTGTATGTTTCTTAATGTGTCCGTACCTACTATGACGTCGTACACTAGATTTTTGACTATAAGAACAGGTATTTCCATTTCCATCCCTTGTGAATTTATTGTGATAAGTGCTTGCTTATTAATAGTTTGTGAATCACCTGTGGCTGTTGTGACAAATGTATTGTTGACAGGTAAGATCGGTGATTTTTTTAATTGGTGTTTATGTTTGTTAATGAATTTTTCGCTGATTAGAGAAATTTGCGCACCAGTATCAAATAATACATTTCCGACACATCCATTTATTTTCGCTCTCACAACAACCTCATTATCATTCTTATTTCTAACATTTTCCACATCATCATCAACCCAATTGTTATATATTAATTTATCTCTAACGTCTATAGGATATATGCCTGAAGCAATGTATATTTTCTCACTACTATTATCGTTTACATAAGATTTTCGACACTGGTGTTCGTTATGGTATGTTTTATTTATAATTTTCAATTTATCGCACGGACTCATGCCGTGCAACCCTACTCGTTTTGTGTTTGCTCTTCGCTGGTACTTGCTTCGGTAATTGCCGATACATTTATTTGATTGCACTTTTGGAAATTAGGTTTATTTTTAAATGTTGTGCTTGTTTTTGTTGTTGTTGTGGTTGTTGTGGCTGAAATTGTTTACGAGCCAGTTCACTATTGTTATTACTATTACTTTGACTGTCAACATTATCCCATTTTGTTAACAATAGGAGTAGTTCCTCCAATGACTTAAGACCTTGTGTAATTACGGCGATTTGAATACCTCGTCCGAAATGATGAGCTAATTTATTAACTACCTCTGACTCTGTAAATTCTGGTTCAAGATATTTCGCACGAGATATGAGTTGGATTAAATAATTTTCTTTAGACCCTTTTAAACTGGAATACCTACCAAACTCCAGCTGTACGCGTATTTTACGCTGTATTTCGCTGTTCCAGTATCTCGCCCTAAAATGTCGTACCAGATCTTGATATGTGATTATTTTATCTTGTACTACCGTGAACCACTCAGCTGCAGTACCCTTTAACCTCCTGACTACATAGTTTATTTTATCCATCTCACTCAGGTTGTCGCCTATTGTGTCCATTTCTCGCTGGCAGTTATTCAGGAAGAGAAGCGGATTTTCGGATTCCCTGCCGAAGAATTTCAACTGTGAATTGTTTTCTTGTAAAGTTCTATAGATGAACGTGGTCTGGTTCCCAGTTGTCGAGGAATTCTGGAGTCGGGTCAGCTTTTGTTCCAGCTCCTGTATTCGCTGATCTTGTTCAGCTGCGAGCTCACTCACAGTAGATGTGTGTTGAACTACTCTTTCTTCTATTCCAGTGATTTTAGCTTCACATTCACTGATGCGAGAATTGTTCGCTTCTAAAGCGGTCTCAATATTGCTGCGAATTATTTCTACCTTTTCGCCTATACGTTTTTCGGTTGACTCTAAAAGTTGTTTATTTTGTTTAGCCTGTTCATGAACGGCTGTATAAATTTTTTTATTCTCATCGTGAAGCGATTGCAGTGATCTATTTTGTTTTACTGCTTCTTCTTTACTAGATTTAATTTCTTCCGACATTTTCTGCAGATTAGATTCACTTTCTTCTGACAGCTTTTGTATATTAGATTTACTTTCTTCGGACAGCTTTTGTATATTTGCCAATAATGCCGCCAATGTATTTTGTAATTCTAGTGATTCGGCCATATTGATTATTTATTTTTAAATTTATAAAATATTATAGTTTTATTTATAGTAACGGCAATATTTTTTTATACGTATTATTTCTAATAATGTCCGTTTATGTTATTATTATTATAGTCAGTCTCACAATCAAATGTAAACACTTAATCTAACACAGATAACAATAATAATTCAACCTCCATACAGATAATAACTCTATTGTTCAAATATCTGATAAGAGAGAGTATTCCAACTTTTATCTACCCTCCCTGACAACATAGAACAGCACCTATATATAGTTCAATGAATTTAGTCTCTACACACTCAAATATATTTCTTTTTTTTTTTAATTAATTTATTAATCGAGCCCAACGTTGGCAAGCGCCAAATATCCTTATGCAACAGATCAAACTTTATTATTCTAATAAGGATATTGTGAGTGTGTAGAAATCAATAAAAGTCTATTATAGAGGAGATGAAATATTATTTATTACATACAAATATTGTTTATAAAGATGTATAATGTTTTTTAAATTGTCCTGTATTGATTATATTAAATTGTTTGTATTGTTCGATTAATATGAATCGATTTTACTTGTTTGCTGCAACGTCCTCCTCTCGTCTCGTCGGTCCCGTCTCGTCGTCCTCTTCTACAGCTTCACTCCTTCCTGGTGTCCTGGCGTCCTGGCGTCTCGTCGTCCTTGTACAGCAAGCGGCTCCAGCGGCGATATTATTTCAGAGCCTCGTAGTTATGTTTAACTGCTTCCACGATACCTTGTAGTGTCTTTAAGTTCCCAATGCGGATATCTTAACTTACACGACACAGCACTGAATTTTATTTTAAATTTTAATTAATTACTTATCCTCTTGGTTCTTACCGCAAAACTTCGTTAAGAATTACAAGGTTTATAGTTTACTTTATATAAAATATTCCTACATTTGTAAGAGAACAACTCTCTTACTCGGACACAACTTCTCCTAGCAACGTCAACAGACAGACTGTCCTCAACCTAGCTCTGCAACGTATGAAACTCACTGAATTTGGTGTAATTTGATAGGTCAAGCCCAAGTCACATGATTGATGGAACAACCAGATAAACAAAATTTATGAATCTTTGTATAATTTTGCATAGTCCTGCATGGAAATTATCTACAATTGTTATTACCCTATCATTGATAGAGTTACACTTGAGTTTTGCTTTACTTAAACAATCATATTTCTAAAATAATTACAAACCTCAGAGTATACACAAATCGAAGATATTTATTTAAATAATTCCTTGTCAAATTTTCATGTAAATCGGTTAACTACCACTGCCGCTATATCGATCGCAGATTATCACACCCGCACACGCGCACCAATTCATACGAAAAATACATGACAATATAGTACATTTTTTTGTTAAGAGTTTGGTGTAACATATATGCTTATCAATTTTTAAATACAAAACTTATGACTAAAAAACACAATATTACACAAAAGAAATTTAAACAAGAAAATGCTTGTCATTCATGTACTCTGATATAAACAGCATATCTTATCATCCTGTGTTCTGTTGCCGGTTTAACCCCTCCACGTATAAAAAAAAAATTTTTTTTATATGGATTACATTTTTTTTTTAAACCTAAATGGACATAATTTCTTCCCAATAATCATAATCATCGAAATAATAACATAATAACTTCAAAAAATCAAAATAACTGAATAGCTTCTATCAAACAACATTTCCCCAACTTTCACTTTTTGACAACTCTAATTGTAAACAAACAAAAGCACATGGCTGCTTATCACCAAACATTGCTGAACACTGATAAGGATGTCAATATCAGACGTCATTCGGCTATATCTACAGTTCAACCATACATTTTTCAACATGATTACAATTATTCTTATTTTACATATAATTTTATACAATTGCATAACATACATACTCCTATATCCTGGCATATTAAATTCAATTATCCTTAATGTAATATTTTCTTAAAGATGATGCATGGAACTTCCCTATCACCCTGTTTGTATTTGGGTTAGTGACAATGTATGTATTTTTACCCACTTGTTCCGATAAAATATATGGACCGTTGTATAATCTGAAGAATTTTGCTGCCGTATTATCTTCCATGTGGCCAGCATTTAACGCACGCAAGAGTACCTTCTCGCCAGTTCTGAACGTTACCAGTTTGTGATCCGCATTAAATTTCTCCGTCCGTTCTTCGGCACACTTTTTAATGCGTCTCCTTGCTTCTATCTTTTTAACCAGATTTGGAATAAGCAAATTCTGCGTTGCAATCCTCCTGATGCACCCATCCCAGACACGCTTTGGCCTTTCCCCAGTTTGTAGTTCGTTAGGTGTAAACCCTGTAGTGTCATTGTAATTCCCGTTGATGGACGCCTCGAAAAACTCGAGATAATCCGGCCACATACTCTGGTTGGTATTACAATAAGTGCGAAACAGACGCCCTAACTCCCTGTTGACCCTTTCGGCAAGGTTGCCTTGCGGTCTCCGGATTGCTGTCAACACTGCCTGTATATTGTGCTTCTCTAATTCGGACTGCCATTTCTTGTTGGTGAATTGCTTACCCTGGTCAGATAGAATTTTCTTCACTAAACCATATTTCGGAATGTATTTATTTAATATAACATTTAATACTGCCATCGTGGTAGGTCGTCCAATGGCATATAAACTTACGTTCTTAGAAAATGCATCTGTGCAAACAATTAGGTTCTTCATACCCCTTGCAGCACGTGGTAGCGGACCTAAAAAGTCGATACACAGTAGATCATTCTTATTCTTGGTAATGATGTTACCCGTCTCCACATAGGTGTGTTGATTTGGGTATTTAGCTGCTTGGCACATGTGACATGTACGCAAAATAGACTTAACTTTCCTTGCCATGTTCAACCATACAAAGTCTTCTCTCATCGCCAAATAACATTTATAAGCTCCAGCATGAGCAAGACTTTCATGACAAGCCCACGTTAAATCTTCTACGAGATCATCAGGAACCATAATTTTCCATTGTCCGTCGATTATTTTATACAGTACATCCCTGTCGATTTTGTACTTCGGGTCGTCTTGCCTTTGTATTTCTTCGCTAATTTTTCTTAATTTTGCGTCCTTTTGTTGTTCCAGATTTACCAATTTCAACCTATTCTTTAAGTCATCTGGTACTGTATACTTGACTGCTAGAATTTGAGTTTCACTCCTGGTCGCGGAGTACTGTTCTTCGATGATGGGGGGATATCTACTCAGAGTATCAGCAGTTTTATTCTCACTGGCTTTACAATATTTGATGCTGAAATCATATTCTTGGATCGCCATGATCCAACGCGATATCCGCGCATTGGCCAGTTTACAATTAAGCATGAAAGATAAAGCCTGATTATCTGAGAGAATTTCAAAGTGTTGACCCACCAGGTAATATCTAATTTTACTGATACAATAAACAATTGCAAGAATCTCTTTTTCAGACGTAAAATATTTTTTTTCGGCACCTTTTAACGATCTACTTACATGTGCAATCACCTTATGTTCTCCTTTATTATTTCGTTGATATAACACACCACCGATCGCGTAGTCTGAAGCATCACAGTTGAGTACATACATTCCTTCTTTTTCCGGGTGGAACACGTGTAAGTTCTTACTGTATAATTCTTTTGTAGCATTGAAAGCTGCCTCATGTCGCTCTTCCCATCTCCATTTGGTAGTCTTCCTTAACAATTCCAGCAGCGTTTCTATGGTTTTTGAATATTCCGGTGTGAAACGGCGAAAATATCCAGTCAATCCAAGGAACGCTCTGATATCTTTCACTTTCGTTGGATTTGGAAATTCCGTAATGGCCTGAATTTTCTCCGGGTCAGTACTAACACCATCTGCAGAAATAATATGGCCGAGGAAGTTTATTTCTGACTTTCCAAATTCGCATTTTTCTAAGTTGAGCGCAAGGTTCGCATCCCGTAACTTGCGGAATACGATATCCAGGTGCTGCATATGTTCCTCGAACGACTTCGATATAATAAGTATGTCGTCAACAAACACACTCACAAAATCATCGACCTCAGGCCCTAATGCCAATTCAAGACACTTAACCATAGCAGCAAGGCTGGTAACCAAACCAAAAGGTACTACCTTAAACTGGTAACATTTATTTTTATATAAAAAGGCTGTGAATTTCCAACATTCTTTGGCTAACGCAAATCTGCCAAAACCCACTTTTTAGGTCAAGACGCGACATGTATTTTACTCTTTGACATTTTACAAACAAATTTTCTGCATTGGGAGCACAATCGTAACATTTTTGTGTTATATTATTAAGATTTCGCATATCTAAGCAGATGCGTATATCGTTATTTTTTTCTTAACGACCACCATCGGGTTTAAAACATTACTATCTGCCCGTTCAATAATATTATTTTCTAACATCGTATTTATTTCACCTTCAACCTGTTGCTGATAATGTAATGGGATCGGATATGTTTTTCTTATAAATTTATTCTCGTCGCTTACTTGTATTTTATGTTCATAAACGTTGGTAATTGTGTGCTGCGTGTTGAAAATTGATTCATATTTATTTAAAAGATTATTTAAATGCTTTTGTTGACCATCCGTTATCTCCTTATCAGGCGCACCACCCTTAGCTGCTATCTTATTTAAGCGATTAACAGCTGGCTTCTGTAAGTCGACGGGACTATATCGGTCAACCGAATTGTCAAATTCACTTCCCTGACTAAGGGAATAACCCTACTTAATTTTATGTTTTGCCTTTTTATCTGTGCATTCAAGCGTTTTATTAGTAAAATCAATTGTTTCGTGTATGTTTCTTAATGTGTCCGTACCTACTATGACGTCGTACACTAGATTTTTGACTATAAGAACAGGTATTTCCATTTCCATCCCTTGTGAATTTATTGTGATAAGTGCTTGCTTATTAATAGTTTGTGAATCACCTGTGGCTGTTGTGACAAATGTATTGTTGACAGGTAAGATCGGTGTTTTTTTTAATTGGTGTTTATGTTTGTTAATGAATTTTTCGCTGATTAGAGAAATTTGCGCACCAGTATCAAATAATACATTTCCGACACATCCATTTATTTTCGCTCTCACAACAACCTCATTATCATTCTTATTTCTAACATTTTCCACATCATCATCAACCCAATTGTTATATATTAATTTATCTCTAACGTCTATAGGATATATGCCTGAAGCAATGTATATTTTCTCACTACTATTATCGTTTACATAAGATTTTCGACACTGGTGTTCGTTATGGTATGTTTTATTTATAATTTTCAATTTATCGCACGGACTCATGCCGTGCAACCCTACTCGTTTTGTGTTTGCTCTTCGCTGGTACTTGCTTCGGTAATTGCCGATACATTTATTTGATTGCACTTTTGGAAATTAGGTTTATTTTTAAATGTTGTGCTTGTTTTTGTTGTTGTTGTGGTTGTTGTGGCTGAAATTGTTTACGAGCCAGTTCACTATTGTTATTACTATTACTTTGACTGTCAACATTATCCCATTTTGTTAACAATAGGAGTAGTTCCTCCAATGACTTAAGACCTTGTGTAATTACGGCGATTTGAATACCTCGTCCGAAATGATGAGCTAATTTATTAACTACCTCTGACTCTGTAAATTCTGGTTCAAGATATTTCGCACGAGATATGAGTTGGATTAAATAATTTTCTTTAGACCCTTTTAAACTGGAATACCTACCAAACTCCAGCTGTACGCGTATTTTACGCTGTATTTCGCTGTTCCAGTATCTCGCCCTAAAATGTCGTACCAGATCTTGATATGTGATTATTTTATCTTGTACTACCGTGAACCACTCAGCTGCAGTACCCTTTAACCTCCTGACTACATAGTTTATTTTATCCATCTCACTCAGGTTGTCGCCTATTGTGTCCATTTCTCGCTGGCAGTTATTCAGGAAGAGAAGCGGATTTTCGGATTCCCTGCCGAAGAATTTCAACTGTGAATTGTTTTCTTGTAAAGTTCTATAGATGAACGTGGTCTGGTTCCCAGTTGTCGAGGAATTCTGGAGTCGGGTCAGCTTTTGTTCCAGCTCCTGTATTCGCTGATCTTGTTCAGCTGCGAGCTCACTCACAGTAGATGTGTGTTGAACTACTCTTTCTTCTATTCCAGTGATTTTAGCTTCACATTCACTGATGCGAGAATTGTTCGCTTCTAAAGCGGTCTCAATATTGCTGCGAATTATTTCTACCTTTTCGCCTATACGTTTTTCGGTTGACTCTAAAAGTTGTTTATTTTGTTTAGCCTGTTCATGAACGGCTGTATAAATTTTTTTATTCTCATCGTGAAGCGATTGCAGTGATCTATTTTGTTTTACTGCTTCTTCTTTACTAGATTTAATTTCTTCCGACATTTTCTGCAGATTAGATTCACTTTCTTCTGACAGCTTTTGTATATTAGATTTACTTTCTTCGGACAGCTTTTGTATATTTGCCAATAATGCCGCCAATGTATTTTGTAATTCTAGTGATTCGGCCATATTGATTATTTATTTTTAAATTTATAAAATATTATAGTTTTATTTATAGTAACGGCAATATTTTTTTATACGTATTATTTCTAATAATGTCCGTTTATGTTATTATTATTATAGTCAGTCTCACAATCAAATGTAAACACTTAATCTAACACAGATAACAATAATAATTCAACCTCCATACAGATAATAACTCTATTGTTCAAATATCTGATAAGAGAGAGTATTCCAACTTTTATCTACCCTCCCTGACAACATAGAACAGCACCTATATATAGTTCAATGAATTTAGTCTCTACACACTCAAATATATTTCTTTTTTTTTTTAATTAATTTATTAATCGAGCCCAACGTTGGCAAGCGCCAAATATCCTTATGCAACAGATCAAACTTTATTATTCTAATAAGGATATTGTGAGTGTGTAGAAATCGATAAAAGTCTATTATGGAGGAGATGAAATATTATTTATTACATACAAATATTGTTTATAAAGATGTATAATGTTTTTTAAATTGTCCTGTATTGATTATATTAAATTGTTTGTATTGTTCGATTAATATGAATCGATTTTACTTGTTTGCTGCAACGTCCTCCTCTCGTCTCGTCGGTCCCGTCTCGTCGTCCTCTTCTACAGCTTCACTCCTTCCTGATGTCCTGGCGTCTCGTCGTCCTTGTACAGCAAGAAGCTCCAGCGGCGATATGTCAGAGTCTCGTAGTTATGTTTAACTGCTTCCACGATACCTTGTAGTGTCTTTATGTTCCCAATGCGGATATCTTAACTTACACGACACAGCACTGAATTTTATTTTAAATTTTAATTAATTATTTATCTTCTTGGTTCTTACCGCAAAACTTCGTTAAGAATTACAAAGTTTATAGTTTACTTTATATAAAATATTCCTACATTTGTAAGAGAACAACTCTCTTACTCAGGCACAATTTCCCCTAGCAACGTCGACAGACAGATGTCCTCAACCTAGCTCTGCAACGTATGAATCTCACTGAATTTGGTGTAATTTGATAGGTCAAGCCCAAGTCACATGATTGATGGAACAACCAGATAAACAAAATTTATGAATACTTTGTATAATTTTGCATAGTCCTGCATGGAAATTATCTACAATTGTTATTACCCTATCATTGATAGAGTTACACTTGAGTTTTGCTTTACTTAAACAATCATATTTCTAAAATAATTACAAACCTCAGAGTATACACAAATCGAAGATATTTATTTAAATAATTCCTTGTCAAATTTTCATGTAAATCGGTTAACTACCACTGCCGCTATATCGATCGCAGATTATCACACCCGCACACGCGCACCAATTCATACGAAAAATACATGACAATATAGTACATTTTTTTATGAAGAGTTTGGTGTAACATATATGCTTATCAATTTTAAAATACAAAACTTATGACTAAAAAACACAATATTACACAAAACAAATTTAAACAAGAAAATGCTTGCCATTCATGTACTATGATATAAACAGCATATCTTATCATCCTGTGTTCTGTTGCAGTATTAACCCCTCCACGTATAAAAAAAAAATTTTTTTTATATGGATTACATTTTTTTTTTTAAACCTAAATGGACATAATTTCTTCCCAATAATCATAATCATCGAAATAATAACATAATAACTTCAAAAAATCAAAATAACTGAATAGCTTCTATCAAACAACATTTCCCCAACTGTCACTTTTTGACAACTCTAATTGTAAACAAACAAAAGCACATGGCTGCTTATCACCAAACATTGCTGAACACTGATAAGGATGTCAATATCAGACGTCATTCGGCTATATCTACAGTTCAACCATACATTTTTCAACATGATTACAATTATTCTTATTTTACATATAATTTTATACAATTGCATAACATACATACTCCTATATCCTGGCATATTAAATTCAATTATCCTTAATGTAATATTTTCTTAAAGATGATGCATGGAACTTCCCTATCACCCTGTTTGTATTTGGGTTAGTGACAATGTATGTATTTTTACCCACTTGTTCCGATAAAATATATGGACCGTTGTATAATCTGAAGAATTTTGCTGCCGTATTATCTTCCATGTGGCCAGCATTTAACGCACGCAAGAGTACCTTCTCGCCAGTTCTGAACGTTACCAGTTTGTGATCCGCATTAAATTTCTCCGTCCGTTCTTCGGCACACTTTTTAATGCGTCTCCTTGCTTCTATCTTTTTAACCAGATTTGGAATAAGCAAATTCTGCGTTGCAATCCTCCTGATGCACCCATCCCAGACACGCTTTGGCCTTTCCCCAGTTTGTAGTTCGTTAGGTGTAAACCCTGTAGTGTCATTGTAATTCTCGTTGATGGACGCCTCGAAAAACTCGAGATAATCCGGCCACATACTCTGGTTGGTATTACAATAAGTGCGAAACAGACGCCCTAACTCCCTGTTGACCCTTTCGGCAAGGTTGCCTTGCGGTCTCCGGATTGCTGTCAACACTGCCTGTACATTGTGCTTCTCTAATTCGGACTGCCATTTCTTGTTGGTGAATTGCTTACCCTGGTCAGATAGAATTTTCTTCACTAGACCATATTTCGGAATGTATTTATTTAATATAACATTTAATACTGCCATCGTGGTAGGTCGTCCAATGGCATATAAACTTACGTTCTTAGAAAATGCATCTGTGCAAACAATTAGGTTCTTCATACCCCTTGCAGCACGTGGTAGCGGACCTAAAAAGTCGATACACAGTAGATCATTCTTATTCTTGGTAATGATGTTACCCGTCTCCACATAGGTGTGTTGATTTGGGTATTTAGCTGCTTGGCACATGTGACATGTACGCAAAATAGACTTAACTTTCCTTGCCATGTTCAACCATACAAAGTCTTCTCTCATCGCCAAATAACATTTATAAGCTCCAGCATGAGCAAGACTTTCATGACAAGCCCACGTTAAATCTTCTACGAGATCATCAGGAACCATAATTTTCCATTGTCCGTCGATTATTTTATACAGTACATCCCTGTCGATTTTGTACTTCGGGTCGTCTTGCCTTTGTATTTCTTCGCTAATTTTTCTTAATTTTGCGTCCTTTTGTTGTTCCAGATTTACCAATTTCAACCTATTCTTTAAGTCATCTGGTACTGTATACTTGACTGCTAGAATTTGAGTTTCACTCCTGGTCGCGGAGTACTGTTCTTCGATGATGGGGGGATATCTACTCAGAGTATCAGCAGTTTTATTCTCACTGGCTTTACAATATTTGATGCTGAAATCATATTCTTGGATCGCCATGATCCAACGCGATATCCGCGCATTGGCCAGTTTACAATTAAGCATGAAAGATAAAGCCTGATTATCTGAGAGAATTTCAAAGTGTTGACCCACCAGGTAATATCTAATTTTACTGATACAATAAACAATTGCAAGAATCTCTTTTTCAGACGTAAAATATTTTTTTTCGGCACCTTTTAACGATCTACTTACATGTGCAATCACCTTATGTTCTCCTTTATTATTTCGTTGATATAACACACCACCGATCGCGTAGTCTGAAGCATCACAGTTGAGTACATACATTCCTTCTTTTTCCGGGTGGAACACGTGTAAGTTCTTACTGTATAATTCTTTTGTAGCATTGAAAGCTGCCTCATGTCGCTCTTCCCATCTCCATTTGGTAGTCTTCCTTAACAATTCCAGCAGCGTTTCTATGGTTTTTGAATATTCCGGTGTGAAACGGCGAAAATATCCAGTCAATCCAAGGAACGCTCTGATATCTTTCACTTTCGTTGGATTTGGAAATTCCGTAATGGCCTGAATTTTCTCCGGGTCAGTACTAACACCATCTGCAGAAATAATATGGCCGAGGAAGTTTATTTCTGACTTTCCAAATTCGCATTTTTCTAAGTTGAGCGCAAGGTTCGCATCCCGTAACTTGCGGAATACGATATCCAGGTGCTGCATATGTTCCTCGAACGACTTCGATATAATAAGTATGTCGTCAACAAACACACTCACAAAATCATCGACCTCAGGCCCTAATGCCAATTCAAGACACTTAACCATAGCAGCAAGGCTGGTAACCAAACCAAAAGGTACTACCTTAAACTGGTAACATTCATTTTTATATAAAAAGGCTGTGAATTTCCAACATTCTTTGGCTAACGCAAATCTGCCAAAACCCACTTTTTAGGTCAAGACGCGACATGTATTTTACTCCTTGACATTTTACAAACAAATTTTCTGCATTGGGAGCACAATCGTAACATTTTTGTGTTATATTATTAAGATTTCGCATATCTAAGCAGATGCGTATATCGTTATTTTTTTCTTAACGACCACCATCGGGTTTAAAACATTACTATCTGCCCGTTCAATAATATTATTTTCTAACATCGTATTTATTTCACCTTCAACCTGTTGCTGATAATGTAATGGGATCGGATATGTTTTTCTTATAAATTTATTCTCGTCGCTTACTTGTATTTTATGTTCATAAACGTTGGTAATTGTGTGCTGCGTGTTGAAAATTGATTCATATTTATTTAAAAGATTATTTAAATGCTTTTGTTGACCATCCGTTATCTCCTTATCAGGCGCACCACCCTTAGCTGCTATCTTATTTAAGCGATTAACAGCTGGCTTCTGTAAGTCGACGGGACTATATCGGTCAACCGAATTGTCATATTCACTTCCCTGACTAAGGGAATAACCCTACTTAATTTTATGTTTTGACTTTTTAACTGTGCATTCAAGCGTTTTATTAGTAAAATCAATTGTTTCGTGTATGTTTCTTAATGTGTCCGTACCTACTATGACGTCGTACACTAGATTTTTGACTATAAGAACAGGTATTTCCATTTCCATCCCTTGTGAATTTATTGTGATAAGTGCTTGCTTATTAATAGTTTGTGAATCACCTGTGGCTGTTGTGACAAATGTATTGTTGACAGGTAAGATCGGTGATTTTTTTAATTGGTGTTTATGTTTGTTAATGAATTTTTCGCTGATTAGAGAAATTTGCGCACCAGTATCAAATAATACATTTCCGACACATCCATTTATTTTCGCTCTCACAACAACCTCATTATCATTCTTATTTCTAACATTTTCCACATCATCATCAACCCAATTGTTATATATTAATTTATCTCTAACGTCTATAGGATATATGCCTGAAGCAATGTATATTTTCTCACTACTATTATCGTTTACATAAGATTTTCGACACTGGTGTTCGTTATGGTATGTTTTATTTATAATTTTCAATTTATCGCACGGACTCATGCCGTGCAACCCTACTCGTTTTGTGTTTGCTCTTCGCTGGTACTTGCTTCGGTAATTGCCGATACATTTATTTGATTGCACTTTTGGAAATTAGGTTTATTTTTAAATGTTGTGCTTGTTTTTGTTGTTGTTGTGGTTGTTGTGGCTGAAATTGTTTACGAGCCAGTTCACTATTGTTATTACTATTACTTTGACTGTCAACATTATCCCATTTTGTTAACAATAGGAGTAGTTCCTCCAATGACTTAAGACCTTGTGTAATTACGGCGATTTGAATACCTCGTCCGAAATGATGAGCTAATTTATTAACTACCTCTGACTCTGTAAATTCTGGTTCAAGATATTTCGCACGAGATATGAGTTGGATTAAATAATTTTCTTTAGACCCTTTTAAACTGGAATACCTACCAAACTCCAGCTGTACGCGTATTTTACGCTGTATTTCGCTGTTCCAGTATCTCGCCCTAAAATGTCGTACCAGATCTTGATATGTGATTATTTTATCTTGTACTACCGTGAACCACTCAGCTGCAGTACCCTTTAACCTCCTGACTACATAGTTTATTTTATCCATCTCACTCAGGTTGTCGCCTATTGTGTCCATTTCTCGCTGGCAGTTATTCAGGAAGAGAAGCGGATTTTCGGATTCCCTGCCGAAGAATTTCAACTGTGAATTGTTTTCTTGTAAAGTTCTATAGATGAACGTGGTCTGGTTCCCAGTTGTCGAGGAATTCTGGAGTCGGGTCAGCTTTTGTTCCAGCTCCTGTATTCGCTGATCTTGTTCAGCTGCGAGCTCACTCACAGTAGATGTGTGTTGAACTACTCTTTCTTCTATTCCAGTGATTTTAGCTTCACATTCACTGATGCGAGAATTGTTCGCTTCTAAAGCGGTCTCAATATTGCTGCGAATTATTTCTACCTTTTCGCCTATACGTTTTTCGGTTGACTCTAAAAGTTGTTTATTTTGTTTAGCCTGTTCATGAACGGCTGTATAAATTTTTTTATTCTCATCGTGAAGCGATTGCAGTGATCTATTTTGTTTTACTGCTTCTTCTTTACTAGATTTAATTTCTTCCGACATTTTCTGCAGATTAGATTCACTTTCTTCTGACAGCTTTTGTATATTAGATTTACTTTCTTCGGACAGCTTTTGTATATTTGCCAATAATGCCGCCAATGTATTTTGTAATTCTAGTGATTCGGCCATATTGATTATTTATTTTTAAATTTATAAAATATTATAGTTTTATTTATAGTAACGGCAATATTTTTTTATACGTATTATTTCTAATAATGTCCGTTTATGTTATTATTATTATAGTCAGTCTCACAATCAAATGTAAACACTTAATCTAACACAGATAACAATAATAATTCAACCTCCATACAGATAATAACTCTATTGTTCAAATATCTGATAAGAGAGAGTATTCCAACTTTTATCTACCCTCCCTGACAACATAGAACAGCACCTATATATAGTTCAATGAATTTAGTCTCTACACACTCAAATATATTTCTTTTTTTTTTTAATTAATTTATTAATCGAGCCCAACGTTGGCAAGCGCCAAATATCCTTATGCAACAGATCAAACTTTATTATTCTAATAAGGATATTGTGAGTGTGTAGAAATCAATAAAAGTCTATTATAGAGGAGATGAAATATTATTTATTACATACAAATATTGTTTATAAAGATGTATAATGTTTTTTAAATTGTCCTGTATTGATTATATTAAATTGTTTGTATTGTTCGATTAATATGAATCGATTTTACTTGTTTGCTGCAACGTCCTCCTCTCGTCTCGTCGGTCCCGTCTCGTCGTCCTCTTCTACAGCTTCACTCCTTCCTGGTGTCCTGGCGTCCTGGCGTCTCGTCGTCCTTGTACAGCAAGCGGCTCCAGCGGCGATATTATTTCAGAGCCTCGTAGTTATGTTTAACTGCTTCCACGATACCTTGTAGTGTCTTTAAGTTCCCAATGCGGATATCTTAACTTACACGACACAGCACTGAATTTTATTTTAAATTTTAATTAATTACTTATCCTCTTGGTTCTTACCGCAAAACTTCGTTAAGAATTACAAGGTTTATAGTTTACTTTATATAAAATATTCCTACATTTGTAAGAGAACAACTCTCTTACTCGGACACAACTTCTCCTAGCAACGTCAACAGACAGACTGTCCTCAACCTAGCTCTGCAACGTATGAAACTCACTGAATTTGGTGTAATTTGATAGGTCAAGCCCAAGTCACATGATTGATGGAACAACCAGATAAACAAAATTTATGAATCTTTGTATAATTTTGCATAGTCCTGCATGGAAATTATCTACAATTGTTATTACCCTATCATTGATAGAGTTACACTTGAGTTTTGCTTTACTTAAACAATCATATTTCTAAAATAATTACAAACCTCAGAGTATACACAAATCGAAGATATTTATTTAAATAATTCCTTGTCAAATTTTCATGTAAATCGGTTAACTACCACTGCCGCTATATCGATCGCAGATTATCACACCCGCACACGCGCACCAATTCATACGAAAAATACATGACAATATAGTACATTTTTTTGTTAAGAGTTTGGTGTAACATATATGCTTATCAATTTTTAAATACAAAACTTATGACTAAAAAACACAATATTACACAAAAGAAATTTAAACAAGAAAATGCTTGTCATTCATGTACTCTGATATAAACAGCATATCTTATCATCCTGTGTTCTGTTGCCGGTTTAACCCCTCCACGTATAAAAAAAAAATTTTTTTTATATGGATTACATTTTTTTTTTAAACCTAAATGGACATAATTTCTTCCCAATAATCATAATCATCGAAATAATAACATAATAACTTCAAAAAATCAAAATAACTGAATAGCTTCTATCAAACAACATTTCCCCAACTGTCACTTTTTGACAACTCTAATTGTAAACAAACAAAAGCACATGGCTGCTTATCACCAAACATTGCTGAACACTGATAAGGATGTCAATATCAGACGTCATTCGGCTATATCTACAGTTCAACCATACATTTTTCAACATGATTACAATTATTCTTATTTTACATATAATTTTATACAATTGCATAACATACATACTCCTATATCCTGGCATATTAAATTCAATTATCCTTAATGTAATATTTTCTTAAAGATGATGCATGGAACTTCCCTATCACCCTGTTTGTATTTGGGTTAGTGACAATGTATGTATTTTTACCCACTTGTTCCGATAAAATATATGGACCGTTGTATAATCTGAAGAATTTTGCTGCCGTATTATCTTCCATGTGGCCAGCATTTAACGCACGCAAGAGTACCTTCTCGCCAGTTCTGAACGTTACCAGTTTGTGATCCGCATTAAATTTCTCCGTCCGTTCTTCGGCACACTTTTTAATGCGTCTCCTTGCTTCTATCTTTTTAACCAGATTTGGAATAAGCAAATTCTGCGTTGCAATCCTCCTGATGCACCCATCCCAGACACGCTTTGGCCTTTCCCCAGTTTGTAGTTCGTTAGGTGTAAACCCTGTAGTGTCATTGTAATTCCCGTTGATGGACGCCTCGAAAAACTCGAGATAATCCGGCCACATACTCTGGTTGGTATTACAATAAGTGCGAAACAGACGCCCTAACTCCCTGTTGACCCTTTCGGCAAGGTTGCCTTGCGGTCTCCGGATTGCTGTCAACACTGCCTGTATATTGTGCTTCTCTAATTCGGACTGCCATTTCTTGTTGGTGAATTGCTTACCCTGGTCAGATAGAATTTTCTTCACTAAACCATATTTCGGAATGTATTTATTTAATATAACATTTAATACTGCCATCGTGGTAGGTCGTCCAATGGCATATAAACTTACGTTCTTAGAAAATGCATCTGTGCAAACAATTAGGTTCTTCATACCCCTTGCAGCACGTGGTAGCGGACCTAAAAAGTCGATACACAGTAGATCATTCTTATTCTTGGTAATGATGTTACCCGTCTCCACATAGGTGTGTTGATTTGGGTATTTAGCTGCTTGGCACATGTGACATGTACGCAAAATAGACTTAACTTTCCTTGCCATGTTCAACCATACAAAGTCTTCTCTCATCGCCAAATAACATTTATAAGCTCCAGCATGAGCAAGACTTTCATGACAAGCCCACGTTAAATCTTCTACGAGATCATCAGGAACCATAATTTTCCATTGTCCGTCGATTATTTTATACAGTACATCCCTGTCGATTTTGTACTTCGGGTCGTCTTGCCTTTGTATTTCTTCGCTAATTTTTCTTAATTTTGCGTCCTTTTGTTGTTCCAGATTTACCAATTTCAACCTATTCTTTAAGTCATCTGGTACTGTATACTTGACTGCTAGAATTTGAGTTTCACTCCTGGTCGCGGAGTACTGTTCTTCGATGATGGGGGGATATCTACTCAGAGTATCAGCAGTTTTATTCTCACTGGCTTTACAATATTTGATGCTGAAATCATATTCTTGGATCGCCATGATCCAACGCGATATCCGCGCATTGGCCAGTTTACAATTAAGCATGAAAGATAAAGCCTGATTATCTGAGAGAATTTCAAAGTGTTGACCCACCAGGTAATATCTAATTTTACTGATACAATAAACAATTGCAAGAATCTCTTTTTCAGACGTAAAATATTTTTTTTCGGCACCTTTTAACGATCTACTTACATGTGCAATCACCTTATGTTCTCCTTTATTATTTCGTTGATATAACACACCACCGATCGCGTAGTCTGAAGCATCACAGTTGAGTACATACATTCCTTCTTTTTCCGGGTGGAACACGTGTAAGTTCTTACTGTATAATTCTTTTGTAGCATTGAAAGCTGCCTCATGTCGCTCTTCCCATCTCCATTTGGTAGTCTTCCTTAACAATTTCAGCAGCGTTTCTATGGTTTTTGAATATTCCGGTGTGAAACGGCGAAAATATCCAGTCAATCCAAGGAACGCTCTGATATCTTTCACTTTCGTTGGATTTGGAAATTCCGTAATGGCCTGAATTTTCTCCGGGTCAGTACTAACACCATCTGCAGAAATAATATGGCCGAGGAAGTTTATTTCTGACTTTCCAAATTCGCATTTTTCTAAGTTGAGCGCAAGGTTCGCATCCCGTAACTTGCGGAATACGATATCCAGGTGCTGCATATGTTCCTCGAACGACTTCGATATAATAAGTATGTCGTCAACAAACACACTCACAAAATCATCGACCTCAGGCCCTAATGCCAATTCAAGACACTTAACCATAGCAGCAAGGCTGGTAACCAAACCAAAAGGTACTACCTTAAACTGGTAACATTTATTTTTATATAAAAAGGCTGTGAATTTCCAACATTCTTTGGCTAACGCAAATCTGCCAAAACCCACTTTTTAGGTCAAGACGCGACATGTATTTTACTCTTTGACATTTTACAAACAAATTTTCTGCATTGGGAGCACAATCGTAACATTTTTGTGTTATATTATTAAGATTTCGCATATCTAAGCAGATGCGTATATCGTTATTTTTTTCTTAACGACCACCATCGGGTTTAAAACATTACTATCTGCCCGTTCAATAATATTATTTTCTAACATCGTATTTATTTCACCTTCAACCTGTTGCTGATAATGTAATGGGATCGGATATGTTTTTCTTATAAATTTATTCTCGTCGCTTACTTGTATTTTATGTTCATAAACGTTGGTAATTGTGTGCTGCGTGTTGAAAATTGATTCATATTTATTTAAAAGATTATTTAAATGCTTTTGTTGACCATCCGTTATCTCCTTATCAGGCGCACCACCCTTAGCTGCTATCTTATTTAAGCGATTAACAGCTGGCTTCTGTAAGTCGACGGGACTATATCGGTCAACCGAATTGTCAAATTCACTTCCCTGACTAAGGGAATAACCCTACTTAATTTTATGTTTTGCCTTTTTATCTGTGCATTCAAGCGTTTTATTAGTAAAATCAATTGTTTCGTGTATGTTTCTTAATGTGTCCGTACCTACTATGACGTCGTACACTAGATTTTTGACTATAAGAACAGGTATTTCCATTTCCATCCCTTGTGAATTTATTGTGATAAGTGCTTGCTTATTAATAGTTTGTGAATCACCTGTGGCTGTTGTGACAAATGTATTGTTGACAGGTAAGATCGGTGTTTTTTTTAATTGGTGTTTATGTTTGTTAATGAATTTTTCGCTGATTAGAGAAATTTGCGCACCAGTATCAAATAATACATTTCCGACACATCCATTTATTTTCGCTCTCACAACAACCTCATTATCATTCTTATTTCTAACATTTTCCACATCATCATCAACCCAATTGTTATATATTAATTTATCTCTAACGTCTATAGGATATATGCCTGAAGCAATGTATATTTTCTCACTACTATTATCGTTTACATAAGATTTTCGACACTGGTGTTCGTTATGGTATGTTTTATTTATAATTTTCAATTTATCGCACGGACTCATGCCGTGCAACCCTACTCGTTTTGTGTTTGCTCTTCGCTGGTACTTGCTTCGGTAATTGCCGATACATTTATTTGATTGCACTTTTGGAAATTAGGTTTATTTTTAAATGTTGTGCTTGTTTTTGTTGTTGTTGTGGTTGTTGTGGCTGAAATTGTTTACGAGCCAGTTCACTATTGTTATTACTATTACTTTGACTGTCAACATTATCCCATTTTGTTAACAATAGGAGTAGTTCCTCCAATGACTTAAGACCTTGTGTAATTACGGCGATTTGAATACCTCGTCCGAAATGATGAGCTAATTTATTAACTACCTCTGACTCTGTAAATTCTGGTTCAAGATATTTCGCACGAGATATGAGTTGGATTAAATAATTTTCTTTAGACCCTTTTAAACTGGAATACCTACCAAACTCCAGCTGTACGCGTATTTTACGCTGTATTTCGCTGTTCCAGTATCTCGCCCTAAAATGTCGTACCAGATCTTGATATGTGATTATTTTATCTTGTACTACCGTGAACCACTCAGCTGCAGTACCCTTTAACCTCCTGACTACATAGTTTATTTTATCCATCTCACTCAGGTTGTCGCCTATTGTGTCCATTTCTCGCTGGCAGTTATTCAGGAAGAGAAGCGGATTTTCGGATTCCCTGCCGAAGAATTTCAACTGTGAATTGTTTTCTTGTAAAGTTCTATAGATGAACGTGGTCTGGTTCCCAGTTGTCGAGGAATTCTGGAGTCGGGTCAGCTTTTGTTCCAGCTCCTGTATTCGCTGATCTTGTTCAGCTGCGAGCTCACTCACAGTAGATGTGTGTTGAACTACTCTTTCTTCTATTCCAGTGATTTTAGCTTCACATTCACTGATGCGAGAATTGTTCGCTTCTAAAGCGGTCTCAATATTGCTGCGAATTATTTCTACCTTTTCGCCTATACGTTTTTCGGTTGACTCTAAAAGTTGTTTATTTTGTTTAGCCTGTTCATGAACGGCTGTATAAATTTTTTTATTCTCATCGTGAAGCGATTGCAGTGATCTATTTTGTTTTACTGCTTCTTCTTTACTAGATTTAATTTCTTCCGACATTTTCTGCAGATTAGATTCACTTTCTTCTGACAGCTTTTGTATATTAGATTTACTTTCTTCGGACAGCTTTTGTATATTTGCCAATAATGCCGCCAATGTATTTTGTAATTCTAGTGATTCGGCCATATTGATTATTTATTTTTAAATTTATAAAATATTATAGTTTTATTTATAGTAACGGCAATATTTTTTTATACGTATTATTTCTAATAATGTCCGTTTATGTTATTATTATTATAGTCAGTCTCACAATCAAATGTAAACACTTAATCTAACACAGATAACAATAATAATTCAACCTCCATACAGATAATAACTCTATTGTTCAAATATCTGATAAGAGAGAGTATTCCAACTTTTATCTACCCTCCCTGACAACATAGAACAGCACCTATATATAGTTCAATGAATTTAGTCTCTACACACTCAAATATATTTCTTTTTTTTTTTAATTAATTTATTAATCGAGCCCAACGTTGGCAAGCGCCAAATATCCTTATGCAACAGATCAAACTTTATTATTCTAATAAGGATATTGTGAGTGTGTAGAAATCGATAAAAGTCTATTATGGAGGAGATGAAATATTATTTATTACATACAAATATTGTTTATAAAGATGTATAATGTTTTTTAAATTGTCCTGTATTGATTATATTAAATTGTTTGTATTGTTCGATTAATATGAATCGATTTTACTTGTTTGCTGCAACGTCCTCCTCTCGTCTCGTCGGTCCCGTCTCGTCGTCCTCTTCTACAGCTTCACTCCTTCCTGGTGTCCTGGCGTCCTGGCGTCTCGTCGTCCTTGTACAGCAAGCGGCTCCAGCGGCGATATTATTTCAGAGCCTCGTAGTTATGTTTAACTGCTTCCACGATACCTTGTAGTGTCTTTAAGTTCCCAATGCGGATATCTTAACTTACACGACACAGCACTGAATTTTATTTTAAATTTTAATTAATTACTTATCCTCTTGGTTCTTACCGCAAAACTTCGTTAAGAATTACAAGGTTTATAGTTTACTTTATATAAAATATTCCTACATTTGTAAGAGAACAACTCTCTTACTCGGACACAACTTCTCCTAGCAACGTCAACAGACAGACTGTCCTCAACCTAGCTCTGCAACGTATGAAACTCACTGAATTTGGTGTAATTTGATAGGTCAAGCCCAAGTCACATGATTGATGGAACAACCAGATAAACAAAATTTATGAATCTTTGTATAATTTTGCATAGTCCTGCATGGAAATTATCTACAATTGTTATTACCCTATCATTGATAGAGTTACACTTGAGTTTTGCTTTACTTAAACAATCATATTTCTAAAATAATTACAAACCTCAGAGTATACACAAATCGAAGATATTTATTTAAATAATTCCTTGTCAAATTTTCATGTAAATCGGTTAACTACCACTGCCGCTATATCGATCGCAGATTATCACACCCGCACACGCGCACCAATTCATACGAAAAATACATGACAATATAGTACATTTTTTTGTTAAGAGTTTGGTGTAACATATATGCTTATCAATTTTTAAATACAAAACTTATGACTAAAAAACACAATATTACACAAAAGAAATTTAAACAAGAAAATGCTTGTCATTCATGTACTCTGATATAAACAGCATATCTTATCATCCTGTGTTCTGTTGCCGGTTTAACCCCTCCACGTATAAAAAAAAAATTTTTTTTATATGGATTACATTTTTTTTTTAAACCTAAATGGACATAATTTCTTCCCAATAATCATAATCATCGAAATAATAACATAATAACTTCAAAAAATCAAAATAACTGAATAGCTTCTATCAAACAACATTTCCCCAACTGTCACTTTTTGACAACTCTAATTGTAAACAAACAAAAGCACATGGCTGCTTATCACCAAACATTGCTGAACACTGATAAGGATGTCAATATCAGACGTCATTCGGCTATATCTACAGTTCAACCATACATTTTTCAACATGATTACAATTATTCTTATTTTACATATAATTTTATACAATTGCATAACATACATACTCCTATATCCTGGCATATTAAATTCAATTATCCTTAATGTAATATTTTCTTAAAGATGATGCATGGAACTTCCCTATCACCCTGTTTGTATTTGGGTTAGTGACAATGTATGTATTTTTACCCACTTGTTCCGATAAAATATATGGACCGTTGTATAATCTGAAGAATTTTGCTGCCGTATTATCTTCCATGTGGCCAGCATTTAACGCACGCAAGAGTACCTTCTCGCCAGTTCTGAACGTTACCAGTTTGTGATCCGCATTAAATTTCTCCGTCCGTTCTTCGGCACACTTTTTAATGCGTCTCCTTGCTTCTATCTTTTTAACCAGATTTGGAATAAGCAAATTCTGCGTTGCAATCCTCCTGATGCACCCATCCCAGACACGCTTTGGCCTTTCCCCAGTTTGTAGTTCGTTAGGTGTAAACCCTGTAGTGTCATTGTAATTCCCGTTGATGGACGCCTCGAAAAACTCGAGATAATCCGGCCACATACTCTGGTTGGTATTACAATAAGTGCGAAACAGACGCCCTAACTCCCTGTTGACCCTTTCGGCAAGGTTGCCTTGCGGTCTCCGGATTGCTGTCAACACTGCCTGTATATTGTGCTTCTCTAATTCGGACTGCCATTTCTTGTTGGTGAATTGCTTACCCTGGTCAGATAGAATTTTCTTCACTAAACCATATTTCGGAATGTATTTATTTAATATAACATTTAATACTGCCATCGTGGTAGGTCGTCCAATGGCATATAAACTTACGTTCTTAGAAAATGCATCTGTGCAAACAATTAGGTTCTTCATACCCCTTGCAGCACGTGGTAGCGGACCTAAAAAGTCGATACACAGTAGATCATTCTTATTCTTGGTAATGATGTTACCCGTCTCCACATAGGTGTGTTGATTTGGGTATTTAGCTGCTTGGCACATGTGACATGTACGCAAAATAGACTTAACTTTCCTTGCCATGTTCAACCATACAAAGTCTTCTCTCATCGCCAAATAACATTTATAAGCTCCAGCATGAGCAAGACTTTCATGACAAGCCCACGTTAAATCTTCTACGAGATCATCAGGAACCATAATTTTCCATTGTCCGTCGATTATTTTATACAGTACATCCCTGTCGATTTTGTACTTCGGGGCGTCTTGCCTTTGTATTTCTTCGCTAATTTTTCTTAATTTTGCGTCCTTTTGTTGTTCCAGATTTACCAATTTCAACCTATTCTTTAAGTCATCTGGTACTGTATACTTGACTGCTGGAATTTGAGTTTCACTCCTGGTCGCGGAGTACTGTTCTTCGATGATGGGGGGATATCTAATCAGAGTATCAGCAGTTTTATTCTCACTGGCTTTACAATATTTGATGCTGAAATCATATTCTTGGATCGCCATGATCCAACGCGATATCCGCGCATTGGCCAGTTTACAATTAACCATGAAAGATAAAGCCTGATTATCTGAGAGAATTTCAAAGTGTTGACCCACCAGGTAATATCTAATTTTACTGATACAATAAACAATTGCAAGAATCTCTTTTTCAGACGTAAAATAATTTCTTTCGGCACCTTTTAACGATCTACTTACATGTGCAATCACCTTATGTTCTCCTTTATTATTTCGTTGATATAACACACCACCGATCGCGTAGTCTGAAGCATCACAGTTGAGTACATACATTCCTTCTTTTTCCGGGTGGAACACGTGTAAGTTCTTACTGTATAATTCTTTTGTAGCATTGAAAGCTGCCTCATGTCGCTCTTCCCATCTCCATTTGGTAGTCTTCCTTAACAATTCCAGCAGCGGTTCTATGGTTTTTGAATATTCCGGTGTGAAACGGCGAAAATATCCAGTTAATCCAAGGAACGCTCTGATATCTTTCACTTTCGTTGGATTTGGAAATTCCGTAATGGCCTGAATTTTCTCCGGGTCAGTACTAACACCATCTGCAGAAATAATATGGCCGAGGAACTTTATTTCTGACTTTCCAAATTCGCATTTTTCTAAGTTGAGCGCAAGGTTCGCATCCCGTAACTTGCGGAATACGATATCCAGGTGCTGCATATGTTCCTCGAACGACTTCGATATAATAAGTATGTCGTCAACAAACACACTCACAAAATCATCGACCTCAGGCCGTAATGCCAATTCAAGACACTTAACCATAGCAGCAAGGCTGGTAACCAAACCAAAAGGTACTACCTTAAACTGGTAACATTTATTTTTATATAAAAAGGCTGTGAATTTCCAACATTCTTTGGCTAACGGAATCTGCCAAAACCCACTTTTTAGGTCAAGACGCGAAATGTATTTTACTCCTCGACATTTTACAAACAAATTTTCTGCATTGGGAGCACAATCGTAACATTTTTGAGTTATATTATTAAGATTTCGCATATCTAAGCAGATGCGTATATCGTTATTTTTTTCTTAACGACCACCATCGGGTTTAAAACATTACTATCTGCCCGTTCAATAATATTATTTTCTAACATCGTATTTATTTCACCTTCAACCTGTTGCTGATAATGTAATGGGATCGGATATGTTTTTCTTATAAATTTATTCTCGTCGCTTACTTGTATTTTATGTTCATAAACGTTGGTAATTGTGTGCTGCGTGTTGAAAATTGATTCATATTGTAGCGTGACAGATGTATGCATAATATTGAATGGCAATTGATCATTAGAATAATGAAGTTATAATATTTATATTTGGAAGAAAGCACTAAGTTTAATATAAAAAGATTAATTCATAGCAACTGTGGAAAGAAATCATTATTATAAAGAAAATACAAGTTAAAATAAAAGGAGTTACTAGTGATGAGTCATCCAAGACCAGTCTCATAACCAAAGGTTTTCAAGGTATAACCCAGGAAGGTAAAATAGTAAATAACAAAGCAGTACACAATATGACCAAACCCACAACGAGGGAGAATAAATAGAATAGAAACCCTAAAATAAGCCAAGATCAGCCAATACAGGTTGTGTATGTCTGAAATAAAGAAGAAGATGGAGAAGATCCCAAGAAACCTGATGGCATCAAGAAGAAGATGGAGAAGATACCAGTCCCAGAAGGCAGGAGAAAAGAAGACTGATGAAAGAAGAAGAAGGCAGCATCCTGAAGAAGATGTCATGCTCTTATAAAAGACACCCAAATCCCTATATCCCCAAAATAAATATTTAAAAATAAAAGTATAACGAATTGAAAACCACATGTATACAAATTTAAGAGAGAGAAGTGTATAAAGTAAAAGTTACCTGTGAACTAAGATGAAACAATAATATAGTACCCATGGAACAAATCTCCATTGAAAAAACGCTAACCAATTTATTATGTTAATAAGACTATACGACCTTTTAGCATTAACATAATATATAAGTACAAAGTGAACCAGTGATAGTTTTGGGTATTATAAAAAATGAACCTTGTGTTTCATTCTTGGCAATCACAAACATTGGATGCAATGAAATATGCATTTTTCAATGACTTAAAATGTGTACTGTGACAATATATTGTTCATAAGTCATGAATCTGTTTAAAATAACATTTTGTTTTACATGAAAAAAGAAAAACAGATTTCATTATACTTTTTGAACAATTCATACTATTTATTTGTTAATGACAGGGTGCAATTACCCAAAGACAATGTATAAAAGACTGTATAAAAACTGTAGAATCCTACTTATAATAATAGTTAGAAATAAGAATATAAATATAAGGTTTTTATGTATATAGTACAAGAATGTTTAAAAATGTTTTAGATATAAGGCCATTTGTTTGGGTCTGATACAACTAACATCAGAACTATAAAAATAGTTAATACTTGTAAATAGTAGAGGGCAATTAAGATGTTAGTTAGTAAAAAACCTTTTTTGAAAGCCATATTTCCATGTTTGGAAATGGGGATTTTGTTGCAAAATGTCTGACTTGAAGACAACCATTTATTTAAAAAAATATTCTTTATTTTGTTTAACTATTATTTGTATTGTAACCAATACTAATTGTTTTTGTGTAATTTGAAAACATGTTTAATTTATAATACTATTTGTAAAAGTCAGAGAGGGTATCACACATCATATATTGTTTGTAAATTATTTTGTAAGAAAAATTGTTAAAAAATCATAGGCCAAAAGAATGGAAACCAAACTTAATCAAAACAGAGAAATTACTCATTTAAAAGCAAATAAAAAAAAGGGGTTTAGACAAAATAAACTTGAGATCATGCCATATAATTGCACATACCATTTAGAGAGATTTTAATAAATTATATTCAGAATTATAAATAAAAATAAAAATGACTAAACTCAGAAATTTAGACATGGGAGTCATATATTCCAGAATAATGTTTCAGAATACAACTAATTCAATTAACTACCAGAAAATAAGGGAATATGAACCTTTTAATACAATATAGGATTATTAATATTAAATATAACTGATAAAATGGCTGAATTTACATTATAACAGGAAGTAAATTTTGGAAATGTTTTGACTTATCAGAGTATAACAAACTGAAAGTAAAATTACTATTTTTTGAACAGAAAACACTATAAAATGGCATTATTTAATCTGAAAATAACCAGAATGAACTGAAAGATTAATTTAAATCAAATCTAGTGAATAAAATTGACAAATAACCAAAGTTTAGGCATTCATATAGTGAAAATGTAAAAGTGCACACAGGATGTGAAAAATATTTGAACAATGTTAAGGATAATATTATATGGGCTAAGAGTTTAATTGAAACTAAAGGAAACAGTTAGTTGATTATTGGTATTTGAACGGATAACATAAACGAGAGTTTTGTGACGATCTAACCTATCTTACAAAGGTGAAGTTTAGTGGCGAACAGTACGTTACTGTAAAGTCGGGAGTGAATTATAAAATCTTTCCAGAACCTATACATTGTGACAAAAACGATCAAGAAACACTAATTAACACTAAACAATACATTTCTACTCTGAAAAACACCACAAAACACCAGAAAACTGTATAACACATTAACCAAATTAGTGTCGGAATTGGGAAAAGTGTTTTGACTTATAATTACACAGACATACTAAATACAACCCAGAATCACTACACCAGTCACTACACAACATTTAACAAGAGATTTGCAGAGACAAGAACAGGAATTTTGCCAGAAAATACATTATTTGGAACACTGCAGGAACGAGCAACATTTTGATCAACTTGACGGCGGCCATTTGCTTTGACGATTCCAGTGCCTTCTTCTTAGTACAACTCAGCTGTTTGGTGAAAACAATTATTATATTTACAAATTATTATTCAATGTCTGTGTTTATTAATAACTATTAATTTGATTGTAACGTTATACTTTTTAAATATTAGCCCGATTTCTCTGACTTTGGTAATAACTGGCTGTTTAAAGAACCCTATTTAATTTTTATATCATATACTTGTAATTTTTTTTTTCGATATCCTGAGAATCGATACTAATCGATAAGAGTCAATATTGCTATTACTTAATAAAAAACATTAATACTTTTCAATACTTAATAGTTCTTTATTTCTTCAATAATACTAATTACCAATAATATAATTCTAATTGATAATCTACAAGGACTTTACCACCCGTAAGTGAAGATAACCTAAAAAATAAAAAGGTAAACAAGTATCGATTGGTTTACAGACAGTCTTATGAGTGGTGATAGATTATTTAAATTATACTAAAACTTTAATAAAAATTTTCAGAAGAGCATTGCACTGTTTAAAACTTCACAGCCCCATATTAATTAATTGATCCTAATTAATTAATTAATAAAATTAAAAATTTTTTTTTAATTATTTTTTTTTATATAAACATAATTTTTTTAAAATTTCCTTCAAAACAATAAATTTTTGTTTTGAAGCTTTCTGTGAAACTGAACATACATATATATTTCTTCATCAACTTCACGCTACTCGACCAGTCTTGCTACCATCGGGACTCGACCAGCTGGGAAACTTAAGGAAGTGTTTCAGACCAGTAAGACGTCGAGAGCCACACCAATTACACACCAATTAAACATATTATATTACAATTAACTTATTTTATTACAAATTGGCGCACAACTTTAGGGGCTTTAATTAGCGATTGGAAGGCCAACAAATTCTGCCCAATCACTAGTTGGAGCTAGGCAACAGCTACAAAGCCAGAGAATTTCAAGGGAAAATGCAACGACGTGCGACATCTAAGAAACGGGCGGCGGAGGCCGAAAAAGAAATCGATATGGACAACAAAGAGGCAACGCCAGTAGAGGTGGAAGAGTTATTACAATCGGTGTTGTCCAAACAACCTGGACAAACTGAACAACCGGAAATGCCTACACAAACAGGGGAAGTAAATGTCCAGGAAAGACATGTAGAGAAATCCAAGACAATTGAAGAAACAAAAATGGACAGATTAATGGAAATGTTCATGCAGATGAAGGAAGGAGTGGACAAGAAACTGGACGAAAATAATAAGAAAATGGAATCCACAAGTAAGGAATTGAAGGAAGACTTGAGTAAGGAAAGGAAAGAAGATAACCAGTCCTTGAAAGAAGAATTAAGTGGGATGAACAAGAACATGGAAGGGTTGAAGGAAGACAACCAGTCCCTGGGTAAGAAGATTGATGAAACCAATAAGAAGATGGAAGTGAAGATGGAAGAAAACAGCAAGAAGATGGAAGAGAAGATGGAAGAAAACAGCAAGAAGATGGAAGAAGAGGTGGGGAAGTAGTTAGAAGAATTGAAGGAAGACAACCAATTGTTCAAGGAAGAATTCAAGTCGACCAAAGAAGAATTGATTAATAAAATTGAAAATACTAATCAGAAAATCGATGAAACCAGGAAGAAGATAGAGAAGAACAACCGACAGTTGAAAGAAGAATTGAAGGAAGACAACAGGAAGTTGGAAGAAAAGATGGGGGAGAAATTGGAAGAATTGAGAGAGGACAATCAAATTCTGAGAGAAGAATTAAGAGAAGTCAATCAGGAGAATTTGGACAAACTGGACGAAGGGATGGAATTGTTGCGAGAAGAACTGAATAAAGAAATCAACGTTAACAAAAAAGTGATGAATAAGAAGATGGAAGAAGAAAATATAATGGTCAATCGACAGATTCGAGAGATTGATGGAAAGTGCAACCAGACCGAAAAGGAGGTGAATGAGTTTAAGGAAGTGGTGAACATCAAGTTCACAAATATTGAAGAACATAGTCGTAGGAAGGTAGAAGAACAGAGAAAGGAAAATCAAGAAGAATTCGGAAAAGTACGCAACCAAGTCACAGAGCGATGTAATGATATACAAGAGACCATGGCCAATATCACCGGACAGGTGCGACAAAGCCGAGAGGAGATGGAAACAATAAGGAACAGACCGACTCATTTCACCGGATTGCCTGTCAACGAAAGCCGAGAGTGGCTCAACTTCCGGCAATACAAACGCAAGCCGATGGAGTTCCTGGCAAGGGTAGAAGAATATTTGACCAAGCATAAGATTACTCAATGGAGCCATAGCAGGGAGATATTCGACGAGTCTTTCCGAGAAATAACAGATAATTGGTGGATGGCCAACCGGAGTGAAATTTCCGACTACCAACAGTTCCGGAAAATGTTTAAGACAAAATACTGGTCTGAGACCACCCAGAACTTGATCCGTGACAATATTTGTAATGGAAGATACAGGTCACAATTAGGTAGCAGTATGACGGCATATTTCTTGGGGAAGGTGTGTATGGCAAAACACCTTGAGCCAGCAATCCCAGAAGAATGTTTAGTGAATAAGATATCTTATCACTATGATGAGGACATTAATGAGGGCCCGGAGAGGTAGCCAGATCAAGACGATCCAGGGAATGACCGAGTTATTGGAGGGATACGAGAACGAAGAGTATTATCGGCAGAGCAGAAAGAGAAATGAGAGACCAGAAGTAAGGCCGACTACCTACCCCAATAACGGCAATAACCATACAAGTAACCGGAACCAGCCCAGTAATTACGACGGCCATAACAACCCGCCGCGTAATAACCAGTTTAACAGTAATTTTAACGGCGTTAGGAATAACAACCCCTACCCAAACAATAGAAACAATTTTTATCAACAAAATAATAATGTCCCATACAGTCAGAGAAATCCATATCCCAACAATAATGGTGACAGACCTTACCCACCTAACCGAAATTACTATAATAACAATTTTAATAATAACAATAATAGCAATAGTAATAACCGAGTGTCGCGCCCTAGGGTAAATTTTATAAGAGCAGAAGATCGCGGACCCAGGAGATATTATCAACCGAGGAGGAGCAGCTTCCACGGCGCTGACCGAAGATGGCGGAGTGCGGAACGAGACGGCCCAAGATACGAACAGGAAAGACGAAGTACCAGCCTGGAAGATCTTGGCAGACAACCGAACAGGGCGATAAACATCAACCAGGGTACAGAACGTCAGGAGACAAACCAGAGTTTCCCGAACGATGCCTCGGTCAATAGTAACATAAACACTGACCAAAATACTTTAAACGAGAGGAGGCAGTAATCAACAACGATGACCCGTTACTGCTTATACTTCCTGGGTTAGAAAAGGATGATTTGCAACAAGCAAACAATGATAAAAACATCACTATTATCAGTAACCATTATTTGAAAGACATACGAACTGAACTTTTTGAAGAGAACGAGAAGAGTCTCAGCAACAGTAATAATGAGATAATTTATACAACAGCGGAGGTGGAAGGAGTTCCCGCTAAAATAATGATAGACACAGGAGCTAATATTTCAATAATAAACTCCAATGAGTTGGAGAGAATCCAGAATAAATGTGGAAAAACCTAACATTTGAAGGAGTAAGAGGAGCTAACCATCAAAGAGCGACATTTAGAAGAGAAGGCATTTATAAGGAAAGAAAAAGAGAAGATCAACTTACAAAAGTATAAATAATATGGGCCAGTGTAGAGTACAATATATGCCCATATGTTGTGGTAAATGATAAGCATAACAATACATATGAGTTGAGGGAAATCGTTTCAGGAAAAATCAAAGGAGTGTACAATCAAGCTTCTATGAAGAAATATTATGAAGAATGAGTTGTGAGTTTTAGAATTTTGAATTTTTAAAAAAAATTCAAAAATAATGTAAGTACATCTTACAACCTAATATTTTGAGAAGAACATTTTGGAGAATTATAAGAAGAAGGAATTTAGAATTTTTATTTTTTAAAAAATTCGGAAATAATGTAAGTACATCTTACAACCTAATATTTTGAGAACATTCTGGAGAATTAAAAGAAGAAGAATTTTTTAATTTTATTTTTAAAAATTCGGAAATAATGTAAGTACATCTTACAACCTAATATTTTGAGAAGAACATTCTGGAGAATTAAAAGAAAAAGAATTTTTAATAATTTTAAAAATTCGGAAATAACGTAAGTACATCTTACAACCTAATATTTTGAGAAGAACATTCTGGAGAATTAAAAGAAAAAGAATTTTTAATAATTTTAAAAATTCAGAAATAATGTAAGTACATCTTACAACCTAACATTTTGAAAAGAACATTCTGGAGAATTATAAGAAGAAGGAATTTAGAATTTATATTTGAAAAAATCCTAAAATAATGTAAGTACATCTTACTACAACCTGATAATTTTGAACAAACTTTATGAAAGAATTAAGAAGAAAGGAATTTTGAATTTATTTATAAAAAATTTAAAATTGAGTAAGTACTTCTTACTACAACCTGATAATTTAGAACAAAACTTTATGGAAGAAAGAGAAAAAAAGAGAATTTTGAACTTAATTTTAAAAAATTTAAAATTAAGCAAGCACAGCTTACTACCACTGAATTTTGAGAAAAACTTTATGGAAGAATTAAGAAGAATGGAATTTTGAAATTAATGTACAAAAAATTTAAAAATAAAGTAAGACCAACTTACTATAACTAAGTTTGTGAGAAAACTTTATGGTAAATAATTAAGAAGAATTTGAATTTGGAGAAATACCAAAACATTCAGAAATAATAGTAAAATCACAGTACTATAAACAAGTCTGAATGAAACAATTCTGGGAATAAATGAATTAAACAGAATTTGTATGTTGATAGAACGTCAGAACTTTGAAACAAGATAAGATCAACATATTACAAGGATTTATGAGAAATATTTTTCAATTAAATAAAAAGAATAGTTTGAATTTTACATTAAAACTAACCAAGTTCCAAAAAATAATTATGTGTCAATTATGATTGAATTGAGAAGAAAATAAAGTGATTAATTCAGAAAAGAGAGTTAACGTTAATCCAGAATAAATGCTAGACATTCACAATAGCATTTGAAGGAGTAGAGAAGAATAACAAAAAAGAGTGTAATATGCCAGAGAAGGAAAAAAATTTGGAAGCAAAGAGACTAATTACCTATGAGACGATAATGAAAACAGTTAATTAAGAGCGAAGAAGAACAACTCATACCAAACAGATGGAGAAGATGATTTTGAACAAATGATAATAATAAGACCTATATGAAATGCAAAGAGAAGAAATACCACATGAAATATAATATAAATGAATTAATGTTAATGAATGCGAAGGCAGATTAATAACTTTCTAAGAGAAAGGAAAGAACCAAAATGTTTAAATAAAATGATCAATATAACAACCTGTATATCTAATGTAAAGATACAATGTCAAAAAATTAAATATAATATATTAAGACCATTCAAATAATGAATACGAAAGACTATTTATAAAGACCATGCTAATACTATGAGTAACCAGAAGAAAGTATAAAGAGAATTCAGATGGAGAAGAAAGAGAGTTACACTGTAAACAGTAACCAGAATTATTAAAAGAAAGGTTTTCAACCATAATTAAATTAAATATATCAGACAAGTTAAGAGTTTTGAAAAAATATATATGTAATGAGTATAATAATGATTATGAAGATTTATTAAGATAGAAAATGTGAGGTAATCTGAGAGACTACGAAGTGGAGAATCCAAAGATATTTTTATTAGTCGAAAATGAGACTACTTTTTATTTATTTATTCGATGACTGACTGAAGATAATTCCAGCAGCATTATGTTTTTGAGCAGGGATGGATATGCCTCTGTACTCAATTTATAGAAGTGGTGTATGGCCAGCAGAGAAGTAGCGTACAGTGCCCCTCTGATCTGCCCCAGCCCACGTGATAGGGAATGTTAGGGAATTAATATCCCAAGGATACAACACGAAGTTGATATAGAAAGAAAATGTATTCAATTATAATATATATCAGAAGACACTAACTATCCGAAAAGGATCAGTAGTAAGACAAGTAACCATATATATAAAATTAATAAAACTCTAATATAAAAAAGTCGATATAAAAATGGAGAAGAAAATGAATTATAAGAAATGATGAAATTATCATAAACATGTCTGAAATAATTACTTCTGGAGGAGAGCAATCTGTAGCGTGACAGATGTATGCATAATATTGAATGGCAATTGATCATTAGAATAATGAAGTTATAATATTTAAATTTGGAAGAAAGCACTAAGTTTAATATAAAAAGATTAATTCATAGCAACTGTGGAAAGAAATCATTATTATAAAGAAAATACAAGTTAAAATAAAAGGAGTTACTAGTGATGAGTCATCCAAGACCAGTCTCATAACCAAAGGTTTTCAAGGTATAACCCAGGAAGGTAAAATAGTAAATAACAAAGCAGTACACAATATGACCAAACCCACAACGAGGGAGAATAAATAGAATAGAAACCCTAAAATAAGCCAAGATCAACCAATACAGGTTGTGTATGTCTGAAATAAAGAAGAAGATGGAGAAGATCCCAAGAAACCTGATGGCATCAAGAAGAAGATGGAGAAGATACCAGTCCCAGAAGGCAGGAGAAAAGAAGACTGATGAAAGAAGAAGAAGGCAGCATCCTGAAGAAGATGTCATGCTCTTATAAAAGACACCCAAATCCCTATATCCCCAAAATAAATATTTAAAAATAAAAGTATAACGAATTGAAAACCACATGTATACAAATTTAAGAGAGAGAAGTGTATAAAGTAAAAGTTACCTGTGAACTAAGATGAAACAATAATATAGTACCCATGGAACAAATCTCCATTGAAAAAACGCTAACCAATTTATTATGTTAATAAGACTATACGACCTTTTAGCATTAACATAATATATAAGTACAAAGTGAACCAGTGATAGTTTTGGGTATTATAAAAAATGAACCTTGTGTTTCATTCTTGGCAATCACAAACATTGGATGCAATGAAATATGCATTTTTCAATGACTTAAAATGTGTACTGTGACAATATATTGTTCATAAGTCATGAATCTGTTTAAAATAACATTTTGTTTTACATGAAAAAAGAAAAACAGATTTCATTATACTTTTTGAACAATTCATACTATTTATTTGTTAATGACAGGGTGCAATTACCCAAAGACAATGTATAAAAGACTGTATAAAAACTGTAGAATCCTACTTATAATAATAGTTAGAAATAAGAATATAAATATAAGGTTTTTATGTATATAGTACAAGAATGTTTAAAAATGTTTTAGATATAAGGCCATTTGTTTGGGTCTGATACAACTAACATCAGAACTATAAAAATAGTTAATACTTGTAAATAGTAGAGGGCAATTAAGATGTTAGTTAGTAAAAAACCTTTTTTGAAAGCCATATTTCCATGTTTGGAAATGGGGATTTTGTTGCAAAATGTCTGACTTGAAGACAACCATTTATTTAAAAAAATATTCTTTATTTTGTTTAACTATTATTTGTATTGTAACCAATACTAATTGTTTTTGTGTAATTTGAAAACATGTTTAATTTATAATACTATTTGTAAAAGTCAGAGAGGGTATCACACATCATATATTGTTTGTAAATTATTTTGTAAGAAAAATTGTTAAAAAATCATAGGCCAAAAGAATGGAAACCAAACTTAATCAAAACAGAGAAATTACTCATTTAAAAGCAAATAAAAAAAAGGGGTTTAGACAAAATAAACTTGAGATCATGCCATATAATTGCACATACCATTTAGAGAGATTTTAATAAATTATATTCAGAATTATAAATAAAAATAAAAATGACTAAACTCAGAAATTTAGACATGGGAGTCATATATTCCAGAATAATGTTTCAGAATACAACTAATTCAATTAACTACCAGAAAATAAGGGAATATGAACCTTTTAATACAATATAGGATTATTAATATTAAATATAACTGATAAAATGGCTGAATTTACATTATAACAGGAAGTAAATTTTGGAAATGTTTTGACTTATCAGAGTATAACAAACTGAAAGTAAAATTACTATTTTTTGAACAGAAAACACTATAAAATGGCATTATTTAATTTGAAAATAACCAGAATGAACTGAAAGATTAATTTAAATCAAATCTAGTGAATAAAATTGACAAATAACCAAAGTTTAGGCATTCATATAGTGAAAATGTAAAAGTGCACACAGGATGTGAAAAATATTTGAACAATGTTAAGGATAATATTATATGGGCTAAGAGTTTAATTGAAACTAAAGGAAACAGTTAGTTGATTATTGGTATTTGAACGGATAACATAAACGAGAGTTTTGTGACGATCTAACCTATCTTACAAAGGTGAAGTTTAGTGGCGAACAGTACGTTACTGTAAAGTCGGGAGTGAATTATAAAATCTTTCCAGAACCTATACATTGTGACAAAAACGATCAAGAAACACTAATTAACACTAAACAATACATTTCTACTCTGAAAAACACCACAAAACACCAGAAAACTGTATAACACATTAACCAAATTAGTGTCGGAATTGGGAAAAGTGTTTTGACTTATAATTACACAGACATACTAAATACAACCCAGAATCACTACACCAGTCACTACACAACATTTAACAAGAGATTTGCAGAGACAAGAACAGGAATTTTGCCAGAAAATACATTATTTGGAACACTGCAGGAACGAGCAACATTTTGATCAACTTGACGGCGGCCATTTGCTTTGACGATTCCAGTGCCTTCTTCTTAGTACAACTCAGCTGTTTGGTGAAAACAATTATTATATTTACAAATTATTATTCAATGTCTGTGTTTATTAATAACTATTAATTTGATTGTAACGTTATACTTTTTAAATATTAGCCCGATTTCTCTGACTTTGGTAATAACTGGCTGTTTAAAGAACCCTATTTAATTTTTATATCATATACTTGTAATTTTTTTTTTCGATATCCTGAGAATCGATACTAATCGATAAGAGTCAATATTGCTATTACTTAATAAAAAACATTAATACTTTTCAATACTTAATAGTTCTTTATTTCTTCAATAATACTAATTACCAATAATATAATTCTAATTGATAATCTACAAGGACTTTACCACCCGTAAGTGAAGATAACCTAAAAAATAAAAAGGTAAACAAGTATCGATTGGTTTACAGACAGTCTTATGAGTGGTGATAGATTATTTAAATTATACTAAAACTTTAATAAAAATTTTCAGAAGAGCATTGCACTGTTTAAAACTTCACAGCCCCATATTAATTAATTGATCCTAATTAATTAATTAATAAAATTAAAAATTTTTTTTTAATTATTTTTTTTTATATAAACATAATTTTTTTAAAATTTCCTTCAAAACAATAAATTTTTGTTTTGAAGCTTTCTGTGAAACTGAACATACATATATATTTCTTCATCAACTTCACGCTACTCGACCAGTCTTGCTACCATCGGGACTCGACCAGCTGGGAAACTTAAGGAAGTGTTTCAGACCAGTAAGACGTCGAGAGCCACACCAATTACACACCAATTAAACATATTATATTACAATTAACTTATTTTATTACAAATTGGCGCACAACTTTAGGGGCTTTAATTAGCGATTGGAAGGCCAACAAATTCTGCCCAATCACTAGTTGGAGCTAGGCAACAGCTACAAAGCCAGAGAATTTCAAGGGAAAATGCAACGACGTGCGACATCTAAGAAACGGGCGGCGGAGGCCGAAAAAGAAATCGATATGGACAACAAAGAGGCAACGCCAGTAGAGGTGGAAGAGTTATTACAATCGGTGTTGTCCAAACAACCTGGACAAACTGAACAACCGGAAATGCCTACACAAACAGGGGAAGTAAATGTCCAGGAAAGACATGTAGAGAAATCCAAGACAATTGAAGAAACAAAAATGGACAGATTAATGGAAATGTTCATGCAGATGAAGGAAGGAGTGGACAAGAAACTGGACGAAAATAATAAGAAAATGGAATCCACAAGTAAGGAATTGAAGGAAGACTTGAGTAAGGAAAGGAAAGAAGATAACCAGTCCTTGAAAGAAGAATTAAGTGGGATGAACAAGAACATGGAAGGGTTGAAGGAAGACAACCAGTCCCTGGGTAAGAAGATTGATGAAACCAATAAGAAGATGGAAGAGGAGATGGAAGAAAACAGCAAGAAGATGGAAGAGAAGATGGAAGAAAACAGCAAGAAGATGGAAGAAGAGGTGGGGAAGTAGTTAGAAGAATTGAAGGAAGACAACCAATTGTTCAAGGAAGAATTCAAGTCGACCAAAGAAGAATTGATTAATAAAATTGAAAATACTAATCAGAAAATCGATGAAACCAGGAAGAAGATAGAGAAGAACAACCGACAGTTGAAAGAAGAATTGAAGGAAGACAACAGGAAGTTGGAAGAAAAGATGGGGGAGAAATTGGAAGAATTGAGAGAGGACAATCAAATTCTGAGAGAAGAATTAAGAGAAGTCAATCAGGAGAATTTGGACAAACTGGACGAAAGGATGGAATTGTTGCGAGAAGAACTGAATAAAGAAATCAACGTTAACAAAAAAGTGATGAATAAGAAGATGGAAGAAGAAAATATAATGGTCAATCGACAGATTCGAGAGATTGATGGAAAGTGCAACCAGACCGAAAAGGAGGTGAATGAGTTTAAGGAAGTGGTGAACATCAAGTTCACAAATATTGAAGAACATAGTCGTAGGAAGGTAGAAGAACAGAGAAAGGAAAATCAAGAAGAATTCGGAAAAGTACGCAACCAAGTCACAGAGCGATGTAATGATATACAAGAGACCATGGCCAATATCACCGGACAGGTGCGACAAAGCCGAGAGGAGATGGAAACAATAAGGAACAGACCGACTCATTTCACCGGATTGCCTGTCAACGAAAGCCGAGAGTGGCTCAACTTCCGGCAATACAAACGCAAGCCGATGGAGTTCCTGGCAAGGGTAGAAGAATATTTGACCAAGCATAAGATTACTCAATGGAGCCATAGCAGGGAGATATTCGACGAGTCTTTCCGAGAAATAACAGATAATTGGTGGATGGCCAACCGGAGTGAAATTTCCGACTACCAACAGTTCCGGAAAATGTTTAAGACAAAATACTGGTCTGAGACCACCCAGAACTTGATCCGTGACAATATTTGTAATGGAAGATACAGGTCACAATTAGGTAGCAGTATGACGGCATATTTCTTGGGGAAGGTGTGTATGGCAAAACACCTTGAGCCAGCAATCCCAGAAGAATGTTTAGTGAATAAGATATCTTATCACTATGATGAGGACATTAATGAGGGCCCGGAGAGGTAGCCAGATCAAGACGATCCAGGGAATGACCGAGTTATTGGAGGGATACGAGAACGAAGAGTATTATCGGCAGAGCAGAAAGAGAAATGAGAGACCAGAAGTAAGGCCGACTACCTACCCCAATAACGGCAATAACCATACAAGTAACCGGAACCAGCCCAGTAATTACGACGGCCATAACAACCCGCCGCGTAATAACCAGTTTAACAGTAATTTTAACGGCGTTAGGAATAACAACCCCTACCCAAACAATAGAAACAATTTTTATCAACAAAATAATAATGTCCCATACAGTCAGAGAAATCCATATCCCAACAATAATGGTGACAGACCTTACCCACCTAACCGAAATTACTATAATAACAATTTTAATAATAACAATAATAGCAATAGTAATAACCGAGTGTCGCGCCCTAGGGTAAATTTTATAAGAGCAGAAGATCGCGGACCCAGGAGATATTATCAACCGAGGAGGAGCAGCTTCCACGGCGCTGACCGAAGATGGCGGAGTGCGGAACGAGACGGCCCAAGATACGAACAGGAAAGACGAAGTACCAGCCTGGAAGATCTTGGCAGACAACCGAACAGGGCGATAAACATCAACCAGGGTACAGAACGTCAGGAGACAAACCAGAGTTTCCCGAACGATGCCTCGGTCAATAGTAACATAAACACTGACCAAAATACTTTAAACGAGAGGAGGCAGTAATCAACAACGATGACCCGTTACTGCTTATACTTCCTGGGTTAGAAAAGGATGATTTGCAACAAGCAAACAATGATAAAAACATCACTATTATCAGTAACCATTATTTGAAAGACATACGAACTGAACTTTTTGAAGAGAACGAGAAGAGTCTCAGCAACAGTAATAATGAGATAATGTATACCACAGCGGAGGTGGAAGGAGTTCCCGCTAAAATAATGATAGACACAGGAGCTAATATTTCAATAATAAACTCCAATGAGTTGGAGAGAATCCAGAATAAATGTGGAAAAACCTAACATTTGAAGGAGTAAGAGGAGCTAACCATCAAAGAGCGACATTTAGAAGAGAAGGCATTTATAAGGAAAGAAAAAGAGAAGATCAACTTACAAAAGTATAAATAATATGGGCCAGTGTAGAGTACAATATATGCCCATATGTTGTGGTAAATGATAAGCATAACAATACATATGAGTTGAGGGAAATCGTTTCAGGAAAAATCAAAGGAGTGTACAATCAAGCTTCTATGAAGAAATATTATGAAGAATGAGTTGTGAGTTTTAGAATTTTGAATTTTTAAAAAAAATTCAAAAATAATGTAAGTACATCTTACAACCTAATATTTTGAGAAGAACATTTTGGAGAATTATAAGAAGAAGGAATTTAGAATTTTTATTTTTTAAAAAATTCGGAAATAATGTAAGTACATCTTACAACCTAATATTTTGAGAACATTCTGGAGAATTAAAAGAAGAAGAATTTTTTAATTTTATTTTTAAAAATTCGGAAATAATGTAAGTACATCTTACAACCTAATATTTTGAGAAGAACATTCTGGAGAATTAAAAGAAAAAGAATTTTTAATAATTTTAAAAATTCGGAAATAATGTAAGTACATCTTACAACCTAATATTTTGAGAAGAACATTCTGGAGAATTAAAAGAAAAAGAATTTTTAATAATTTTAAAAATTCAGAAATAATGTAAGTACATCTTACAACCTAACATTTTGAAAAGAACATTCTGGAGAATTATAAGAAGAAGGAATTTAGAATTTATATTTGAAAAAATCCTAAAATAATGTAAGTACATCTTACTACAACCTGATAATTTTGAACAAACTTTATGAAAGAATTAAGAAGAAAGGAATTTTGAATTTATTTATAAAAAATTTAAAATTGAGTAAGTACTTCTTACTACAACCTGATAATTTAGAACAAAACTTTATGGAAGAAAGAGAAAGAAAGAGAATTTTGAACTTAATTTTAAAAAATTTAAAATTAAGCAAGCACAGCTTACTACCACTGAATTTTGAGAAAAACTTTATGGAAGAATTAAGAAGAATGGAATTTTGAAGTTAATGTACAAAAAATTTAAAAATAAAGTAAGACCAACTTACTATAACTAAGTTTGTGAGAAAACTTTATGGTAAATAATTAAGAAGAATTTGAATTTGGAGAAATACCAAAACATTCAGAAATAATAGTAAAATCACAGTACTATAAACAAGTCTGAATGAAACAATTCTGGGAATAAATGAATTAAACAGAATTTGTATGTTGATAGAACGTCAGAACTTTGAAACAAGATAAGATCAACATATTACAAGGATTTATGAGAAATATTTTTCAATTAAATAAAAAGAATAGTTTGAATTTTACATTAAAACTAACCAAGTTCCAAAAAATAATTATGTGTCAATTATGATTGAATTGAGAAGAAAATAAAGTGATTAATTCAGAAAAGAGAGTTAACGTTAATCCAGAATAAATGCTAGACATTCACAATAGCATTTGAAGGAGTAGAGAAGAATAACAAAAAAGAGTGTAATATGCCAGAGAAGGAAAAAAATTTGGAAGCAAAGAGACTAATTACCTATGAGACGATAATGAAAACAGTTAATTAAGAGCGAAGAAGAACAACTCATACCAAACAGATGGAGAAGATGATTTTGAACAAATGATAATAATAAGACCTATATGAAATGCAAAGAGAAGAAATACCACATGAAATATAATATAAATGAATTAATGTTAATGAATGCGAAGGCAGATTAATAACTTTCTAAGAGAAAGGAAAGAACCAAAATGTTTAAATAAAATGATCAATATAACAACCTGTATATCTAATGTAAAGATACAATGTCAAAAAATTAAATATAATATATTAAGACCATTCAAATAATGAATACGAAAGACTATTTATAAAGACCATGCTAATACTATGAGTAACCAGAAGAAAGTATAAAGAGAATTCAGATGGAGAAGAAAGAGAGTTACACTGTAAACAGTAACCAGAATTATTAAAAGAAAGGTTTTCAACCATAATTAAATTAAATATATCAGACAAGTTAAGAGTTTTGAAAAAATATATATGTAATGAGTATAATAATGATTATGAAGATTTATTAAGATAGAAAATGTGAGGTAATCTGAGAGACTACGAAGTGGAGAATCCAAAGATATTTTTATTAGTCGAAAATGAGAGTACTTTTTATTTATTTATTCGATGACTGACTGAAGATAATTCCAGCAGCATTATGTTTTTGAGCAGGGATGGATATGCCTCTGTACTCAATTTATAGAAGTGGTGTATGGCCAGCAGAGAAGTAGCGTACAGTGCCCCTCTGATCTGCCCCAGCCCACGTGATAGGGAATGTTAGGGAATTAATATCCCAAGGATACAACACGAAGTTGATATAGAAAGAAAATGTATTCAATTATAATATATATCAGAAGACACTAACTATCCGAAAAGGATCAGTAGTAAGACAAGTAACCATATATATAAAATTAATAAAACTCTAATATAAAAAAGTCGATATAAAAATGGAGAAGAAAATGAATTATAAGAAATGATGAAATTATCATAAACATGTCTGAAATAATTACTTCTGGAGGAGAGCAATCTGTAGCGTGACAGATGTATGCATAATATTGAATGGCAATTGATCATTAGAATAATGAAGTTATAATATTTAAATTTGGAAGAAAGCACTAAGTTTAATATAAAAAGATTAATTCATAGCAACTGTGGAAAGAAATCATTATTATAAAGAAAATACAAGTTAAAATAAAAGGAGTTACTAGTGATGAGTCATCCAAGACCAGTCTCATAACCAAAGGTTTTCAAGGTATAACCCAGGAAGGTAAAATAGTAAATAACAAAGCAGTACACAATATGACCAAACCCACAACGAGGGAGAATAAATAGAATAGAAACCCTAAAATAAGCCAAGATCAACCAATACAGGTTGTGTATGTCTGAAATAAAGAAGAAGATGGAGAAGATCCCAAGAAACCTGATGGCATCAAGAAGAAGATGGAGAAGATACCAGTCCCAGAAGGCAGGAGAAAAGAAGACTGATGAAAGAAGAAGAAGGCAGCATCCTGAAGAAGATGTCATGCTCTTATAAAAGACACCCAAATCCCTATATCCCCAAAATAAATATTTAAAAATAAAAGTATAACGAATTGAAAACCACATGTATACAAATTTAAGAGAGAGAAGTGTATAAAGTAAAAGTTACCTGTGAACTAAGATGAAACAATAATATAGTACCCATGGAACAAATCTCCATTGAAAAAACGCTAACCAATTTATTATGTTAATAAGACTATACGACCTTTTAGCATTAACATAATATATAAGTACAAAGTGAACCAGTGATAGTTTTGGGTATTATAAAAAATGAACCTTGTGTTTCATTCTTGGCAATCACAAACATTGGATGCAATGAAATATGCATTTTTCAATGACTTAAAATGTGTACTGTGACAATATATTGTTCATAAGTCATGAATCTGTTTAAAATAACATTTTGTTTTACATGAAAAAAGAAAAACAGATTTCATTATACTTTTTGAACAATTCATACTATTTATTTGTTAATGACAGGGTGCAATTACCCAAAGACAATGTATAAAAGACTGTATAAAAACTGTAGAATCCTACTTATAATAATAGTTAGAAATAAGAATATAAATATAAGGTTTTTATGTATATAGTACAAGAATGTTTAAAAATGTTTTAGATATAAGGCCATTTGTTTGGGTCTGATACAACTAACATCAGAACTATAAAAATAGTTAATACTTGTAAATAGTAGAGGGCAATTAAGATGTTAGTTAGTAAAAAACCTTTTTTGAAAGCCATATTTCCATGTTTGGAAATGGGGATTTTGTTGCAAAATGTCTGACTTGAAGACAACCATTTATTTAAAAAAATATTCTTTATTTTGTTTAACAATTATTTGTATTGTAACCAATACTAATTGTTTTTGTGTAATTTGAAAACATGTTTAATTTATAATACTATTTGTAAAAGTCAGAGAGGGTATCACACATCATATATTGTTTGTAAATTATTTTGTAAGAAAAATTGTTAAAAAATCATAGGCCAAAAGAATGGAAACCAAACTTAATCAAAACAGAGAAATTACTCATTTAAAAGCAAATAAAAAAAAGGGGTTTAGACAAAATAAACTTGAGATCATGCCATATAATTGCACATACCATTTAGAGAGATTTTAATAAATTATATTCAGAATTATAAATAAAAATAAAAATGACTAAACTCAGAAATTTAGACATGGGAGTCATATATTCCAGAATAATATTTCAGAATACAACTAATTCAATTAACTACCAGAAAATAAGGGAATATGAACCTTTTAATACAATATAGGATTATTAATATTAAATATAACTGATAAAATGGCTGAATTTACATTATAACAGGAAGTAAATTTTGGAAATGTTTTGACTTATCAGAGTATAACAAACTGAAAGTAAAATTACTATTTTTTGAACAGAAAACACTATAAAATGGCATTATTTAATTTGAAAATAACCAGAATGAACTGAAAGATTAATTTAAATCAAATCTAGTGAATAAAATTGACAAATAACCAAAGTTTAGGCATTCATATAGTGAAAATGTAAAAGTGCACACAGGATGTGAAAAATATTTGAACAATGTTAAGGATAATATTATATGGGCTAAGAGTTTAATTGAAACTAAAGGAAACAGTTAGTTGATTATTGGTATTTGAACGGATAACATAAACGAGAGTTTTGTGACGATCTAACCTATCTTACAAAGGTGAAGTTTAGTGGCGAACAGTACGTTACTGTAAAGTCGGGAGTGAATTATAAAATCTTTCCAGAACCTATACATTGTGACAAAAACGATCAAGAAACACTAATTAACACTAAACAATACATTTCTACTCTGAAAAACACCACAAAACACCAGAAAACTGTATAACACATTAACCAAATTAGTGTCGGAATTGGGAAAAGTGTTTTGACTTATAATTACACAGACATACTAAATACAACCCAGAATCACTACACCAGTCACTACACAACATTTAACAAGAGATTTGCAGAGACAAGAACAGGAATTTTGCCAGAAAATACATTATTTGGAACACTGCAGGAACGAGCAACATTTTGATCAACTTGACGGCGGCCATTTGCTTTGACGATTCCAGTGCCTTCTTCTTAGTACAACTCAGCTGTTTGGTGAAAACAATTATTATATTTACAAATTATTATTCAATGTCTGTGTTTATTAATAACTATTAATTTGATTGTAACGTTATACTTTTTAAATATTAGCCCGATTTCTCTGACTTTGGTAATAACTGGCTGTTTAAAGAACCCTATTTAATTTTTATATCATATACTTGTAATTTTTTTTTTCGATATCCTGAGAATCGATACTAATCGATAAGAGTCAATATTGCTATTACTTAATAAAAAACATTAATACTTTTCAATACTTAATAGTTCTTTATTTCTTCAATAATACTAATTACCAATAATATAATTCTAATTGATAATCTACAAGGACTTTACCACCCGTAAGTGAAGATAACCTAAAAAATAAAAAGGTAAACAAGTATCGATTGGTTTACAGACAGTCTTATGAGTGGTGATAGATTATTTAAATTATACTAAAACTTTAATAAAAATTTTCAGAAGAGCATTGCACTGTTTAAAACTTCACAGCCCCATATTAATTAATTGATCCTAATTAATTAATTAATAAAATTAAAAATTTTTTTTTAATTATTTTTTTTTATATAAACATAATTTTTTTAAAATTTCCTTCAAAACAATAAATTTTTGTTTTGAAGCTTTCTGTGAAACTGAACATACATATATATTTCTTCATCAACTTTACGCTACTCGACCAGTCTTGCTACCATCGGGACTCGACCAGCTGGGAAACTTAAGGAAGTGTTTCAGACCAGTAAGACGTCGAGAGCCACACCAATTACACACCAATTAAACATATTATATTACAATTAACTTATTTTTATTACAAATTGCGCACAACTTTAGGGGCTTTAATTAGCGATTGGAAGGCCAACAAATTCTGCCCAATCACTAGTTGGAGCTAGGCAACAGCTACAAAGCCAGAGAATTTCAAGGGAAAATGCAACGACGTGCGACATCTAAGAAACGGGCGGCGGAGGCCGAAAAAGAAATCGATATGGACAACAAAGAGGCAACGCCAGTAGAGGTGGAAGAGTTATTACAATCGGTGTTGTCCAAACAACCTGGACAAACTGAACAACCGGAAATGCCTACACAAACAGGGGAAGTAAATGTCCAGGAAAGACATGTAGAGAAATCCAAGACAATTGAAGAAACAAAAATGGACAGATTAATGGAAATGTTCATGCAGATGAAGGAAGGAGTGGACAAGAAACTGGACGAAAATAATAAGAAAATGGAATCCACAAGTAAGGAATTGAAGGAAGACTTGAGTAAGGAAAGGAAAGAAGATAACCAGTCCTTGAAAGAAGAATTAAGTGGGATGAACAAGAACATGGAAGGGTTGAAGGAAGACAACCAGTCCCTGGGTAAGAAGATTGATGAAACCAATAAGAAGATGGAAGAGGAGATGGAAGAAAACAGCAAGAAGATGGAAGAGAAGATGGAAGAAAACAGCAAGAAGATGGAAGAAGAGGTGGGGAAGTAGTTAGAAGAATTGAAGGAAGACAACCAATTGTTCAAGGAAGAATTCAAGTCGACCAAAGAAGAATTGATTAATAAAATTGAAAATACTAATCAGAAAATCGATGAAACCAGGAAGAAGATAGAGAAGAACAACCGACAGTTGAAAGAAGAATTGAAGGAAGACAACAGGAAGTTGGAAGAAAAGATGGGGGAGAAATTGGAAGAATTGAGAGAGGACAATCAAATTCTGAGAGAAGAATTAAGAGAAGTCAATCAGGAGAATTTGGACAAACTGGACGAAAGGATGGAATTGTTGCGAGAAGAACTGAATAAAGAAATCAACGTTAACAAAAAAGTGATGAATAAGAAGATGGAAGAAGAAAATATAATGGTCAATCGACAGATTCGAGAGATTGATGGAAAGTGCAACCAGACCGAAAAGGAGGTGAATGAGTTTAAGGAAGTGGTGAACATCAAGTTCACAAATATTGAAGAACATAGTCGTAGGAAGGTAGAAGAACAGAGAAAGGAAAATCAAGAAGAATTCGGAAAAGTACGCAACCAAGTCACAGAGCGATGTAATGATATACAAGAGACCATGGCCAATATCACCGGACAGGTGCGACAAAGCCGAGAGGAGATGGAAACAATAAGGAACAGACCGACTCATTTCACCGGATTGCCTGTCAACGAAAGCCGAGAGTGGCTCAACTTCCGGCAATACAAACGCAAGCCGATGGAGTTCCTGGCAAGGGTAGAAGAATATTTGACCAAGCATAAGATTACTCAATGGAGCCATAGCAGGGAGATATTCGACGAGTCTTTCCGAGAAATAACAGATAATTGGTGGATGGCCAACCGGAGTGAAATTTCCGACTACCAACAGTTCCGGAAAATGTTTAAGACAAAATACTGGTCTGAGACCACCCAGAACTTGATCCGTGACAATATTTGTAATGGAAGATACAGGTCACAATTAGGTAGCAGTATGACGGCATATTTCTTGGGGAAGGTGTGTATGGCAAAACACCTTGAGCCAGCAATCCCAGAAGAATGTTTAGTGAATAAGATATCTTATCACTATGATGAGGACATTAATGAGGGCCC
>JAWRYS010000483.1:0-46573 GCA_034769895.1 Magicicada septendecula
TGAATTCAGGTTTTTGGAAAAACTTGAAGGTGAACGTTCAAGTTGGAAAGCGTGAACGTTCGTGTGTGTCGTACGCGCTGTAGAACACCGAAGCGATATCTTATTTGCACGCTCGTGTTTATTGCAATGCTTGGTCACGTGTTGTTTGCTGTTTCTACTTGTTTCTACTTATGTTTAGATTATTGTCAGAGATAGAGCACACTTTTCCTTGTTTGTCTCAAACTACTGTATCCATCATGTGTTTGCTGTAATGCAGAACGGCACTACCAAATAAACGTACTGTATATATTATTGTAGACGTAACTGTATATAACCTTGGACCAACACATTAAGCGCAACCTTTAATATAACCCGCTTCACATGACCGAAAATTATCTGTCAGACTGGCAACAAACCAGTCTACTCATCTACTCAGAGGGTATTGCACACGTTTATCGATGAACTGTGGTGATTTTATGCACCACGTTTCAAAATTGTTTTCTACAAAACACATTTAGTTCATATCTTGAAGATTAGAGTTTAAGGACTTGGAGATTTGTCAGGACTTGAGTTCGGGAATTATTTCTTATGAAATATAGAATTTTTTTTGTCGAACGTTTGTCTGGAAACCGTTTGAGGTATAAATGAAAAGAGAGCCCAAAGAGACAGGAGGGCAGTGGACAAGTTCATCTAAATAAGCACTGTTCAACTGAAAGAGAACAACTTCGAGTGAGACTAAATAAAAGAAAGCCGAAAAGAAGTATTTGTATTCACTCGTAGTTGGTGTCCTCAAGTATGTGGCTTTATTTTGTGATGACCTTATTTTTGATCATATTTTGACCTTATTTTGAGGAGTAGAATTGAGTACTATTATGATAAATTGTCTTGGCATTTCGTATGTGAACATAATACTGCATTGGTTGTGGTAGTAATTTAAATGGTCGTGTCCACGTTAGCGGACGATAGGAGGGGCAGATACAAGCAAACCTTCGGCTCTAATTGATTTTGTACAGTTACTCAGCGAAAACGGCTGATTTTAGTCAACGCGAAGACCTCTCTGTTTGGTTCGTTCCGATTCTGAAAAGTTCCTTAAGTTTTGAGGAAGTTGCCTGTCTGTCCTTGCTCTTTCATTTTTCAAAATTCGTGTTGAAGATTATTTTTAGTATATGAAATTGTGTTTTGACGTGAAATGTGTGTGTGCGCGCGCGTGTGCGTGCGTGCGTGTGTTTGATCGTGCGCGTATTTGTGATAAGACAGTTCTGATAAAATCCGTAACGGCCGTAAAAGCGAGATATTTAACAGTGGAAATACCATACTAAAAGTGAGATGAAAAGAGTCGGTAAGTAAAATCTTCAGGTAGGCCTACAGTCCAGCAAACCAGAGACATTCATTTAGCTGGATAAAGAAATTTGGTTTACAGAGTGTGAAGCAGCGATTTAAAATATAACGTACTTTAATTAATTTTCTAAATCTGGCTTCATACCAGCCAATTTCAACTCGAAATTTTTGTTGTTTTTAGGGGAGAACGGTTAATTTAGTAGTAAATGTATTGTTAAAAAATTGTTTGTACAAATTAATTGAATTCGTTAGGACGAAGACGTCACAAAGACGAAGCCGACGACGATAACGACGAAATGCTTTACCGGGAATATCCGATGAGAAAAAATTACGTATATGTGCTTGTGACGTGCTTGCTTATCTCTGATATGCTAAGTAAATTTAGAGTAATTTGTGAAAAAAATTCATCGATCATGCAGAAATAAAATAAAAGAGAGAGAGAGAGAGAGTGAGAGGAGGAGAGGGATGAAGGGATTGAGAGGAGGGGGGGGCGAGAGAGAGGGGTAAATTGTTTTGGCACTCTTGACGTTACGAGTCAGAAGCTGTAGTCTCTGAAATAAGTAAAAAAAAAACAAATTGTGTTTGTGCGTGCGCCTGAATGGTGTGAGAATATGAAATAAGTGGCTGCAGTGAATCATCCATCTGGAAGAAGCATTGTTTGACCATGTCGATGGAAAGTAGTCTCTGAAACCGAAAGAGGGTGAAACCGAAGGAAGACTAATCCTTACTGAGATGAAAGAAACGAAGAAACAGTAATTTCACAGGGAATAGGTAGGCGTACTATAATTCATTCTGAATATATAGGCAGTAGACAGCACTGTAACATCACAGATTTGTTGTCAATTTATTCAGCTGATTATCAGCGTCATTTGTCTGGGTCACGATGTAGTACTAGCTTAGTCTTCGCGGTACGAATCTTGTGCGCGTTCACTGGCAGAATCGTTTTTGTCGTGCGAATAGGTCTTTTGTAATAGAGGTAACAAGAAAAAAACTTCATCCGAAACGTGCCCTTTTCTGTAGCATTATGGAGATTTTACTATTGACCTGTCGTTTCTAAAAAAAGTTAAGTTTCAAAGAGGATGTAGTTTCCACAATTGAAAGATTTGTTCAGTTGTGTGCATCTGTTGTGTAACGATTGTTTAGGCAGGTTGTGTCGGTGAGTGACTGATATAATATCCTTTGTAAAGCGTTATACTGTATGACTGTGTTATGTTTAGCGCCAACGATTAAGTTTTTGGGTAGCGCTCACGATTTAAATGCCATCCACCATATAATGCTTTACATATGAAGTCTAGTCTTTCGGTTTTTTTCTGTGCACGTTTTTTGTTTATATTTTCTCCACACTTTCAGTTACGTCTGCACTCTTGGAGAACAATTTGTACCGTATGTTCAGGCTTCCGTTATTTTTCATATGCATTGCTTAATGGTTACCTCTATACTTACTAAATTTGACGGACGCTTTCGGTTCCAACACTGCTTTCTGGTCGGAAACCGTAAGAAATTTAGTGCTTAGAAGAGGTTAGTCTGTAAGAAACATAAATAATTAAAGCTAAGAGACATATGAAGTTTTTGACATTGTTGTTCCTTTTTTACCGTGTACCCTATTTCCATAAGCTAGTTCAGTTCAACGTTTTGAATTTTACATTATTTCTTTTTTTTCTGAACTAGCTTAAACACACACGCGCGCGCGCGCGCGCGCGCGTATATATTCATCGAGTTATCGTGCCCGCTGGCGCGTGTTTTTGTGTGTATTTCCTCCACAAGATTAATTACGGTCTTCGACAGCATGAGTTATACCTTCATTCCGTGAACATTCTCGTTCTCAGAGATCAAAGTACTTAGCTATTGCTCTTCCGAAAGTCGTAATGTGCGTAGATGTCAAAACCACTTTAAGTTCCGTTTCTCTTGCATTTCTTTGGCTTCGTACGTCTTAGATAGCCCAGCCGTTGCTAGGCCAGCGTGCAGAATCCACGCTTCAAATCCATAACAAAGACACCGATTAAAACGATCGCTTCTTGTTAAAGTTGTTACTCCTGGCTGGGGCATTGGGTCGTGGTCTAATGCTGTAGGTTACAACAGACGTTTCGGCCCCACCTTTGTAAGGCCATCTTCAGTGTTATGCGATTGAACGTTTCACCGGCAAGGTGGTCACCAGTTCCCACAGTACTTGCCAGTGAAACTTTGAATCGCATAACAGAAGATGGCCTCCAATGGTGGGGCCGAAACGTTAGTTGTAGTAAACAGCATTAGACCAGTGCCTAATAGCCCAGCAAGGAGTAACAACTTTAACAGAGTTGGCGCCGGCCGTGAGGGCGTAAGACATCAATCGCTTCGTCGTTTGCTCAGTGAAGTTATTCAGTGAGTTAAAGGACCTTATAACTTTGATTTTCATGGATTCATTGTCTAACATAAGTTTCGTGTACACCATTGTTGATGTAAGGGCTTAGATACTATCCGTTTTGTTTTGTTTTGTAACGCTCCAAATCTCACTTCTGTCCAGTTAAATTTCTAACGTTATCAGTGTATACGAACTGCCATATCCCTTGTAATATTCGGCCTGTTCATAATTTTTAATGACAAGTGTTTCTAGTGTGACTTAGCACTGGGCTTTCTGCCTGTCGATTATAACAAAAAATAGACGTGGCAAAATAACACTGGATATTGGCGATTTAACAGTGCGTTGCGCTCCGTTTGCACTTATGTAACGACGGCAAGTGACGGTTCGGTTATCGGTCGGAGTTAGTTACGGTTAGAGTCGCCGCCGCCGCAAGGTTGCCGTCTGTCCTTGGCAGCGGTATAACGTCAATAGCTTTGCCTATGTGAATGTAGTGCTGTCAAAACCGCGGTCCGCTCCGATTATCGCGTTAACATTCCAGTACGCACCACTTCACAATAAAAATGTATTAGTTGACACTTTTTGTGGTACGATTGTACGTCCGACTTGAAGAGAGTCCATGAGAAATAACGAATCTTATACGATACGTGGTGCAGCTCAGATATTTCACCTCCTATTAATTTATAGTATTTGGTAATACAGTATAAAGAATTAAACCGTCGGAATAACGACAAAAATAAAAATATTAAGTTGATTTTGACAGGCAGTGATTAGCGTAGGGATTACTAAGTAGTATACTGTACTCCCTGGGTTGCAGAACTTTCACTATTTTGAACAAAATGCATTATTTATTGTTAGATAAAATCAGGTTAATACTTTTTAACCTTTTTCTTTTTTAAACTTTGACTAAAGCGCTTCGTATGTATTGTAATTACTACACGATATTAATTTTGTCAAATTATTAAAGATATCGCGTTTGTATTTTGAACAAAATTCCGTATAATTTTCCAATTCCTTATCATTCTTTGTAATTTATAATATACATTTTATTTCTTTATAATATAATTTCTTAAAATTTTTCTAAATTTTGGCTTTCGTTTTTGGATCGTGTGGTGCCTGTAACATTACAAAATTTAAAACAAACACTACATTCTGCTTTGGTCTAAATTCTCTTCAGTCCGATACGCGGCACGGATTTTTGACAATTTTTGTAAAGTCTCACGTGATTAGTGGACTAGTTCTTGAGCTTTTACGGCCGGCGTCAACATTGTTAAAATCGTCCATAGCCGGGCTGTTAGGCTGTGATCGACTGTTGTTGTGACTATCTTTGCAGTGTCGCGATAGTTTGGGAGATATTTGCAATTTACCCCAATACTGAGGTAGACTATGATAAGGAATTACGATAGTCTACCTCAATATTGGGGTGAGTAGGCGATTATCTGCTTTATTGTGTGTTTGTTTTTGAAAACCAGACTCGTATTTACGAAACGTGTCTTGATCTCTAGGCATTGCTGATACGGCTAACACACTGTAATCATTCAAACTGTTCACGCGTACAACGCACAATTTACAAACTACGAGCTTTCTAACACAAAGAGACACAATTTTAAAAGAATGAATCAAGATTGTCAAGACTACTGGATGGACCTAGTATAAATTTCGTGTACAAATTTGTTATGTAATCTGTTCTCGGAAAGAAACTCACTGTACTGTACAAGGCATGTGTAAGTTTTTGTTAGCACAACTTGATTTAACATGTATATTTGCTTTACTTTGTCCGAGCTTAGTAGCCTGTACAGTTCGGAACAGTTGGAAAAAGAATCAGATAATTTATATCTTAATCAAGACTGTGTAGTGTTGATAATAAAACTATCAATATAATCAAATGTCAACCGTTAATCTTCCTTTTTCACTACACTCCAAACACACTAAAGTCGATTGTTTCACTCTTCGCACTGCCGACTGGACTAATCGTTTAATATCTCATCTCCTATGAGACCACTTCGAGAGGTTTTCCTAGTCTTCGCGTTTTTATTTGCTGTCGATATTTGAGTAAAGCTGTAAAGCTGAATTCAACCATCGGTATGAAAAAAATTAAATAGGAACAACTTTAAATAGGAAAATTAGTAATGCTCTCTCTCTCTCTCTCTCTCTCTCTCTCTCTCTCTCTCTCTCTCTCTCTCTCTCTCTCTCTCTCTCTCTCTCTCCCCCCCCTCCCCCTCCCTCCCCCTCCCCTCCCCTCCCCCTCCCCCTCCCTCTCCCTCTCCCTCTCTCTCTCCCTTTCCCTCTCCCTCTCCCTCTCCCTCTCGGCGGGACCCTGCGCGATCCATTTGTCGCACACCCCTAAGGACGTTTCTGCCTTGGAAAAAGAACGGTGCACACACCGCTGACCTTAAAAGGACAATTGAGATCTCTAAGCAACGATTAGATCAGTTTTAATGAGTTAGAAAAATGTGTTTCGCGGAACAGGCGCTTCTTTTAAGAAGGGAGTGACGACAAGGATGATAAAATATTTTTTTAAATTATTACGATATGGAAAATATTTGTTCCAGAAGCGTGCGGAATTGTGTAAAGGGAGTTGAGAAAAGGATAGGAATGGCAACAATATAATGATAGAATCGTGGAAAGGTCTCACTAGATAACCAAATACACGAAACAGATTAACAATACAGTCCATAATCTTTCAGTTGGAACTTACGGATGTGGTACTCTTTCATAAAAAGGTCTGAAGTTTTGAGACTAACTTGTAGTGCGGGTTGATGTCATTTCCGTGACCCGGTGATAGATATGAGTCTCAGTGTTAAGGAGATTCGACATAATGACGATTAACATTTACTGCAAAGTGTTCAACACAGGAATCTTTGTAACAAATTAAATAAATTTGTTAATTTTGTTTTGTTGTGTGTAAAAAAAATTTTTTGTTTTATTATTTATTTATTTTTTTTTTTATTTAAAATTAATTAATTTAAAATGTATTGTGGTGTTCCGAACTTCTTGTTATTTATTTTAATTGAATGATGTCCTTTTTAGTATTTAAAATTCCTTCACCAGTTAATAAGATTGTCTCCAAAAACAATCAATTAGTGAACTTTCCTTATTTGGAGGTTATCTTCCTTCGTGATTGTGAAATTCTGGTAGTTATCGCTCTATTAAAATTATGTATTATGCTAATTATTATATAATAATAAACAATATTCAATTTTATGATCTTCAATGAATTTTATTAACAAATATTGATATGATCGATTTTCTATCGATTTATTAATCGACTCTCTCAGGGTATATTTCAAAAGTTCGTACAATTATTTAGTGTCGGGTTCTTTTAACAGTTATTTTATAGATAGTCAGAGAAAAAGGGTAAAGTATGGAAAGTATAACATTACAATAATATATCAGCTTAAAAATTAAAATACATATATGACATTTAATATATAAGTGTGAGTAAAGAAATTTGCGAACCGTTCAGTTGAATAGGCAGTGTCGCGTTGGATTGTGGGAAGAAAAAGATGGCCGCTTCGAGTTCAGATGTCAGACGAATACACCTCGCTGTTCCTACTTCCAATAAAGGCTGCTTTTCCTGTGATTTCTCGTTCCTGCTGTTGCGATTATTCCTTCTTGTGTTGGTGGAGTGTTCCTGGTTACGTTTTAGTGGTCCACTTCGATAAAATGTGTTGTTAAAGTTATTTTTCACTTTCGGCTATTAGGTCGAAAATTGCTGTTTGTTTCGTGATGTGGAATTAATGTTTTATTATCGTTTAAATAGTGTATTCACTGTGTTCTGTTGTTGTTTGAAGTTAATTTAGTGTTTGTAGGTGTTCGTTTCACTGAATTTACTGTTTAGAAGTAGTTTTACAAAACTCGCGTTTTTCGCATCAGGCTAGGGTTATTGGATATGCGCCATTTATGTCTGAGCTATTAGGTTAAAAATTGCTTAAGAGCTCGTGTCAAGTGTACTTCACAATGTCTAATAATGAACTAACTAACTTCCTTCGTCTTCTCCAAAAGTCTTAGCCAAATTAATATTAGCAATCCATTGTTTCAAAATTATTTTACATCCTGTACATGTGGAATTTTTACATTATAATACTGAATATATTTTTGTTATTATTCAAATTTATTAACTACTAAATACATAATCTTCTTCTTCAGTTCAGTCTGCTTGATTTGATACCAAATAAGATAGTTTTATTAAGTTTTTGATCCAAAATGCTATATTTACTTCATTTTGAAAATTGTAAGTTTTAAAATTCACTTCCTGTCCTTTTCAAAAATGTTGCCATTTTACATGTTATATTAATGATTGTATTAAATCTCAGATTGACATAAAAGGTTTATCTTTCCTTAATTTCTTGTAATTTGATTAATTGGTTCTCTTTTTAAATATTATACATTAATATGTGACTCCCCTCTTAGAATTTTCAGTTTTTACATTTGCATTTTTAACAATAATTCTTACTATCTTTTTACAAAATCTTTCTTACTTATATTTCCAGTTACATGACTCTATGACTGATTTACCTTATATAAATCCCATCAGTTTAATTGTTTTTCTGTACTTATTTCATCAATTTTGATGCTGTTTAGTTTTAACATTTGGCCTAGATTTGTAACAGTTTTTACATACAAAGTTTTTAAATAATACATTTTGTTTATACCCTCTCTGACTTTCTATTCTATATAATATTGATTAACATTTTCTTATTTTAACAAAAGAACAATTAGTATATATTGTATACTCTTAATTCATAACACATAATTGAAATTAACAATAGTCTTTCAAACTCAGACATTTTATACTTAATTATTATTAGTAATACAAAATAAATATTTTATAAATAATGAATGTTATTTAATTCTGACATTTCAGTCTTGATTATATCTAGTAACTTATTCTAAATAAACAAAACATATCTGTCCTTCCATCGTTTACACTAATTCTTACACCTATTTTTATTTTCAGTTTTAATCTGTTTTTTGTTTGATTTTGGGTAATCATTCTTTGTCACTTCACTTTTATTATGGCCTGCTCTTGTTTCATCTACTGTCATTCTAATGAATGTTGTATATTAAGAGTGGGATTCATTATTTAAAAACACTTGTATTATCTGTCATGATAATACTTTATTTAATATTATTCATGGACACAATATAAACACTTCAAAGTTGTACTGTTTCACAATTTACTCAGTTTGTGAACTGCAATATTGACACATAAGGTTTATTTATTATAACACAAAAACTTGCACTGATCCCCTTTTTATTCTTGGATTTTATTGCTAAATAGTTTTATAGTTTTATTAAAATAAAGAAATCTATTTATAGAAGATAATGAAGGTTTGTTTTTTGCATTATATAATTATTTCACATTGGTTCACTTTCAATTCTACTTTATACACTTTTGGCTTACATTTATTTTACATGGTTTCTAAATTTGAGATTTTGTTATACTTTCATTTGTTATTATTTTTATCACTTTCTTTTGGGGTTTGGGTTTTTTATAAGAGCACTCCTTCTTCTTGTGGGTGTTGTCTTGTTCTGGTTTCTTCATTGATTTCTCCTATTCTTCTTGTTCCTTATAAAAGTATTTCCTTTTCTTATGTGGATGTTGTCTTGTTTGGGTTTCTTCCTTACTTACTCCTATCCTACCTGGGTATTACCTTTTTCTATATTTTTAGTTTTGCAGTTTATTTTGATGATTCATCACTCGTTGTAACATTGGTTTTAAATGAAACTCTTTCTTTAATCTATGATTGTGCTTTACGGTGGTTCTTAATTAATTTTTTATTTTGCTTTCTCGGATTTAAAATGTTTTTATTTTATTTTATGATCATTCTACCATTCAGAATTATGGGCATTATCTGTCATGCTACAATATTCAACTTTGTGGGGTAATTGATTCTACTATATAGTATTAAGAAAGTAACTATCCAGAGGACTTTGGCTAGGTCATCTGGCAAGAATCGGTAGGTCATCGACCAAGTGTCAAACCTCTCAATAGCGGAACGCTGAAGCGGACCATCACAATCTCGTTACCGGCACGCTAAGTCGTCACGAGTCCCGAAAACGTTCGGAACGAACACGGACACGAAAGATGCAGAATCGTTGATGTCGAGTTTTAATCGAGTTGGGTTACCCTCGGTTGTATTATTGCCGTGTAATTTACCCCAAAAGGCTAAAACAATAATAACAGGACGATTGTAGGGGCTATCTTGTAAATCGAAGTCTCTACGTCTTAAAAACCGTACAGGTACCCTGCGTCTTAATTTATGTCGCAGGTGTAAAAACTGTCCTACGCATCACCACATCATGTTCACATATAGCTCACTAGCGGTTGGCATTGAGATACAGTCTGATTAATAACAACAATAATGTAATAATAATTTGTTTATGGTCATGCGAGATTTTGTTACGAAGGTGTGATGAAATTGAGAGTTAAGCTATTACAAAACTTCTCGTCCACTTGTTTCGCCCATTCATTTACGTCACCGCAACACGTTTAGGTAAAATCTATTTTTATATTATTTGAAATCTCTGTGTATTGGCGGGATGGGGAGTTTCGTTTTCAGTATATCTTGCGAAACATTGTATAGTCGTATACTTTAAATGCGACAGTTTCCCTGCTTTACGTGGCATTATTTAACGCGATGATTTGATCGTTGCCAACTGAAAACAACCTGAAGTTTTTCATTAGGGTTGCAAGAAATCGGAATTGTCTTATCTCGCTCCACTCTGGGTGTGTATGGATTTCTTCACTATTTCAGTTCTAGACGTCATTTTCAGAAATTCACGAGACCATATCACTGGATTTTTTCTGCGATAGAGTATTCTATACTTCACAGATCCAGAAAAACGGCAACGTTCGGGTATTTTCAAGCATTAAAATACGTTTACGAAAAGCAGTTCCTGTTCCAGTAGCTTTTAAAAGGGATGTAGTATAGCATGCTTTGTGTTTGTATATATTTAATGCAGTTACGCCGTCAGCAGCTTCATCTCTGTCCGGAGCCTCCAGAATATTTTTTTTTCGAGGCGTCGCTGACACAGGAACTACCCAGTGGTCACCTGATAAATGTATCATGAGCACGACTGAAATTCTACGCTGCGTTTTTGTAACACTGTCACAGTGTGTTTTCCACGAGAGTTTAGGTTTTTTTGTGTGTATGTGATATATAATTTGAAATCAGTTACAATTATTTAAGGTTATTGATATTAATGTCCTTGTAATTTTGGGTTCCGTAGGAAATGAAAGTATTGTGATGCCCACAAGAAATCATAACAAAGAAAACTACAGGTTAGATACCTACCTGAATGTTAAAATATTGTTCTCCGAGTGAGATCTGAGTGTCTATAGGCAAATGAAAACTTAAGTCGTCTGTAACTTCAAACGGATGGTCGGACTTTCGATCATGATCATAATCATTATCATCATCAGCACCACCACCACCATCATCATCACCGCCACCACCACCACCACCACCACCACCACCACCACCACCACCACCACCACCACCACCACCACCACCACCACCATCATCATCATCATCATCATCACCACCGACATCGTCGTGTCGTCATCTGCGCTGGGTGGTGTGAACATTTTCCTGATTCTGTTTTCCTGAACGTTTGTTATTTCTGTCGTTTTATACTTCAGAAGTTGTTTGACAATCTTTCATCGTGCTCTTCCCATTATTGTTACGATTTATTATTTTTAATCTATGTTGTATATGTTTAGTTCGTCGCGAATGTGTTGATTACGTTTTTTTATTGTCTTTGTATAGTTTCCTGGTTTTCTAGAGAAAAGTATATCAGAGCAATATCCATTCACCGTATGTGAATGGAAGAGGGAGATAAGTATTTTTTTCTAAATTTTTCGGGTTTTGTATGTTCTATTTGTATGTTACATTCTATGCGAATTATTAACATTAGGAAGTATTAGTGCAGCGTGAGTACTATAAATTTTTTTAGACAAGAGAGGATGGAATAAGACGAGAAGTAGAGGACATGAGAATATAGGTTTAAAAATATGGATACAAGCAAGATCCTGAAACTTTTGTGCACTCAATATTGGCCACGATGTGATGAAGTGTGCATTAAAAGGAAAAAGAGACATCGGAAGACTAGGTAAAAAGAACGGTTAATTTTACTGAAAAGACTGTCGAAGAAGATTTTTACATACATATGCAAAGATACAGTGTACAGATTTTTTGTGCAATGGAACGAACATATATATATATATATATATATATATATACACATTTTAGTGTGTGCGCGCGCGCGCCCATGTGTAGATAGAATTTGTACAGTGTCGTCCCCTTTCTCCTCTATTTTTCCCATTTTCAGCTCTGACATCTCGTTTTCCATCTCTTCGTTCACTTCGTCTATCCAGGACCTTCGAGACATCCTCCTCCTTCTTCTACTCCAGTTCCTAACCCTTGCTAGTCATCTATCATCTCCAGCTCTTCTTACTTACTCGTACCACAGCAGTCTTTTTTCTTCGGTGTAAATGACCACATTTTTTCCACCTTCATTCTCCTTATTTTGTCTTTGGTGGTCCTGTCCGTTACTGTATCTACAGCTCTCCGTCTCCAGTAGTCCATTTCCGTTGCTGTTCTACGCACCGTGGTATTGAATATCATTACTATGGTACGTCATTGAATTGAAACATTTGAATACTAATTAGAAAAATGCTTAATTTTTTAAGTCTTTAAATAGGGAAAGTCCAGTGTGATGTTTTACGTATACGGTAGTGCGCACGCCAACACTTGACGAGGAACCGTCTGTGAACCGTATCGAGTTCACGAAACACGATAACGTTAATAAGTTATTACAATCGTACGAAAACCCAAGGTTCCGAATTGTAAGCTTAGTAGTAGGAAATGCATTGTGGTGCTCGGCAGGAAGCTGTGGGAGCGGAAAATTGTGTCCGCGAAGTGCACAGTACTACGCGTAGCAGTCGAGTGCGAGGCTACGGTGGTTCAAGGCGAACCTGTTGCTCCGATTGATTTTCTGTCTCACACACGTGTTAATTTATGTAGGAGGCATTTATATCATTGTCGTTATATCTGGTTTATTTTTTTGAAACTAATATGTAAAGGAAAAGGTGGTCGATTGGGAATTTGTAGTTTCAGTTGGAAGGAGAAAACTAAATAAATTTAGGCATGACGATAATAATTATCACGCCCAAAAGTGAAGCAATGATGACTAGCAGAAATAACGTTAAATTCGACAGCTGAAATAGTTTGGACAGCTACCAGAATTTTCGTTGTCTGTGTCGTCAGTCGGGCCACGATTTATGAAACGGTAAATGCGTTTATATATACACTTAGGTTAATTGGTATCTGACGATGGAAACCACTGACAGTAACTGAGAAAATTAGAAACCAGACAGTAGACAGTACTGGAACAAAAATTAACAACAAATGAAAATATCAAGCCATTTCAAATACAGTAAAAGTAATACTGATTAGTACGTTGATATTCACAACCGCTAAAAGTGAGACGTTGAAAGTGACAGATAATCAATAATAATCAAACCTTTGGAATTTTGCGATAATTTGTTGACGCATTCATAGTTTACCGTGAGGCGTCCTCCAGACAGACAAATGCTAAACGGTCGAGTTAAACGCGTTACCTCGCTTCGTTCGTTCAACTGTTAAATATTTTCATATTTTTGCAGACATATTCTCAAATCGTGTGGGTGGCACGCAGAGCGAATTCTGCTACATTTCAAGAACTGCAGAAAAAATAGGTTATCCAAGCAAGTTAATAAGGCATGCTTAAGCCTCTTCGAAAATATGTAGGTAGTAGAATGGGAGAATCGAAAATCTTGCAGTGCGCTAAAATAAAACAGGATTGTAACAGGAGAACTGTAGATATATGTTCCTGTGTATAGGAAGGTAGAAAAGTCACACAACCCAAAAATGTAACAAAACATATACAATATAAAGTAAACAAAATAGTATAATACAAATGGAAATTAAAAATAAGCAATGCATTTAAATTTTATAGTAACATTTGAAAATAGTAAACAGTTGAACGAGCGAAGCGAGTTAACTCGTTTAACTCGAACGTTTGGCATTTGTGTGTCTGGGGGATGCCTCACGATAAGTTGTGAATGCGTCAACAAATTATCGCAAAACGTAATAAGCGTAACCATACTCTCACTTCACAGACATGTATTGTTTTTGAGACCGATTTCCCTATAAGCAAGGATGCTGGAAACAAACATTTGAGGGATACAGAGTTTGAAAAATCTAAAGATACATGAAAGTTATCGACTTAAATAGAGTTTTATCCGAGTGTAGCGTTAAGTTTTAGAAATTTCAAAATTTTGGGATGGGCTCACAAAAATGGATCAAAGTTTTGGAAAAATCTCAGAAATCCATGTGGTGATATCAGATTAAAAAAATTTGAATCATTATCTGAATATAATGTTCAGTTTAGGAAATATCAAAACTTTGAAACACCAGGGGCTTAAAAAGGGATTAAAAATTACAAAAATCTGTAAAAATCCATGCGGAGTATTAGGCAATATCTGAATATAGTGTTTACTCTGAAAATTTTTAACTTTTAGGGCACCATGAAACAAAAACGGAAGCCAAAATTTTGAAGAAATGGTGAAAGTCTATGTGGGGCAGATACAAACTCGGTATCTTTAATAATCTGGAAAATTAATGAAAATTTTGGACCACCTTCAAAAGGTTTACAACCTATGTTTCGGTATACATATTGTTTCGGTTAGGTATACCTACGAAACGTTTTAGAAATGTCCTTACAGATATCAATGGAACAAACTTAAAAGCTAAAAAGTTAAGACTAAATGATTTGTCATTTAGACATTGTGATTATAAATTTAAGTAAAAAACAAATACTCTACTTATTGTATTCATATTACTACATATTTCTACTTATTGTACTCTCTTTATTGTATTCATAATAATGAAAAGAAGTAACACTCATTGTGTACTTTACGATTATTATTATTATACTAAAACATAGTTGAGTACTTTTTTGTATTTTTATAATAGGTAAAAATTATCTGATATCTGGTAACTGAAAAATTATCTAATAGGGCTATGTAAATTTATCTAATAAAATGTACATCGTTAGTGAGCCACTTAAATGCCACTTAAATTTATCTAATAAGCAGCGCAGTGAAGCTACTAGTAAAATAATGAACACATCGCTCTTGCGAAAATCTCATTATCCCTAAACACTTACTTCACAAAACAGTTGTGGGGACTGCCATAGTTAATGCACCGGATTGTTTGTTGAAAATGCGTGTCACGTTACGTGTTACCAATAGCATAGCTCTATAAGTTATTTACTTTCGTAACAAAACTGGTAGTAATATTATTGTTTCCCGGGATTTCAGGCCGTGGTCCAAGGTTATTTGACGCAAACGTTTCAGCCACTCCGTCGGTGGCCATCTTCAGTGCTTGAGGACTGAACACTGAAGGTGGCCATCAAATAACGTTGGACCACGGCCTGATAGGCCGGCAAACAATAATATTAATACCTATGAACCCGGCTGTGACAACAGTTCATACTCTGGTACATTTTCAAATTCTGAAAAATGTAGAAAAATTTGCTAGACTTTTCGGCCACCCGTTATAATGATTGGCTAATAGGCATAAGGAAACAGCAGAACATTTATTTGCTACACGATGAAATACATTTGGTCCAGGATGGATAGGTATAGAAAAAAACAATAGATACAACCACCAAATCCTGACGAGAGTAAGAGGACAGGGAAGCAGGAAACTTATTTCTTGGAGCACGCGTTGCACAGCGGTCAGTATCTTCGTGTGCACCATGACTACGAACCCATTTTAGATTGCTGCCCCGACAGACTTTGTGTACTTAACAGAGGTGCACATTCTCCTTCTGTGCTGGACAGCTGATATGAGATAACGTCTGACATACTGGTTTATTGTTTTTATCATTTTCTTGTGTACGTTCTACGTATATACTCCCATGGGAAGATAACGTCGTGTCGGTAAGAGGGCATTACTTTGGTTGAAACGGTATGCACATTGTATTCGTTTTTGGTAACAAGACGAAAGTATCAAAATGATCATAATGTTTGGAATAAATTGTATCTTGTGAATTGGGTGAAGCTGTGCGAGAGATTGTGGTGGTAGTGTAACATATTCGTATTCGGTTGATAGGTTATGTACTAAGAGTAGGAAATAAATCAAACGTCCAAGGAGATCTGGTTACGTGGCTCGAGAGAACGTTCTTCTTGTTTCCTAGCAAAGGTGTGGGTCGGCTACGTTCGCTATAGGGCATCCGCTTTCGCGTGGCACCTAAGGGATTAGCAGACCCTTGCTCTCGCACGCGCACTCACGAGCGCCCGGGCCACACACCCTTGCCCGAACGCGCAGGTATACAGCGTATACCATGAAGGTGCCACGCGAAAGCGGATGCCCTATAATGTGGAAATAGAAAGTTTATTTCGACAGTCGTGCAAGTACAGCGAGTGTTAGTACTGTGAAACATGTACCAAAATAATATTCATTCTCAGCACTGCATTTGAAACGTTGTCTAGTCCCGTTGATGTGGCGCAGATTTGCTTAGACGACTCTGCGTGCCGGTGTTGTAACGTCTGAATTTGGAATGTTTATACTATTCTGACACCAGGTGAGCGACAAAGGTTTATTACGGTTTTCGTAATACTTCAGAATGCTTCAATTTTCGTTTGGTGGTAAAACAATATTGCACACGTCCAAGCAATATGTACGAATGAGACACCTGACATTGACTTTGAACAATTCGATGTGTCGTAATTGAACGGAATGCATCGAAGTTTGATTTGTTTCACAGGTGTAGCGCGGTATTGCGCAAACAACCAGGCGACAGTTTGGTTAACATCGATAATCACATGTATGCACACGCAGCAGCTGTGTTACTAATTTGGAATGCGTTACTTTATCACATTCCCGTCTGTAACAGCGCATTTTAACTATTTCTTTTAGAAAGCATGTAAATAATACAAGTACATTGAAGTACATAGCCTATAATTAACAAGTACATTAATGATACAAGTAAGTATCATTAACACATTGTTACACGTGAACTATTATTTACTTTTGTTTGCTTGCCGCTATATGTTTAATTAAGGGAGTAATTTTAATACAGTCATTAATGTTGTCTTCATTGTAAAAAAATGTAATCGACGAATGTCTATTTGTTGACAGCAACCATTAGTATTAGAATTTTATTACATGTGTAGTTGACTTTAGTGAGAATGTTTGTCATAAAACGCTTTTCTAGTGGCTATCTTTATTCCAGTTGTTGGGACTCTTATTTAGATTATTTAATAGTTGATGTGTATCAAATGTTGACATATTTCAGGTTTGAAAGTAAGAGAATTTCTGCTCAATATGACGTATAAATTTCAATAGATTATTCGTTATTGGTTTACTGTATCGCCGTGTACAGAAATCTAACCAAATGTATTATCAAATCCAAATTTAAATAATCAAGTAATTGTTTATCACTAAATCAGAAGTTATCGTGACCAGAAATTGTTGAGAGCACAATGCTATACGGAGCAGAAACGTGGACGATGAACATACAACATCAGAAGAGGATTACTGGCTAAGAGCAGGTAGAAGATTCAGGATGGAAAGACTGAGGAATGAAACAATCAGAAACAATAATGGAAGTGGAAAACACGGTTGTGGAAGTGATAGAACAAAGAAAGAAGAATTCAAACAAACAAAAAACGGCCATCTCAGAAGAATGGAGGAAGGTAGAATATCCAAAACAGTAGCATCCAATGGGAGCCAGAGGGAAGAAGGAAGGGGAAGCCCAGGAAAAAATGAATCGATTGTGTACAGAAGGATATGGACAAATATAACCTTCAATTTAGAAGATGCTGAAGATAGTGATAAGCGGAGAACTATAAGTGAAGTTATGTTATAATTGAATGACTGGGCGTATTGGGAAATTACATGTGTATGTTTAGTGTACAATGTAATATGTTTATTGTGTTGAATATGTAATGTATGTAATTAGCCTTTGTAGTGTATTGGTAGGAGGAGCCCTCAGAATTGAGGAAATTTCCAATAAAAAAATATGTACAAAGCATCACAAAGCAAATGTTATTGTGTATAACGAAGGGTCTCTAACGTCATTGTGGACAAAAAGAAATTCAGAAGAAACAGATCTGCAAAACGGTTTTCTATCCATGTAACAGAAAACGTAACCCTGTTTGAGCAGATTGCAAGGGAGATGAGATTTCTGAGGCGGGCAACTAGAGCCGAGTTAGAAATACGACCACCGAGAAACAGTTTCAACATCAATCAGTCGTGGAAACAATGGAACGGAAAACACTGCAGTGATTTGGTCAGATAAGAAGAGTGTTTATGGAAAGAAACCGAAACTCATTACAGAAGTACGCCTCGAATGACGAAGGTTGGAACCGGTGGCTTATATTGAGAAGCAGAAGGGAACTAGAAGTGTCCAAAATTGAACAAATTGCCTGAAAACAAAAGCTAAGACTAAGAGTAGTAAGAAGGAAAGATTAAAGAGAAGAAAAAGAAGAGTAAGAATTAATAATGTCCACGAACAGGTAGCCTATATGTTAACTTTAAGCAGACTTGATAAATTCTTTTATAAATGACAAATCTATAACTCTAAGAAAGTCAGGTCATCTTTGGTGCTTTCTTATGGCTGGCGGCGTAGACAATCACGAAGATTCGCGTACAGTTTTAGTAGTTATTGGAGGCAAATGTTTTATTTTCGATTTAAATTACCGATAAAACCGTTTAAGTTTGTTCCCAGACTTCAGAAATCTGTTTTCAGAAGCGAACTTATAACAACTGTATGGTCAGGAGAGCATCACTTATCCTTGGTGATGTGTATCGAATTCAGTTACGAGTACTGATTACGGTTGGTAGAAATGTCATAACAAAACTGTTTATTTTTCTAAAGTGGAAATACACAGTTACAGTTTTGCAATACGAATATTGAGTTTTAATGGTAGTAGGTCAAGGAGATAAATTGCATAGGTCAAAACCTATAACGTAGTAATTCTGCAGTGTGAGTAGTGTGCTCAGATTTTCTTTTTTTTTAAGTTATTTAAGCGCTGAAATTCTGTTCCTGGCGGTCAGTGGTAAAGATTAACTGAGGAGGTTGAAAGTTAGATAATAGGAAAGTTACAGGCCCGAAGATAATTGCCCGACGGAAAACACATAACTTGAAAAATCAAGACGTAGAAGAGCAGCTGACCAGGCCAAATATAATGAGGCTCATAAGGGCATAGAGGTTAAGGTGGTATGAACACGTGGAGAGAAAAGAATCCGAAGCGATAATAAGGAATGTAACGTCGTAGAGACCACGAAGTAATAAAGAAAGAAGGAAACCAAAGTCGATATGGGAGGATCAAGTGCAGTAGGATGCATGAAAAGTGGAAATTGCTGAATACAGCGAGAAGACATAAAACTTGGGGGTTCTATTAAAGAAAGAATTGCATGGGCATCGGTGGAGTGTCTCACCGCGAAGGAGAATCGTAAGAACTCCAGAAAATGCAGCTGACAATATGTTCAGTCAATATACTACTCATAATAATAATAATAATCATCATCATCATCATATTATTATTATTACAATGATGATGGTGTTGGTGGTCGTGTTGATTGTGGTGGTGGTGACGATGATAATAATTATAATTGTAAGCGCTGTTTGACAGTTTGCAGATGGGCTTCCTAACGAACACATTCGTGTTCACGGAGTAGCCTATATTTTATTGAAGAATACCCGTATTAAACGAAAATGAGGAGTTCGTATTGCTTATATTACGCACGACATGGAGCTTCTCGATATTCGAGACGAATAGATAATATTCTGCATGCATTTAGACTACAAATCCGAGAGGTTAAAATCGCGTTAGACGAAGCTAGCTCCAAAATGGCAAGAGTAAAAACCGCTAACTATTTAATTGTATGTGGGGGCAAACGGTTCGCGAACTGCTGCACGCTTACAGATGACCTGCCGGAATACGTTGTTCATGCCGACGTGAACGCATAACGTTTGTCGTACCGGTGGAGCAGTTCAGTATTAGAAAGTTGAATGCACTCTACTTGCAGGCGAATATTTATACATTACTCGGCTTCCTGTTATGTTAATTACTTCCTTTCCAATACTCTAATAAGATTAATCGCGTCTGAACGATTGAAATCGATTTTTTACACAACATAACGGTTACCGAACTGGAAAAAATGTTGAACGAATCGTGTGTTGCGAATTCTGAATTAAACACAGGATGGGACGTGTAAGGTCAAATTAACAAATTCCTGAAAGTTTTTTACTTCTTAATTAGGAGAAACGTATGGAGATTCTCCCCAACGAATCGGTTAGTGAGATTCTCTACTGCAGACTTATAGACTACCTTATACACTGTTACAAGGAAGCATTAGATATTCTAATTAATCAAGAAAGATTATAGTATGTAAACTATGCTTGTACCCCCTCCCAAACCTCTTGGTGGCAGAGCGGCAATGGATAGGCCTATATAACCAACGCTTATCGATACAGACTCCTAGGAGTGCAGTGTCTCTTCAGCAGAGGAAGCTTATCCTTGTACAGTGGCGAACAGGCTAGAACAACTCGCTTAAGGGAAGATGGACTCATCGGCTTATATAGAGAAATAGATAAACAGATCTTCTGGAGATTAACTTTTACTTACCACAGCTTTTGTCGGGGCGCGAATGCTTCAGGAAGATTTCGGACATGAGCAGAATTCAAGTTGCCCACACTGTCAGATTGTTATTGAGGATGTGGAACACGTGTTCTTCGATTGCCCTGCTTCCAAGAGTCATGAGGAATCACTACTTCCATACCAAGGATTGAGTCTTGGACGTATTGTGGGATGTATGGTGGCATCTAAGGACGTGTGAAATGTAGTGCGTGACTGTTGCAATTGTGATTAAGGAGCTCCGATGTATGAAAAGGCTACGGGGGGATTCTTAGCAGAGCCAGTGGCAGTGGGATTACATATCACTCCTGAAAATTCTGATAAACTAGAATAAGAGCATCGGCTGACACCTTGGGGAAACTAATTTAACTAATTAATTGACGAGATTGCCTCAATCCAGGTAAAGTCGTGATATCACGAGTATAGCGGAGTGTTGTCACGAGATTACCTGGAATATTACGAGATTACCAAGCAAGAACATTATTTCGAAATTTAATTAAAATAAATATAATATGCCGTTAAAAAAAAAAAAAAAATTAGTGCGATAAAGTCCTTAGAAACCATTCTTTCCAAAGACTAAAACAGAAAAAAGAATTAAAAATTTTTGGATGGCACAATTGGTATTTTATATAATTTATCAAGAGTTTACCCAAGTTTACCATACTTATCATTACATTATTAGACTTAATCGCCCACCGCCCCGCCGATATTTCTGTTCTGAGCAAATCTGGTCACGTCCACTGTTCCATAGTCCCAATCCAGGCGATCCCTCCTTGTAGCAAACAGCATCGTCCATGCTTCTTTATGTACCTTTAGTGACAACCTCAATGTCATCGTATTGGCAACGTGTTGTTTTATTCATTGTGTAAACTAAAACGATTATTCTAGTTTGGTTGCGTATCCGTTTAATAATTTTTTGCCGTCTCCACTTGCTGTTCCTTTCAGTTTAAAGTGTAGTCTCTATCTTACTTGCCTGTAACTCTACCAGGAAGCATTCTATGATTGGAAACTTTCGTGTTGGGACACTACGACTGTTCGTTACTCATCAAAATATTGGTAATATTTACTTAACTGTTAATAAAAGTATTCATGTATTTGATCGAGAGAAGCGAGTTATCAGTCCATTTGGCACCTGCCTGTCTCTCCGGCTGGGGGATGTCTCATGATAACTTCTGAATGTAACAACCGGTTTCCGTAAACCGTAGCATGTGTGTCCATACAAAGGCCCTTTACTGTTTTTGAAACTGCTCTTCTGGAAACACAGATGTAAAAAGGTGAGGGGGGCGAAATTTTGAAAAAATTGGAAAAATCCGTGTTGGCTATTAAATTAAAGAAAATTTCAACAAAAATCTTGTTAGTTATACAGTGGAATTCGTGAATAACGAGCTCGCGTATAACGAGAACTCGGATGTAACGACCAAAAGTACGAGATTTGTTTGGTTTTGTGTCTTAGTAATGATAATTAAACTCGCTTTTAACGAGTAGGAACGCATTAGAGAGTAGGTTATTACGAGCATTTTATCGCAGGCTCGTTCATGGGTTAAGGTCTAAAAAAATTCGTTACAATACACCATTTTAAACATTCGTTTAAAATCAATAACGCAATTTAGTGAAACTAATAACGTAAGTGATGATATCGTGGAATATTTAAATAAATTACAAAATTGTTTTGTTATCTACAGATACAAAATTACTAAACAAACAAAAATATATGACTTTTTTAAGTTCTGTGTGCGAAATACAATTTTGACGATTCCATTTAGAACGAAGAACAAAAAGACAAATAAATTAGAGTGAATTTTCTTGTTATTTAAAAATAAATATTGTACGTGTGGCATGGTAAGTTGCGTTTTTTGCCAGGTAGTCGGCTGATTTTTGGTAACTTTTATACACAGTTACTTTTACGATATTTCGCGAATGCACCATATGCCAATATTCAGGAAAGAATGTTAGCGTCTAAAAATGTTTAAAGTCTAAATTTCACTTTTAAGCGTAGAATGTAAAACATGTCAATATTTAATTCTGCAAAGCCTCTTCTATAGTAGATTTTTTATTGTGTATATACGGTGTAAAAATTTAGGTTTGTGAGTCGACAACTCGGATGTAGTGAGCACATTTGTCCGCGGTCCCTTGAGTCTCGTTATAAGCAGGTTCCACTGTATTTGTTATTGTTAACCCTCTTATTCGTTATTGAAGAAGTTACTCGTCGTTATTATGGAGACTGTTGCGTTGTAATTATGTTGATCTTATTATTTTTATGATTTTATATTGTTTAGTAAGAATACAATCCTACAACAAATTTTATGTATTGTTTGTCCTATTATCCTATTGTTTAGTAAGATTAAAGTACAGACCTACTACGGAGCATTCGTTTTATGTAAACTGAACTGAGCACAGATAGCTTTTCTCACCGAGCGTCTAATTAATACAGATGTCCGACACGAGAATGGTAATTAACAAGTTGCCTCAATTCTAGATTAAAGCCAACAGAATTGTTTTACGTAACTGTATTTATGGACATTTGAAACTGACGAGACACGTCGTATAATAATTTTGGATATTTACTGCAGTGAATAGTGTTAACAAAGACTTATAATTACAGTTTTCATTCGCAGATGCGTTTAAACGAAGTTATTTGTATTTTGAACATTGGTCATAACGTATATGTACAGTAGTTGGCGAAAGAAATTGGATCCAGGTAACACCAAAATATGAAAAGTACTGTACTTTCTTTTCTGGGAATAATGTGGAATGTTGTAAAACAATAATTATTTTCTTATGGATACAAATGGTTTGTTTACCTTTTCTTGACGGTTTTTTAACGTGAATTAACAACTTCATTATCTTTGACCTAACTATTTCTGTGTGCCCCACTTACCGTTGTTTCTGAAGGGGCAGCATCTCCTAACACATTTACAGTTTCGTTTTGATTTTCCATTGGCGCTAAAACGTTTTTAACAGAGAGAGAATTACAATACAACAGAGAGCCTACAATACGATGTTTGATTTTGTGCATTTTAAAAACACGCGTGACAGGAAAATTTCAAACAGCTGGTAAAAAGTGAATAAATTGACAGATTATCTGGAAATTAACAGGTGTTCTCGCGAAATATACGTCTTGAAGCACACGATTTTGGTTCTACCACTGAGCTATAGATGTCGCTCCGTTAACTTTTCAACTGACCCTCGTACAAGCTAAACCATTGTCATCAAATTGTATGTCTGGAATGGAAGCACGGGGGAATTGCGTTGCGTATCAGCTTGTTGGATGTGATCAACATGTGTTGAAACAATGGAAGCTTTCACGAGATTTACCAAAGAGATTGCCTTAGAAAATTGTACAGAGGAAAGTGACAAAATTATAGATTATGTATGTATTTAGCGACTGTGAGGATCGTGAGAATGGATACATTAGACTCAACACTAGGTCTACACACTTGTCGAGTAAGTACACAGCGGATTGGTTTTCCTAGTAGTGAATACCTTGTTTATAGGATACGATTTGAAGGGAACCCTTACGGCTTTTGTAGATGGAGGGAAACTTTCGGCTCTAAGTACGATCTGAATCTGAACGGCGTTAAGTTTCGTACTCTGAGCGGGTTTAGTGGTTACTTACAGCGTTGATGAACATATACTGTTCACTTTCATCGATGCAGCCCAACAAGAAATAGGTGAGGATGTGCTGGTTTAGGGCTTTTGTTCAACAATGGAATTATTATAGAAGTGTAGAAAAACACTTTCCTCAAGTGTCGTAAATGTGATTGAACGAGAGGATCAAGTTCTCAGTTTCAGCTCGACTGTTGGCATTTGTCTGTCTGTCTACTTATGTGTTTGAGGATGTCTCGCGATAACTTTTGACGCATCAACCGATAACTTTTACTCTACAGAACCCTATTGTTTTTGAGACATCCCCTAAAAAATAGAGGGGCTGGAGGCAAAAATGTGAGGGTTTCAAATTTAAAAAAAATCACAAAAGTCTATGTGAGGTATCAGCTTAATGGAAATTTTAATCAACATATGAATTTACTGTTCATTTTTGAAAATTTTAAGATATGTTACGCTGGGGGCCAAAAAATGGGTGGACATTTTGAAAAAAAATGCAAAAATTCCTGTGGTGTATCAAATTAAAAGGAATTTTAACTGAAAACTGAATAAAGTGTTAATTTTGAAAATTTCAAAATTTTTTGACACCAGGGCCCAAAAAGTGAAACAAGAATTTGAAAAAAAATTGTAAAAACTCACCGGGTGTCAGACTGAAGGGAATTTTAACACAAATCCGATTGTTTGGAATCGTTAGCGTTTAGTGTATGATTGCCCTAGAATTTTTTACATTACTAAAAATTACACATTTTAGTAGGGTAATCGGGATTTCGTAATTTGCTGATATTTGAAAATTTGTCCGGTATGAAAATTTATGTAATAATAAAGTTTGCCGTTCAAAATAGTGGGCGGGTTCTGCGTCTCAGGGAGCGTACTAGTATAAATTCGTATGTTTTGTTTTGTGCGGATGTGGTCTCTGCAACGGAAGACAACAAATGACTGGGAAAATAATATTCGTAGTACAAATTAGAGGTCAAAAAATAACTTGGAGGGATACAATTTTTAAGAATTTTGACTCAGAAGACAAAGTAATGTTTTTTTTTTTTGTCGGGAAATAATACCAAATTAGGCAGGCACTGGACAAAAATGTAATCGTTTTGTAACAACCGGTCCGTTCCTGTTGCTTAAAAAGTCTTACTAACGGTGTTAACTGTAACTCGACTATCTAGTAAAACAGATCACGAGTAGCCTATACGTGGGACATACAAGACAAGGAGAGATCAAGGTTGAAGTGTTGTTAGACTGTCAGGTGTCGTTTATATCAGGAATGTATAGCATACGTTTTCTCTCCACGAAAGGCTGTAAAATATTTTCTTGATGCTTTAATTCGTGCCTCGTACATTCGCTTCTTCTGTGTTCGTCCGCAGGCTATGTTCCAACGGTTCCAATATAAGTCAGTTACGGAAAGCTTCTCTTTATTTATCTGACAAGGTGCTGGTAATTTCCCTATATGAAGTGTTATGTCCCATTTGAATACTTATTTTATACAGTATAGTATATCTGTTTGTCAGTGTTAAAGCAGAGCAATGCTGTGCAGTGCATAAAGTAAAGGTACATTTAATGTTTATAGTTGAAACAGGATACCAATGAGAAACTTATAGATGTAGGGGAGTTTGAACTTGAAAAATGGTCAAAAATCACTTTTCGTTTTTTGGTGTAATATTAATATTTGATCTTTTCTGAATAATTTAATGTATAAATTATACCTATTTGATAAGTTTTTTGCAATTTCTGAAAATCTTGTGTTATTTCAACGTTATGGACATGTTCTTACGAAAACTGACGTATCTTTCTACAGAATTCATATAGAAGGTTGTGTAGTGCTACTTTTGAAAGATAACATTTGTTACAGCATGTGGGTGGTGGCTATAACAAGTGAAATATCGTGTAAAGATATCCTAAGTAAGAGCTTTGTTTACGTTTTACTGGGGAGTTTTTTCTTCGGATTGCGTTTGATAGTCTGACTTGAACTTTGTTTATGTTTACATGATTTGTGTTGTGTCTGTTATTAATTAAACGATAAAATGTTATTAGGTAAATAAAATTCCAAACTGAAAGGTATATTTAAAAAACGAGTCAACAACAACAATAAAAGAATAGGTTAGATCAAGTTAGGTTAGGTTCGAAAAAAGGAAATTTAGCTTTATTCATCCACAGAAATTATATTTTTGAACCTATTATGTGAATGAGTTGAAGCCCATTTATAGATATCGTATACATCCAGATCTTCTGAAGAAATGCGTACATGGGGCAACTCAAAATGTGAATGAGTCCTTCAAAAATGTGATTTGGACTCTGAAAAACGTTTTTGTTGGTAAGAAAACTCTTGAAATAGTTGTTTGGGATGCAGTAATTACTTTTAATGATGGGAATATTGAGAGGTTAAGAGTCATGAAAGTGTTGGATTCTCAGAGTTTGGTAAAAATGCTGTATGCGCTCTAGAAGATTTGGATGAAGAATGTGTTGTGAAAGTAGAAATAGCTTTGAAATTGACTAGTAACGAGACAAGACAGGGCAGGAGGAGTAAACAACTTCAGTTTGACGAAGAAGATGCCAGCAGTTGCTGCCCAGTAAGGTTTTAAGCAGAGGTATTGCTTAATAATTTTTATTAAGCAATATCCAACAAGTTGATACGCAATGCAATTCCCCCGTGATTTCATTCCAAAAATACCATTTGATGTCAGTGATTTAGCTTGTACGTACTGGAGATTGTTTTGTCCGTGCGGGAAAATCTAAAGAAATCTTAGGTTTTCCCGCAATGAAGTTATTCATGCACGTAAAAAAAAAACTGTCGAAAAAAGGTGAATAAACCATCTGTATCCACTAGAAAATAATTTATATTTTTATTGTGTTTTCCGAAAATCGTGTTTTTACAGACAAACCTATTGTTTTCTGGGAACCTATTAAAATTTGACACTTGAAATTTTTCTGAGTGTGAGTGAAACCAAACGGGATTATGTGGATCAAGAGTGAGAACAAACTTATGAATAGAAAATTTCGTATCAACATTTTGTGTGGGAAAAATATTTAAAAAAAATAATAGGTTTAAACAAAAATGTTTGTTTTTTCCATCCAGGAGTCGTGAGTCTAAATTAGTATCAACCTATACTAAGGCAAACACTGACAAAATTTCAAGTTGCTAAACCAAACTGTTTCTGTGATAATGGGTCTCAAAAATTATAACATGGCCGAAGTAGGAAGTTCCAGCTCCCGTTTAGTAATTCATGTTGGAAAAAAATTATTTAGAATTATTCTACATTGGTCTTAACCCGGTACAAAGGACACATTAAGTGTTTTGTGAAAACAGAAACGTCGTTGCAAAGAAGGTCCTAGAGATTGTGTTTGTGCATTCACAATTACTGTTGATCATTAACAATATACGCGTTCATTTTACCAATAACTTCAGAGTGTACATAATGTAGCAATAATTATAATACGTAATTGGCGGTTGTAGACAAACTTCGGCGCTGACGAGGCAAATTCAGTCGCAATTCTGATTGGCTGATTTACGTTTCTGTAATATCACCCCCCCCTGACGCTTCTGTCTTCCGAGAATAGCTACAGCCACGTTAGATCTGAGAACAATCACAAACACGGCTTATGTAGTGCATGTACATAAAATACACAAACACGAAAGAAACCTTGTATGCTACAGTGAAGCGCGCTGTGATAACTAATCACATGGAATACAGTAAGAAAGTAAATTTACGTGTTTCCTATATTTTAATGCATTCTATGTACATAAGTGTATGTATATGTGTGAATGTTCTAAATTTTCACTATACTGTGTTTATTAAAACGTACAGTACACACAGGGAGAGAAACGTGGATATCCTTTGCTGTAATGAAGATATGGTTGAGTATGCCTAACTTAAAATTTCGGAGAAAAGAAATTGTTATATGTATACAACGGTGAAAACGACCTGCAGAACAAACATTTTTGACACACTTGGGACATTTATAGGAGAATGTCACGTGACTCAAGGCAGCAGTGTGGAAAGGATCATTCACTCGCTGAACAGCGTATGTGAACTAACAGCGTGCCGTTGATTAGGAAGGGAAGGAGTCAGTAAGAAAGAGACAGTGGGAGAGGGAGGAGCCTTATTTCTCCACTCTGCGCGTACTGAAACGGTGTTGGCTTTTTTCAAAGTTGTCAGACTCTGAGGAGGGATTTTCAATCATATACAAACTCATTGCAGCTATTTATTTTATAAGTAATTCCGGTACTTGATGCTCTGATCGAGTCAAACGCGCATGCGCTGTTCTAAAAGATTACAAATTAGTTTATATAAATTTGTGATAATTTCTGGCTTAGCCGTTTTAAAGTACGTAAGAAGACGTACATTTAGAAAATATATACTTCACATAGGACAAACAGACCACTAGTAATCGATAATCGATTTTCAAAATAAATCGAGTATAACTTTCGTTCTGGTCAATGTTTCACCCTAAAATTTTGCATACATATCTGTCTCTGTTAGGGTAGATTTACTATAATCTTCATACAAGTATTTGACTCTTCCGTTAATGAAAAAAAAATCATTGGTTATTTTATACAGTTAATTATTTTATTGCGGATATAAGAATAAAAAATCACGTGTTTTTTACTAATCACCAAACAATTTGGTTTTAATTACTTACAAATTTAAGATTCAAATTAAATAAAGTATTGGTGTAAATTTTGTCAGTCGAATATTGACTGTAAACAATGCGAGTTTAATACATGACGTTGTTGTTGTGTATTTGTTAATTGCGAACTTTAGGTGTGCGTTTTCTAGTTAACTGGCCGTTGGAAACGACATCTATGACAGACTGTTCAACGTTTGGGGACGGGACAGCCGTACAAATGTAGCGGCGTCATTTTAATTAGATATTGTTGCGTTAATTGAGCGAATCCATTCACTGCACATATTGGACCCATACAGAAAACAAACACGCAAAACACACATACACAAATTGAGTTACGTGACGTCATTATGTACGCCATTTTGTTTGTTCCCGCGTTATGTGATAAAATTATTATTAAAGAGAAACGATCATTGTCCACTTTGACACACACACACACACACACACACACACACACACACACACACACACACACACACACACACACACACACACACACACACACACACACACACACACACACACACACACACACACACACACACACACACACACACACACACACACACACACACACACACACACACACACACACATTGATATGCACTGGGTAATATAAAAAACAATCGTTCTAAGTGTAATATTACTAAATACAATGCAGTCCATATCTAAATTCTTCGTTTAATAAACTAGACGAATACGAATCAATGTTAAATATTTCTTGGGTTTAGAGCAGAGATTGAATTTCCGCTTATATTCCAGACATTACAACTGCAACGATGACGTTTATCTTCAACAGAAGATGCGGACGAGGTAGCAGTAGTCTAACCCACTAGAATGCGTCTTCATTCATCGTCGTTAGGACGCTGTGAACGTCGTTGGCGTCTGTAGTAAAGTCGACAGTTACAGCCGTAGTTGTAAGCTTTCGGCAGGTAATAATCAGACAGTTGTCAGGGAGGAAATTTTTACTGAGGGCCGGTCGTAAAGCTTTGCAAGAATAATATTATCTTTTTACGAGGGAAACTGTATAAAATTAATGTTCGTAACAGGAAGGTACGCATTCCTACGGTGCGTGGGACTCGCACCCACCTAAACCACGAACCTTTTTTTTCCATGGCATGGGTCCACCTCAATATTCAGCTTTCGCAATACTTCAGGGTAGTGCCATTGGACGTTCATTTAAAACTTTAGCGAATCCACGTTACCTGCTTTTGCTGTTCTATCATGTCGTTTTCTACTTAATTCTTTTGCCTTAGAACCTTCTCACTGTAGGCTGTTACCAGATCCAAATGGCGTTCGCTCTGCAACATCAGTCCGATGATATTTTCGGGCGTGATCTGTTCCACTACATTGTCCAGAGTTTGCTTTTCCTCATTTCATCTATCACAGGTGAAAAACGTGTGCTGTAAATTGTCTAGCTCCTGCCCAGAAAGTGCAGTCTGGTGTGTCAACTTTCCCCAACCTATAGAGGTAAGTCCGGGGAATAAAAGAGGTAAGAGATTTATAAAAGAATTAATCACTCCAGGTTTGCGATCAAGCTTAATAATAATAATAATAATCACCACCACCTCATCATCATAGTCGTCGTCGTCGTTGTCATCATCATCATTGGCTCATGAGATTTCAGTTTTAGTACCTGTCATCTGACCGTTGTCACGTGTAGTGCGTTCTGTTCAAGTTTACAAGAGATACAAAGGTTACAAGATTACATCGTGAATCAAGCGCGCGCGCGCGCACACACACACATACACACACAGCGTCTTGTCGAGGACACGAATCGCCCGTGAAAATGTATGAATCTATTACTGAAAAAATAGGTTCAGGAAACTGAGTGCAAGGGTTATTCACTGGTCCGTAGCCCCTCACACTACTTTTTGGTTCATTTGAAATTAAATAAGGAACTGTAAATTACCATGACTTGTAAACGGGTGTAACGTTTGGATAATAGTTTGGTCAAATCATTTATGTCTCTTAATTAGACATTATGTCCACACATACCTGTGGTGAGTAAATGAGTTTGTGCGTATATAATATGTGTAGAGAATATATATACTGTAGTAACTTTCATGGTCTTTATGTTATGAACCCATTGTCTGGTAAAGTAATAAGTTGTGCTTGGGTTGTAATAATAATTGGACTTCGTGTTGTGGTGTTGTAAATGGGTTTGGTGATTACTTTTGTTTTTCAGGTGTTTACCGTTTGAAAATTATGTCATGCATTGTGTTTATTTGTAAGTGTTTGGGTATTATTTTTTTGTATGTTGTGTGTTTACTTATGTATAGGATTTCCCAAATGTTCGTAATAGTGCCTTTATATGCTTCGTGTTTTATTAGTACCATTTATTACTGTTTGGGAAGTCGTGTTTATAAATTTAAACGTATTCTGGGAATATTCACGACATTGTAAGTAGCGTGTTTTTTTTAATGTTCTTTTTTTCTGGCCCGTATAAAAGTTTTTACAATCTTTGCATCCAGTTTTTGAAATACTATCATTGCCGACGTACAAGTTATTTAATTTTGTACATATTTTGTTGTTGTTTGTGGTATTTTGGTTTTGAAATTTTGTTCCTACTGTTGTTTATGAATGAAAATGTTGCTTATTAGTTTATCTTATAATTATTATTTGTTGATATTAACGATCTTTTGATCGTTTTCTTATGTAAGTTGTTAAGTGTGCTTTTTTTAATTTAATTTTGTTGTATCAGCTGATTAAAAACTGTGTTACTTTTTCTATTTTGGTTTGAATTTCATTGCATTTGGTACATCCTGTTGCATAGTGTGTGGAAAAGTTTCCATTTTGTGTCGTGGTGAATGATTTAAATCAGCGTGATGTCCAGCTGGCGGCACGCGGGCACATCTGGTCCACGTAGGCATTTTAACTGTCCGCTGAGGAAATTTAGAAAATTACTGATGTATTAAAAATGTACGAAATTATTAAAACGTTGACAGAGGAATACTTTATCACAGGAGTTACTGAAGTCGTCACTGTGATTAACTGTATACAAATGATGCTACACATTCCATCTTTAAAAAGTCAGAATATTCTTCAGTGTTTCAGTAAATGTAGTGTATTAAACATTGAAATCTAAGTGTGCCCCCCCCCCCAAGTAAAACTATTTTCCGTGTTACATTGCACATGTAAAATATATAACTTAATATGAAGCATGTGACGTTTTGTCTGTAAAGTTTTTAAGACATGCCTGTAATAAAACATGTAATTTAATAAATGCATGTCATATTTACTGAATAGTTTCATAGCTTTAGTCTATGAATTCACTCCTTCACCACCTTCGTTGTACCGTGACGTTTTTACTGTAAGAGATGTGGACGCCTCATCAGTTTACATAATTTCGTAAAATTATAAGTTGTTCTTGTTACTACAGATTTATTAAAATCATCAATATTAGATTTTGTTGACTTTTTTTCTTCACGTCGCTATCCATTTTCTTTGTAGAGGCTGTCCATTTTCCATTGTTACCCCCACTCATTTCTTGTTCTTTCAGAAACTCCTTTTGCTGATGCTATTCATTTTTGAATCTGTTTTAGTGGAATAGTTGTTCCATATTTTTACACTGTCCATAAACTTACTCATATTAGAAATCACTTCCCGAGCACAATCTTTCTACCAAGCTTTGACTTAATAAGAGACATTTTTCCTGACTATTTAATTAAATAAAATTAAACTGTAAACGACAACGAAAATAAAATATTAGTTTAATAAAATACAGTATTAGAAAACACAGGCACAGACAGTATTAAGTGAAATTTGATTTAATAGCAGTACAGACTAACAATTAAATCAGACACAGGCCTTTACCGTAATTTTTTTTGGAAACGCGTCAGCACTTACGCACTCAGTGAGATGTAGGATTGCACTGACAAATAACAGGCCATTGCGTATGTTACATTCACCAAGATTGCCGGCGACCCTAAAATAACGAGGGAGTAATCCACAACATGGGTTCTGTCCCAAGGAAAAGTCACCTAGTATAAATACCAAAAAGCGCTGGATTCTATCATAGCATATGATCACTCATTTCATCTTGCTCTGTTAATTATGGAGGTAGTGAAACCTCTTTTTAAAGATCTTAGCAACCCCGAATTGCTCATAACGTGTCTACATTATAAGACTCAAAACTCAAATGTACAATAATAGTGTTATTTAATCTTGATTAACAAAAATTGTAGTTGTTACTGTAAAAACCTTGAATTTAGAGGTTTGTGATGCTATAAGTATCCATAACAATGGAAATATAATGAAGTGTAGAGTGGTTGAGAAACTGGATTTAGCAGTTGGTATAAATTGGTACACAATCATGATAACTTGCTTCGTTGTGAGAGCCCAGCATATGGCTTTCAACGTGGAAAGGAAAAGGGAAAGTGCCAGAAAAATGAAGACGAGTGGCAAGACTTTGAAGACTCAGATGGCCCGTGTTATTGACCAGGCTGTCATTAATTATCTGTTGCTACGAGACTTACGAATTTTCGAGAGCGTCGTTCTACACATCTCTCGACTAGCCCAGTGTGGGGCTTCTGTGTCAAGGTCGTGCACTCGCCTAGCCTCCAGACTGTTCGAGCTCTTGTAACTACGCAAATTATGTTGGCATGCCGCCAGAATTACGGCAAATTATCCTGTAACCTCTGCGCGATCTGTGTAAGCAAGAGCGGCCGGCTTAGTCAGTCAGTTACACCTGGCAATATTGTAGAGTGCGGATCAAGTGATTGTTGAGGATTGTTGGCAGTGATTATCGTGTTAATTAGTGCGGTATTGTAATAAGGTGACATTATTATTGCGTGTAGACAAATTTAACTTGAATTATTGTATGAGAGTACCTTGTTGATTCCAAATTGTTATTTGTGACTAATTAAAGTTGGTAATTAGTGACTTCGTTGGTGTCTGTATTTTGTTCCCACTGTACCATACGACGATCCGTGAGGTCGTCGTAACAGTGTGTACGTGTAAGAAAAATAGGGGTTCGCTTTAAAGCATCTTTTGAAAAACCACACTTTTAAATGCTTAGATAGATGTGCATGGATAAAGTTACTAGTATATTAGAAACTATGCTACGTAGGGTATTGAAATTTTCAAGAGTGATGTAAGGCTCCCTTGTTTGCCTACTGAATCAGGCTTGTAGAATTGCAGTGTAAGCTTTGAGTGTTGTTATAGTTAATGTTCAGTGTTCTCCTTTGAAAAAAGTTGTAAAACAAAGACATGTAACAGAAACGATAAGAAAAAAAGACTATTATTTTTTGGAAATTTATATTGAATGGACGACAATAGGTTAACAAATCAGATCTTAAAATATCTGTGGGGAAAGAAGTCAACATCTACTTGTATTAAAGAAGTCCAAAAGGATTTAGAAAAAAATAATATAAACGCAGAAGAAGCAATTGAAAAAGAAGTTTTTCGGGCAAAAGTGTTAAAAATGGAAGGAGTCCAGGGTAGGAGAGAGAAAAACGTATGTTCAAAGTGGACTGAAGACAGGAAGAAGAGACACAGTGAAAAGATGAAAGAATATTGGAGAAAAAGAAAACAACACAGAATAAAGAATTGAAATTGGCATGTGGTCCTTAGATGGCCGATACAAAAAAAAAAAGACATAAACTCGTTGCGAACATGATAAAGAATTCTCCTTTATTCAGTCAGTAGACATAAGCCACGGTCATGAAATAGCTATGAAAATTTCAGAACAATTTAACATTGTCAACGTGGAGGCTTTCGACTTCCCCTTATGTGAAAATAGTGTAGGTTTAAATAATCTTAACTGTTAAATCAACCTTATACGTTAGCACGTCTCGCGTGCAACCGTAGAGGTTGAACAATAATAGAATAACAAAGGGAAAAGTAAATAATGGTGGCACGAAGAGAGGTAAGGTTTGATTTAGTTTGGGACACGCGTGTGGCCCAAACACCACGTAACTAATGATAAAAACGGTAATATTTTATGACAGGACTTGCCCAGTGCTGACAGCGTTTATTGTTATTTATAGCAAGGCGACAGCTCAGTCGTAAATACCTGACAGTTCTTATCAAAATCCATCACTCATTTTGCTCTTTGTTGACGTATTGAAAATAGTAAAAGTATTAATAGTTTTGACTGAAGTACAGGAGTCGGTATGTTTAAAAAGTAAGTAATTGTAGTAAGTTACTGTTACAGTTAAAATATTAATATCCTAATATAAAAATTGTCGTAATTTTTTTTACGATAGCTATACAGTGAATGTAATGCTTAACTATAAAAATTGAGCAGAGTGAGGTCAGGTGCATTTAAGCGTTGATGACGCGTGCGAACTATATTCAGAAATAGTGTAATTAAAATGCATTAATTATTATTTTTGAAGTTTAATTTTTGTGGCGATGCATCCAAATATTTACTGTCGATAATAAAAGTTTGTTTGTTCAGTTGTACTGTAGTTTTTAATGAGATTACAGACACACATAACACGTGGGCTTGCGCTTTTTTGTGTATGCACTACATTTTGTAATTTTGGCTTTATACGCTGATTGGATTGGTTTTAAGATACACAGAGTCCTCATTGTTTGTCATATCGCGTCTACCTGACGTTGATTATATCAATTTGGCTATTCGTCTCCGCTTCGTACAACGCGAAACAATCTGTCGACGTCGTGTATACGCGTCCAGTCTTGAATGTTTCTCAACCAGGATTCTCGCCTTCTTCCAACGCCTTTTCAACTTCCACTCCACCTTTATACCAGGTCGCCTACGTTATTACAGTCAAACAGAGTTCGCGCTTGAAATAAGTCTAAAATATAATAAAATATTGTACAATGAACAAACAGTTTACAATGAATAGACGCGTTTGATGATTCTATCTTACTAGTTTGAACGTGCACATGGATTATAAAGTAATGCTAAGGGTTTTGGTTTCGCAATAAGAGAATCACTTGGTTAAGTTCCGCCTCGGCTGTTTAAGACTGGACAATAGAACGCAATTAGCCACGCATCATTTCCATATGTATAGCATGGTTTACAGCGCGCGTTCGCCTTGAATTCGTAATGTCGGTAAATTGGTTTTTTACCTGTATGTGTGTGCGTGTGTGTGTACACATTTTACGCTTTACTCTCATTTATTGACTTGTACGAAACGAGCCAACACGGACTATGTTAAAACTTACTGAAGAAGCTACTTTGTAACGCGTGTGTAGTTGCGGATTACTGGTCTGTTGTACAGTTGTCCGGATAACTAATGGTACGTGTTTTATCAACTTGGTGTAGGCCTACAGGTTGATGAAGTGAAGGTAAAAAAGCCACTGGAGTTCATATTATGCGGTGGAAAATTCCGTATTATATAATGCTTATAAACAGAAATAAATCGTTCCATTCTGTATTTTGTTATAACCTTTGTGTAGGCTACCGCTTTTTGCAAAGTTCTGTGCATATCTCTCAAATTTTAGCCAAACGTATTATCGGTAACTGCCACTTTAAGTTGCTATTGTTAGTATAGTGTTGATTACTGTATGTCTGTTCTTGTTCTCTGCGCTAAGAGGTACCTAGGCGAATGCTCTCCTAGCCCGTTTCTCCTCAATCTTAAGGTTGGTGGGAAGCTAGTTGATTATGCTAAACGTTACTGTTCAATGCCAGCCAGCTCTTTGATAGGGCCGCCCACTTTTAATGGCTTCGAGGAAGTGAGCTCGAAGCAGTTCCTCCCTGCAGTTTGTCCCGTAGCCAGAAGTTCCTTTCTTGAACCACGCTACGCGAATGTCTTTATGACATTACTATTTTTTTTAATACAATTTTTTAATATAATTTTTCTCAGATTCATGAAAACACACAAGAACCCGATCAGTAAAAAAAATCAGTGGATCTGATATGTTTTGATCATTAAAAATCTGACATTACATACATACATCCTTGGCTCTACAGCCCTGATCGAGCCTTGGCCTCAAAAAGAAATTGCCTCCACTTATTCCTGTCCTCAGCCATCCGCCACCAATTCACTGTGCCCAGCTTCCTCGCATCACTGCCGACCTGGTCCAACCATCTGTTCTTCGGGCTTCCAATCTTCCTTTTTCCTGTTGGGTTGTGTTTCATAATTCTTTTTGCTGTACGTTCGTCATCCATTCTCTGAACGTGTCCTGCCCATCTTAATCTATTAATTTTGGCAAATCGGACAACTGTAGTGTCATTGTACTTAGCATGAAATTTATTGTTATTTCTCTTTCTCCAGACTCCGTCCTGTTGAATTAACCCATAAATCCTTCTCAGTATCTTCCTTTCAAACACAGACAGCCTCTGTTCATCAATTTTTCTTGAGTACCCAGCATTCAGACCAAATACTGGCCTTACCAATGTCTTATAAAGCGTGGCTTTAGTTTCTGCTGTCAATAGTCTTGATTTAAAACGTTTGTTCAGTCCGTAATAGCTTCTATTAGCACCCAGAATTCTTCTTTCAATTTCTTTTGTGCAGTTATTCTCAGCATCGACATATGTCCCCAGATATACGAAGTCTTTTACTCTTTCAAAATTATAGCCATCTATTAGTAAGCCTATATTTTAAATATTATAATTATTGCTTCCCACAGCCATAAACTTTGTTTTGTTTTCATTTATAACAAGCCCCATACTCTCAGCCGACGGGACTGTCTTTATGACCTTACTGTTTTTTTAAATATAATTTAATATAATTTTTCTCATATTCTTGAAAACACACAAGAAACCGATCAATAAAAAAAATCAGTGGATCTGATATTTTTTGATCACTAAAAATCTGACATTGTATACACGATTTTAAAAATCTGTTTTATTTTTCATAACGTTTAAAACCCGTATTGCGTTAGAAAAGCCTTTGGCGTATGCAAACTATTCAGTTATGCGTTACAGTTCCCAGTTTAGTGTCTACAGTGTTCCAAAAGTCGGTTTACCGAGAGAACACATAGAAAGTTACTGACAAACAACTATATGCACCTATTTTAAAACTTAAAAAACTATTAAAAATGTCTGCAATTTATTTCAGTACGTTTTCGGCAACGTAGCTCTACAGTATTCACAGTTGCACCGCGGATTACGTTTATGGTTAACAGTTTTGAGATTTTGTTTCAGTAACTGTTTCCACTGTAAGATAAACACACGCTGATTCGTGTTTATAACTCACTAAACGTAACAATCGACTATGTCTCTGTTCGTCTATAACAATCGATTGACATTGTATGTCAGTGATACAGACCGTGTAATCAGAAACTATCTTTAAGTACTCATTTCTTTAAGTAGTCACTAATAATTTTTGTATTCTGTTCGACAAAGCGACTTTTGGGATACCGGTACACGCACACGTAAGTAGATACAGAGACGATGTACGTACGGGACGGGATTTGGATATTGTATTCAGAATAATAAAACAACGAAATAATATCACAACAAACCACAGATTTATTGTATCCTGTGAAACTTGGACACCTTTGTGTAGGTCGTGGCAGGTAAAATGGGGCTCTTGAAAAGAGTTATGGATGTTACGGATTCGACAGAATACAGAATGATGATAAAATGAGAATACTGAATGCGCACAGTTGGTAAATAAATTTAAAAAAGTGAGAAGAACATGTTTCAGCAGAGGAAAGAATACACTCGCAGATGTATAAGAAGGGATATTAATAATACCCGTGAAAAGATGGAAGCAGCTTTCTGTGTAAAGCGGGAACTTCAAGAAATCGTTAGACTATCAGGTATCTAGAGAAAGAGGTGTATGATAGTGGGGCTGCTTATTGGATAGATAAGAAAGAAGTAAATCATGAAATGAAAACATGGATAAAACTAAGTGTCTAGCAGCACGCCTTGCTCGTGCATGGTTTAAAATGATTACTTTTATAATTTATGATAAATTATGATATAATTTATGTTATGTATATGCATGTTGTAAATTGTATTAAAATATTAATTTACATAAAAAATTAAAGTGTAGATGAGGAATGCGTGTGAAGAAAGATGTTAGATTCGAGGCCAACAGACGTTAAGGGACCACAATATCTTTGTAGAGTATAGGTGTGGCCTAGTTATGTATCAAGGCAGAATGAATTGGAGAAGTTCCTGCTTCATAAGGAAATCGTTGCGAGGGGAGACTTGGGAAACGTAGCTCAGAAATGGGTAGAGAAGTGGCGATGAATGATGCATACAGTTCGTATATTTTTATGGTTATTGAAATAACAGCATTGGTTTTGTTAAAAGACTGACTTCGTTGTATTTGCTTGTGAACGCTGGCAAAACGGTAGGTGGGGATCATCTACGTGATGTATTATTAGGCCTATATAGTGTTTTTTTAAAGAACTTGAAGATTTGAGACAAACCGTATCACTTTGTTAGTATTTTTACAAATACGTTATTACACCCGAACTCAATAAAACGACAAGATGTCAATCTGTGGTCGAGCTACATAACAGACGCATTCACTGACTGGACGAATTCATGAGGACACATAGGCCGCACAACTGTTTGGAATCATTTACGCCACTTCGTCGCGGAAGAGGCGTGCTAGGGGGAGCAGATTACGCTTGGCCGTGTCTCTCTACGCGCTCGTACGTTTATTTGCCGTCAACGTTATTAATACATAAGCCTACACATGCGTTGCTCCGTTTCCTGCATAATATGTGTGACTCACACGCTGTCTCGCCGAGAGCGGTCGGCAGCATTATTCGTCAATACAAAGTTTTTTTCTTTATCGGTAAATGGACCTCGTAATTATCAGCGTGGTAGCCCGATCGGTTTAAATACCTGTTGCATACAGTAGTCGCTTACGTATTATTTTACGTAACTTAGAAGTTTTTTTTTATGACGAAAGTCGTACTATGAATTATTTACACTGTCATAGAAAATCAAATACGGCATTGTAATTGCTGTAATTCCTGAAAGTAGCGCGCGTTCGATGTTGTTATACCAAATTGGCTACAGTCGTAATGACTGCGTCGTGTTTTGTAATTTTGGAGTCAATTTGCCCATATTTCAGTTTTTGACATGAAGTATTTCAGTTGACTGCAGTTTTTCCCCGAAGATTGCACGATAAATTCCTTTTGAACAGTATTTAATTCCATGATGATGCATAATCCAAGTTCATTTTTAAAATTTTTGTTAAAGTTAGCTACTTTTGTTCATACGTGTGATTAAATAAACTGTGTTATCCCTAAACATACTACGTATATACAAACATGCGCGCGCGCGCGTGTTTGAAGAGAGAGAGAGAGAGAGAGAGAGAGAGAGAGAGAGAGAGAGAGAGAGAGAGAGAGATGAGGACTGCTTATAACAAATAGTAGTAGCCGTTTCACGAACTTTTGTTAACTTCCTTCTAATCGTACCATTTGTTAACCAACGTTTAAGTATTTAACGGCCATTATATAAACGGGCGTTTCACCAACGTCGTGCCCCTTGTATTAATTCGCGTTCGTTAAAACGAATGAACACAGCTGTTGCTACCGTGATAATTTTCCCTTATTGCTTCTGGTTGGTGAGAAAAGTCGCTGCTCATGAACTGTTAAAATTTTGTGCATTAAATTATGCATATGTTAATTTATGTACGTTTAATTTTTACGATAATTATGTCTATACTGTAATTCGTGGCTTTTTTGTATATTCATTACGTGAATTTTGTAAGTTTATTTTCCGTTTACTTTTTGTATTGTCTGTTTGTTCTGATTAGCTCATTTATTTTTATTTTTGAGGAAAGGTAAAAAAAAATTGAAAAATACCTAAAACAGGTTTTATATATTGTATATTTTGTATATTTTTCATATATTCTATATTTTATATAGGTTATACCAGATTTTTTTCAGACAACATAGTTCTGAATATACGAAGTAAATTTCCTGAACGCAGAAACCGAACAAGTTTACGCGTATATTGTAAATACACAGATGACGACTTGACGAAGAACAAAATATTACATATAGTGAGTAGGCTACATACGGTCCATTACGTCTCTAGTGGACCAATGGCTATATGATTTTGTTTCTGTAAACACCGCTTGTCGTGCGATGTTTGCATATTCTGAGATACACTGTAGTCACAAGCTACACATGAAAGTGACGCTTCACAGAGGTTAGCTACAAGCGTTTTTACAGACGCTGAGCATCACAAATCTGCCTTTAATAACACTGGTCAACAATGATTTTGTTAAATGGTCAATTCTTATGTATTTTTGGGTGCTGATTCTGAATGTGTAGTCAGAATTTCTCTATCAGCCTGTTTTTTTGTAACTGCCCTTTTTATTTTTCAGTAAGTACCCTGCATGAACTCCATATGCATAGAATTTTGTGAACTTAAACAATATCAACTAAATAGGTTTTGTTTATTTATTGGAGCAACTAAATTAATAAGTCAAATATAATTGTTTGGGTTAGTGAATAGTCGTCATTATTCATGGAACTTAGACGAAGATGAAGTTGTTACTGATGTTGAACCTTGTGCAGACTTATCAGGTGATGAAGAAAGAAGCGACCCAGATTTTTTGGAAAATACATATACTGAACCTCACTTAATTAATCAGTCAGAATTAAATGACCTCGTTCGTGCCCTAAATTTATCAAAGAATCAAGCAGGAATATTGGCATCAAGATTGAAAGGATGGAATCTTCTACAGCAGAATACTAAAATGAGTGTTTTCCGTGCTGGCAGTCTGAATTTGGACATTTCTTCTCCCAGTACGAGGACTTAGTGTACTGCAATGACGTGGATTCTCTAACCAAATACACTGTACTCACCGTCTATGGCTTTTTTCCGTGATGTTTTTTCCAGTTTACATGTCACTTGCCTCATCATCAGAACTTATAAAATCAATCTATGTCATAAATAATGACATTTGTCAAAATATTAAAAACACAATACGGCAATTAAACTATGTACATAAATTCGCTTTAAAAATGTTCGGTGTGCCTTGCAAGACAACACGCGCCGTACTCGTGTTGTCTTACGGGTACAACATTTTTAAAGCGAATTTATGTACATAGTTTAATTGCCGTATTGTGTTTTTAATATTTTGACAAATGTCATTATTTATGACATAGATTGATTTTATAAGTTCTGATGATGAGGCAAGTGCCTTGAAACATGTAAACTGGAAAAAACATCACGGAAAAAAGCCATAGACGGTGAGTACAGTGTATTTGGTTAACAAACACGTGGCTTGGGACTACAATTGGATTTATTCCATTTAATTCAAAGTGGATTCTCTACTGGAAGCTTTGGGACATATGCACCATCCTGAAGAATGGCGTCTATTTATAGACTCTTCAAAGCTTAGTTTGAAAGCAGTCCTACTTCACACTGGAAATAAATACCCATCAATCCCTTTAGCTTTTGCTGCTCACATGAAGGAGTCATACAAAAACATGAAACTTGTATTGAGCAGGATTCAGTATGAGAAATATTCATGGCATATTTGTGGAGATCTCAAAGTGATAGCACTTTTACTTGGATTGTAACTTGGGTACACTAAATTCTGTTGCTTCTTGTGTGAATGGGACAGTAGGGATAGGAAGAATCATTACATAAAAAAAGCAGTGGCGAAAGAGAGAGGCACTGACTGTAGGAGAGAAGAATGTTGTAAGTCAAGCACTAGTAAAACCTGAAAAAGTTTATCTTCCGCCACTACACATTAAGCTCGGTTTAATGAAAAATTTTGTTAAAGCAATGGATCATAATGGTGCAGGATTTCAGTTTCTAAAAAACAAGTTCCCTAATATAAGTGATGCTAAGATTAAGGAAGGTATATTTGTTGGACCACAAATAAGAAAACTAATGAATGTTCCTGCATTTGAAGAAAGTTTGAATGAATTTGAGGTTGCTTCATGGAAATCATTTCAAAATGTGATTAACAACTTCCTGGGAAACAACCATAAGGCGGATAACTACAGAGAGCTTGTAACTGAGCTTCTTCAAAACTACAGAGAACTTGGATGTAATATGTCACTCAAAATTCATTTCTTAGACTCACATTTGGATTTTGTCCCTAACAATCTTGGCGCCGTGAGTGACGAACATGGTGAACGCTTTCACCATGAAATATCCACCATAGAAACACGGTACCAGGGAAAATGAAACCCAAAAATGCTAGCTGACTACTGCTGGAATCTAAAGAGGGATCTAACTATAGCAGAAAATCCAAAAGAAGTAGATTTTATGTAAGTACAAAGTGCATGTAACATATTGTTATATTACCGTCACATAATTTTCTTTTTGCAAAAGTAAAATGTTAATTACTTAAAAACTATGCCAGATAGGAAAAAATGTTAACATATTTGAAATCAGCACTAAAAATACTATAAGAATCAGTTATTCACTTTCATTTAACAAACAAGAAATTAAATTTTGTTGACCAGTGTAATTTTAACGTTGCCAATTTTATCTGAATCGGCGTTAAATCCTTATAGGGGTGGTTTAACGAGCGTTTTAAACTTAACAGATGTCGGTGACAACTTGGCATACATGTTCTGGAGGACTGAAATCCTTCCACCGTTCAACTTTATTCTTTCTTGTTCTCTCCAGACGGCCTTTGTGTCCCCTTTCTGTTCTCCGCATTCTGGCCATGAAGCATTCGTTTGTGTCTTCATGTTTTGCCTTTTTAAGCTTTTACGGCTGGAGTTGTATGCGGATATAAAAGCTGTTAAGCTGTTACTCCAACCAGCGGAAACCGAGGCGCCCAGCGGAAGAGTCGAAAGGCACACTGAGAAGAAAGAGATCGCGCTGAAGGTGCCTTCTTCAGACGTAGTAGAAATATCTGGAATTTTAATAAGTGGTCCGCGGTTCGATAGCCTGGTAGTATATTCAACAAATCCGTGAGGCCTTTGTCTCGGTATGCTTTGTCCTTATGATCCAGTAATGTTTTTTTTGGTGTACATATTGTATCTTTCATGAGTTTTAAGGAACTTCAGTTCGTAACGATTTCCCGTTCCGTCTACAATGCCTATACATTGATACTATTCTTGGCATTCGCTGAACAGGGAATTTTAAATTGTGGTTTGCTAGCTACCCGTTGTTTCCTGTTACTTCTTCTATTCTTGTGTCATTGCTTAGTGTGGTTGTTCTATCGTGTCATGGAATTTAATTTCTGACTAGATTGTAATTGCCGTAAAGATTTAACTTACGCTGTGTTAGAACTGTAGAATTCTAAAGTATTACTGCAAAAAAAAATTTTAATTTGTAGTAACGAAAACATTGAATGTAGTAATGTTCTTGAAGACGCGTGCAACGTAATGAATGTCGTTGCTCAGTAGAGACGATGATCGAAGTTCATCTTCGATTTGACGTTCTGCCACTGCGCGTATCGCGTGATACACTGCCTGCCGGTTAATCATGTTTGTTTTTATTATAATTATGATAACTAACAGCTCTATCAGCGTAATTAGCATACGCAGTGATTAAGCTTGGGTGCGTGTAATTACGTTGTAGTACACGGGTATTGACATGGGTACCGCACGTGTTATTGGTACGGGTAACGTAGGCCGTATATACAAACATAAGGCTATACCAGCTGCGCAGGTGAACACTGATGTTGAAGGTCTGACAATTTATCTTTGACATTATACAACCTCAAGTATTTTGCAGCGATCAGAATATTTTATCATTCCGCTGTCATTGGCATTCTAGCTTTACCGGTGCAGTATTTTTTCAGAATTAAGCGAATCAACGTCGGTTGGATAACAGTGAAAGCTGAAAAAGCTGTTTGGATCTGCTCTTGTCGTTTATTTTACAGTGGAAAACGTTCTGTACACGATTACATCACGAGGTCAGTTTCATACGGAACGATAAAAAACATGTGACGGTTTTGTTTGGAGAACAAACCAATCTGTTGCTCTTTATGATGACTAGTGGTGAGAAGGGGGAGAGAGAGAGAGAGAGAGAGAGAGAGAGAGAGAGAGAGAGAGAGAGAGAGAGAGAGAATACGTTTAAAGTGTTGTGAAGTAGATTATATACATGAAGCTCTATTGAGTGGTTGTAGACGTAAAAACTCTACTTTTCAATGTGTTCTTCCTTTACTTCGTCATTGTCACCCCCCCCCCCCCAGCGTAAGAGATAACCGTCTTCAACTTTCATTAGTCTGGGTTCTCCCAATCGCCGGCTTGTAGTTAGCTGTCAGGGATCTCTAGTTTTTATATGTTACCCATTGTAATTCTGGCTTGGCCTTTACTCGAATCAATGCGTGTCGTCAAAATTAGACATTTACAAAAGCTTTTCTTAATAGATGCATTAAAAATGACAAGCAAATCGGGTATATTCAACATGTAAGAATCATAAGGCTAAATACTTTGCCATAGTTGTGAACAGTCTTTCTTGCAGTGATCTACAAAGAACGAATGAATGATTTGTTTCGTTTGCTTGCGTTGAAAAAAATTACTCATTTAAGTGCTTCGAAATCTTCATTCACTGTTGAGCATACGAACTGTACAGACTTTTTGGGTAAACGATGATGGAAATTTCCTTCTTCTACCTTCCTACGGATCTGACTAAACGCCAGTTCCGGTTACACGAGGGTGTGGCCATGTCTTTGTCGGTTGTCCATCATTACATTCTTCGTAAGCCTGTTTGTAGAGACTGTTATAACGGCAACGTTCGACGACACAGGGTGAATGGATGAGGAAAGTGACGTTAAAGCAAGGGATACGACAAGGGTAACAATCCTGCAAAGATGAAGATTCTTAAAGAATTTATTCCTTAAATTTGTTACCTAACGTAACTGCCGTATGCATGGATATTGCAAAGTCGAAATTATTGTAATTAATGTTATTATATCATAATTGTTACTTAGAAGTGAGGGTATAGACATTTTAGTTGACATTTGGCAATAGACACAGGTGTCGGACCGTATACCAGACAAGCAGATGTTTTGAACATAAAAATAGTTTTATGAATTTTCCCAGTGTTTGATAAAGATTTCACTTTCTTTCTCCATAAGTGTGACTGTCAAGGAAGTAATAATCGTAGGAAATCTAGTGAGATTTAATCATAAGAATTAATGGTGACAAGGTCCAGACAGAACACATAAATGTCGCCATAAAGTTATATCCTTTTGGGGTAAGTCAGGTAATGGGTCACAAGTGTGAAGGCAGGTGTACTTCTTGTGAACATTGGTAAAGGCAGGTGTTGTAATCAGTGAGAACTTTTAATCTAAAGTAGTAAAACCCCACCAACTCGTGACGGAGGGTCACATGATGCAGTCTGTGACGAATAATAGGAAGTCTTATAAAACTTTTAAGAAACTACCCTCACTTCAGCTAGTTTTATCATAATTAAGGTTTTAGAAATAAGAGAAGGGAACAGTCCCACCACTGTAAACAAGGGCTACAACCCGTGTTTTTTGTATAAAAAGACAAGCAAATGCTGGAGAAAACAGATTTGCTTGTAAGAGTTCTTACAGAGCTTAGTCCGTCTCACTTTGACTTGTTCTTTGATCCGAGTTAGGTGTTCTAAGAGAGCCTCTCTAGCCAGTGATAGTCAGTCATAGTTTTTGTTCTTTGTCAATTTTTAAAGAGTAACTAAAGCAGTTACATTATTTTGTTGCAACTAAGTACTAGTAACTGAAGGTACTTAGAGTTGAGTAAAAGTAATTGAACTACGTTAATTACAAGAATTATTATTATAAAGGAAATTGTAAAAGTTTTGTATTTGCGAATCATGAATAAATTGTCTTCAGAGAAGAACGGTTCATATCAATGATTTAAATTCACCTCCGAAGCCACAGAAACTAACAGTTGTAGCCTAGCAGCCACTCGATAGGTTATGTTATTTGTAATTTGGAACGATAACGGCTGCGGCAGTGGGAAACGTGTACTTAGGGAGTATAGCAAGGTCGCGAGTCTGTGAACAGTCCCACAGTACGCGGTGCAAATTAGCGGTGAGAAGTGTTGCATGCGAATATCGGGAACCGTTCGTTTGCGCTAACGGTTATCGCTTTATTGTTCGCGCTCATAACGATTTTGCGGTTTTTACTATCTTCTCACGTCCGTATGGTGTGCTACTGTTCGGCCGTGATTAATGAAACGTGTTTTGTTTCTAACTT
>JAWRYS010000484.1:0-45000 GCA_034769895.1 Magicicada septendecula
GCAGTAAAAGTTGTCCCTCTGGTGGCGTCGTATCTGCCGAAACATATACTGTCCCGCACGATGTTCTGTGTTGCCTCCGACCAGTATTTCCTTTTGAATACATCTTTGAATTGTTCATAATTCGTGAGGTCGTGTCTTGTGGCCGTCCACCAATTATCGTTGATATCTCGAAAATACTCGTCTAAGTAGCCTCGGATAATGGTCCACCTGTTCTCCCGAGTTTTGGCCAGCTGCTCGTCTACTCTTCCTAAAAACTCCATTGGGTTTCGCCGGTATTTGTTTAAAGTTGATCACTTCCCGGTTGTCCATGTGTTGGTACTGCGTCATTATTGACGGTCTGTTATTAATTATTTCTAACTCCTCCCTGATTTTAGCAATCTCCCGTTGCTGGATTTCCTCAATTTTATTTTTGTTTTGCTGGCCTTGTCCACGAACCTCGCTTACGGCCGTGTCGATCTCCCGGCACTTCTCTCCAAAATCTGTCCGTACCTGTTTTATATTTTGGTCGGTTGCCGTTTTTATCGACTCTATTCGGATCTGGCTGTCTTCTTCCAGGTTGGTCATCCGTTCTCTGAAGTCTTCCTTCGTTTGTTGTATTTCACGGTTCGTATCTTCCCATTTCCCGTGTATCTCGGACATCTCCTTCTCGATCTTCTTATTAATCCGCTCATTATTATTTTCAATAGTTTTGCTCAATTCTTCCTTCAACTCCTCCAAGTTTTTCTGGTTGTCCAGTTTCAACTCTTCCTTTAAGTTCTCCATGTTCACTGCCATTTCCTTATTATTTTCGACCATTTGCTGGCTACTCTTGTCTATTTTTTCCCTCCATGGTCTTACTGTTCTTGTCTATTTTTTCTTCCATGGTCTTACTGTTCTTGTCCAATTTTTCATTGAATTCCTTCAATTCTTCCTTGAAATCTTCCCTTAATGATGCTATATTTTCTTTCGTTTTTTCCATGTTCTTCCGGTTATCTTCCATCAGTATTCTCATCATTTCCAGTAAACTCCCGTCCTCTGGTTGTGCGAGTTTCTCCGGTTGATTTTCTGGCTGCACGGGTTTGACTGGTTCCGTGGGAGGTAACATTTGTTCGGCGTCTTCTACCGAAGTCACTTCTTTCTCTTCCGCTCGAACTTCCTTTTCGGCCTCCTTCGTCCGCCTTAATGATGATGCCCTCTTCATCTTGTTTACCTTCTGTCGTACCTGCCGCTAGATATTCTGTTGTAATTCTAGCCTCACTAGTTGGTGCGCCACTCTGTAACCAGTGAATCGGGGCGTCCCACCTTCACTTTGTGTATGTGTCTTATCTAGTTTATTTTTGGAATTGGAAGTTTTCGTAATGTGTTTTGCGAAAGTAAATGGTGTCGTTCGGAAGCGTCTGGTAGCCTGTGTGCTTTACCTGTCCCTTCTCACTCTTTCGTAATTCCGGATAGGCGCCAAATTGTTTTTCGTGAAAACAATTAAAAGTTTTTATTTGTATAGTTTGATATTGCACTATTGTAAATTCGAATCGCTCGCCGTCTGGCTTGTTACTGATTCTCATCTGAGTGGGGGAAACGTGTTGCCAACTTGAGACAACGTTGATTATGTTGACCCACTGCTAGTAAACAAAACATGCATAATATTCTTTACAAGTAAATAATGGACAGTTGTTATCGGTACACACTCTTTTATTAGGCTTTTGACTGGTTATTTTTTGTTAACGCTTCATAAAATTAATAATTTATACAATGATTTTAGCCTCGGCAATATTCGCTCAATCAGCGGATCGCTGGGTTGGCAGTACAATGTTTATATTAGCTGCAAGACAGTGTGGTTATTATTTTACAAAATAAATCTGCCTATAGGGTTCTTTTAAGTACGAAACAGAGGTTTTTCTAACAAGATAACAAAATTAGAACATATCATTTAAAATACGTGATCATTAAAATTAAACAAGGTTTACTATAAATTAAATATTGTGGAGTTGAATTGTGACAGTGTCGTTGGTGTATACATAGGTTATCATTTGGTCATTCAGTGTTTACAAAGTTACTTTTTTATTTTATCAATCCTTGAAAATACCTTCAGTGATAGTGAGAGTTTTATCATTTAGTTATAATTTTGTTAAAGAGAATTTGTCTTTTTTATAAATCAATAAATTCAGCAATACTCAACGTTAGTAGATAAAAGATGTATTGTCAGTCGTCCAAGTGGTGTAATGGGTTGATGTCGGTTCTTCCTTCTTCAGTCTTGGGCTTCGGGAACGGTTGGTGTCTTCTTCTGGTCGGATTCCATATATTTTTTGGTCATCTAGATTAATTCCGCGCTGGTCCTTGGCATAGTTTGGTTGGAATGTCCTCTCGTCAGTTATTCTGGTCCTTCTTCATCGACTTATGAGCACTTATACTGTTTTAGAGTTAAAAATTTGTGCCCTTCACGGCGTGGCTTCTCTCTAGTTTAGCGTCACTACAGTTATTATTGTTCATAACTGAAAATTAGTCAATACACGGTTGTTGTCATGGTAACTCACAATTTTTGATTGACTGAAATTGGCTTGAGATCATTGTTAAGATATTTGAATATTTATTTAAAATGGCCACAGATCTTCTAAATGTAACTAATCTTCAGTCCTCCCTTTTTAGTAGTAAATATAAACTGTTCATATTTTGGCTCAGGATTAATTTGACATCCAATACTACAGTATTTACTTAGGTATCAACATTTTGACAGTTTTGTGGATTTTATTTAATTATACTGTTTTCTTAATTTACATTTTTATCATAATATTCCTGCCTTAACATGATAGTCTAATTGTATTTCATAGTTTATGTGGCTTAGTCTTACTAATGTCAGTGTTTAATTCTAAAATTTCAAGTCTTTTGTAGTTTGACTGTTGGGAATCTGCCTAGGCTTAGATAGCAATTGACTATTTTTTCTTTAATTACTGAGATTACATTTTATACTCCCCGTGTATGGGTCCTGATTGTTTTAATACATGATTCTGTTTATTTGCTCAATGTTTATGTCTGTTCTAGTAATTGTGTGTGATTTTATTGGTTTCATATGTTAATTTGTATACTGTCATAACTGCCTTTTAGTGTCATTGTATCTGACTGTATTTATTTTGTTTCTTGTTTATTGTATCATATAACATAGCATCTTATGGTTTTAACAATTCCCATAGATATAATTTTTATTCATTAAAACATAATTCTCTTGAAACATAAATCTTACTAATTAAAACATAATTATTTATCTTTTATTATCCACTCATACTCTTCAGTGGGTAATAATTATTTTATAGTATCATTAAAAGAAAACAAACATATAAACCTTAATTAATTATTTTGATTATTATAGAAAATCCTTATTACTAAGCTTATCTGACACTGTTTTATTAACTAATGGTACCTAATACCAATTCACTATGCCTTATTAACTCTTATCATGATTATTCATTGTTTTTATCCCTTAATATTACTGACATTTTCTATATGTTGAATTGACACACTGATAGTCTATCTTTCTTAGTTTCCTAATAATCTTAATAGACACTTGTTACATTAATTGACACACATTTAAAACCATGATAATCAGTTATCACTAAAGCTAACTTAATTTTAATACTATTAGTTTATTTAGTTACATTTTGGGTGTCCACTCACATTGGCCTCTCAACTATCACAGTCCTTCCTGCGTTTGACCATTATCAGATCTCACTCATTTATAACTTATAACCTAGTTAATGCACTTATAAACTTTGATTACGGTTTTATCCGTGTTTATCACTTTTTAATGGGGTTTATTCTCACTTCGGGGTATTAACACTAACACTTTGCACTCAATCTTGTTTTAGGGTTACTGGTGGGTAAAGATTAGTGTATTGCTTATTCAAAACTCTCTTTCTTACATTTATTTTAAAATGTTCATCCTCCTTACAATTTATAATCTCTCACTCTGTGTGGTTTGACTATACATGATATGTTTGTGTCGTGCTAACGTGATTTGTCCTAGTTTACTCTATTTGTTTGGGTTAGTGTACCCTTCTATATCTCAAGTCCTTAACAATTAATATTTTTAACTTGTCTGTCTTTACATTTATTATTATCATATACAATTTTCATTAGTTAGTCCTTTTCATTGGTTTAACATTAGTTTTGTATTCTTTCTGGGCTCACTTTATTTTGCCATCGTTTACGTGTCACTTCCTTGGTGTTGTGGCTGATTATACTTTCACACTTCCATGTGAACATGATTCTTTGTTCATTATTATTCTTATTATTACTACACTCTTGTGGTAGTGTGGTGGCTAGTTCTAGTTCACTTACAGTTGTCATTATTTATATTATTCTTGGTTTATGGGGCTGGTTCTACTCTCTCACTTACCATCTATTGGGCTACTCAGGTTAAATCGCCATGTATTACTGTATTTAACATTTGGTTTGTTTGTTTGTTACTTCTTTATTATTAGAGGTTACTGTTCTGACTACCTGGATATGTCTGATCGTGCTATTATTTTGAGTTACCCATTCCTTTAATCTCTGATTCATCCCTTTTTTATTTTAGTGTTAATGATTAAACAATTTATCTTGTCATGTTTTCTACATTTTTGTTAGGTGAAGGTATGTAATATTACATATTGCCCTGCCACTAAAATTGATTATTTCAACAAATATCGTTCAGTTTTTTGATTGGAATTATCAATCATTATTTCATTTTATTTTCTTAATCACTGGTTATTTTTTAGCAATAGACTCTTATTATTTTTGAGTGTCAGTATTCTTCTTGGTCTTTGTATCGTATTTTAGTTTAATGTTCTTATCCCTTTGATATCTAATTCCCTAACATTTTTTCCCTAACATTATATTGAATCGGATCGGAGGGGTACTTTTGACTCCATTGCTCCGCCGTAAAATACACATCTGATTGCTGGACTTATCTACAGTCAATCATTATAAAATTATACAAGTAGTCTTAGTGCGACTATAAAATAAATATCATTTTGTAGGATTCTCCACATTATTATTATTTAGTTTATACAATACATTAATTCAAATTATATTCTTTTTCTTGTATTCACACTCTCTAGCTCTTAGTGATTCGATATTATTAGTGGGTATGGTATACATGATCTTTTTATTATTTGTTTTGTTTATTTTTCTTACTGTTTAACACTAGTTATTTATTAATTGGTTTCGGGATTTTTTGTTTTGTTTTCAATAATATTTTTTCATAGAGGTTTGGTTAAATGTCCCCTTTATTCTTTGTTGTCTTTGGGTCTACGATCTCATATGTATTATTTCGGTTGTCTTTGCTTACTATGTAGGGTCCTGTGTACAGTAACAATAGCTTCTTGGCTATCCCTTCCATGGTGCTTGGTAATCCTCTGTTTTTAAGTAATATTTGCTCTCCAATCTGATATTGTATGGGTTTCAATTATGTCTTCTGCTATTAATCGATTGATTTCTGTTCTCACCGCCTCCTTTAATGAAAATGCGATCGGGTAAGATTTTTTTTATCAAGTTGACAGGCTCTCTAAATTGAATCTCGCACTGATAATCTCTGACCTTTCCAGGTGTATCTGAAAATACGTGCTTGTAGCGGTTATACACTTCTATCATTTGTTCAGCTTGTTGAACTGTTAATTGTGCGCTCGTTTTCTCTCTCTGGAAAGTTCGGATTTCTTCGATTTTTTCTTGCCATAGTTCTTCATTGTCGGTCTCGTCATAAATTCCATTATTCAGTATATGCTCTCCGGTATTTCTGTATTTTTGGATATGGTACATGGTTTTATTTGGCTGTATTTCATCACTATTGGTCAGTTCGGTTATCCACTGTATGTCACCTTTCTTCAAAATAATTTTGTATTTGCTCAGGTCAATTATTGCTGAGTACTGGCGCAGCATGTCGCAACCAATTAGCATCCTGAACGGCAATCCACTGGCTACTAAAAACGTCATTGTTACGGTTTGTCCGTTGCTTGTCAGTTCGAGTTGCACTTGTTTTCTGACGGTTCTATTTTGCCGTCCTGTCGCTCCTACAAGGACAATGTTGCTGATGGGTAGCGTAAGTATAATTGTCTTACTCGCTTCTTGGATTTTTTGAAGCTCCATACTGTCGATTAACGAAATATTGGATCCAGTGTCTATCATAATTTGTGCTGGTACTCCGTTGACTTGCGTTGAAATATAAGCAATTTCGTTATGTTTATTATCAGATTGGTTGTTACCTTCTTCGAGCAATTCCTCTACAATATTTTTCAGATAATTATTTCGCACTATTGTAATTGTGCGTTCGCCGTTAGTTTGTATAACGTTGCGATTTAACCCAATAGAATGGTTCAGTGAGGGTATAAGTATCTTTTTCACTGCCGCTCCTAGTTTAACGTCATCTCGGACTGATTGTTACGATCATCTTGTTGATTTGTTGGCGGACTTCCGCTCGTTGACGGCCGGGGTTCAGGCTGGTTGTGATCCTCTTCGTACCGGTCACGCCTATACACTTCTTGGCTTCGACTTCGGCCCGTGTTGGTTCTGGTGTCACGTCCGTAATTATGATCACTGTACCGGTGTCCATATGCATTCCGGTCGGCACTTCGTCGTCCCTGATAGTACGACCTATTTCTTCCGTCACTTTCGGCCCTCACGTAATGCACTTGACGATAGTTACGATCGTTATTATTGCGATTTCTATTGTCACTCGAGTCGTTATTGTAATTTGGCCGGTTGTAATTGGCGTTATTCGGCCTATATGGTTGATGCGTATTATTTGGCCGGTTGTATTGATTGTTTGTGTTGTTTGGCCTATTATTATTGTTATAACAGTTATTTTGTTGGCTAGCCGGATTATTGTTATGTCTATTCTGCGGCTCGTTAGGTGTGTTATTCACCTGGTTACGGTTATTATAATTGTACCGGTAATTGTTGTTATTATTCTGGTAACCGTTGTTAAAATTTTTGTTTTCACCCCTGTAGTCCCGCTGTCGGCTCCTACGATAATAACGTTCTCTCTCGTAATCTTCCAGCAGGGCTGCCATGGATTGTATAGTTTTGATTTGGCTACCTAGCCGCGCTCTAGAGACACCTTCCTCGTAATGAAAAGCAAGTTTCGTCACCAAACTTTCTTCTGGGATCTTCGGTTCCAGGTTCCTTGCTAGGCAGACTTTACCGAAGAAATATGCAGTAAAAGTTGTCCCTCTGGTGGCGTCGTATCTGCCGAAACATATACTGTCCCGCACGATGTTCTGTGTTGCCTCCGACCAGTATTTCCTTTTGAATACATCTTTGAATTGTTCATAATTCGTGAGGTCGTGTCTTGTGGCCGTCCACCAATTATCGTTGATATCTCGAAAATACTCGTCTAAGTAGCCTCGGATAATGGTCCACCTGTTCTCCCGAGTTTTGGCCAGCTGCTCGTCTACTCTTCCTAAAAACTCCATTGGGTTTCGCCGGTATTTGTTTAAAGTTGATCACTTCCCGGTTGTCCATGTGTTGGTACTGCGTCATTATTGACGGTCTGTTATTAATTATTTCTAACTCCTCCCTGATTTTAGCAATCTCCCGTTGCTGGATTTCCTCAATTTTATTTTTGTTTTGCTGGCCTTGTCCACGAACCTCGCTTACGGCCGTGTCGATCTCCCGGCACTTCTCTCCAAAATCTGTCCGTACCTGTTTTATATTTTGGTCGGTTGCCGTTTTTATCGACTCTATTCGGATCTGGCTGTCTTCTTCCAGGTTGGTCATCCGTTCTCTGAAGTCTTCCTTCGTTTGTTGTATTTCACGGTTCGTATCTTCCCATTTCCCGTGTATCTCGGACATCTCCTTCTCGATCTTCTTATTAATCCGCTCATTATTATTTTCAATAGTTTTGCTCAATTCTTCCTTCAACTCCTCCAAGTTTTTCTGGTTGTCCAGTTTCAACTCTTCCTTTAAGTTCTCCATGTTCACTGCCATTTCCTTATTATTTTCGACCATTTGCTGGCTACTCTTGTCTATTTTTTCCTCCATGGTCTTACTGTTCTTGTCTATTTTTTCTTCCATGGTCTTACTGTTCTTGTCCAATTTTTCATTGAATTCCTTCAATTCTTCCTTGAAATCTTCCCTTAATGATGCTATATTTTCTTTCGTTTTTTCCATGTTCTTCCGGTTATCTTCCATCAGTATTCTCATCATTTCCAGTAAACTCCCGTCCTCTGGTTGTGCGAGTTTCTCCGGTTGATTTTCTGGCTGCACGGGTTTGACTGGTTCCGTGGGAGGTAACATTTGTTCGGCGTCTTCTACCGAAGTCACTTCTTTCTCTTCCGCTCGAACTTCCTTTTCGGCCTCCTTCGTCCGCCTTAATGATGATGCCCTCTTCATCTTGTTTACCTTCTGTCGTACCTGCCGCTAGATATTCTGTTGTAATTCTAGCCTCACTAGTTGGTGCGCCACTCTGTAACCAGTGAATCGGGGCGTCCCACCTTCACTTTGTGTATGTGTCTTATCTAGTTTATTTTTGGAATTGGAAGTTTTCGTAATGTGTTTTGCGAAAGTAAATGGTGTCGTTCGGAAGCGTCTGGTAGCCTGTGTGCTTTACCTGTCCCTTCTCACTCTTTCGTAATTCCGGATAGGCGCCAAATTGTTTTTCGTGAAAACAATTAAAAGTTTTTATTTGTATAGTTTGATATTGCACTATTGTAAATTCGAATCGCTCGCCGTCTGGCTTGTTACTGATTCTCATCTGAGTGGGGGAAACGTGTTGCCAACTTGAGACAACGTTGATTATGTTGACCCACTGCTAGTAAACAAAACATGCATAATATTCTTTACAAGTAAATAATGGACAGTTGTTATCGGTACACACTCTTTTATTAGGCTTTTGACTGGTTTTTTTTTGTAAACGCTTCATAAAATTAATAATTTATACAATGATTTTAGCCTCGGCAATATTCGCTCAATCAGCGGATCGCTGGGTTGGCAGTACAATGTTTATATTAGCTGCAAGACAGTGTGGTTATTATTTTACAAAATAAATCTGCCTATAGGGTTCTTTTAAGTACGAAACAGAGGTTTTTCTAACAAGATAACAAAATTAGAACATATCATTTAAAATACGTGATCATTAAAATTATACAAGGTTTACTATAAATTAAATATTGTGGAGTTGAATTGTGACAGTGTCGTTGGTGTATACATAGGTTATCATTTGGTCATTCAGTGTTTACAAAGTTACTTTTTTATTTTATCAATCCTTGAAAATACCTTCAGTGGTAGTGAGAGTTTTATCATTTAGTTATAATTTTGTGAAAGAGAATTTGTCTTTTTTATAAATCAATAAATTCAGCAATACTCAACGTTAGTAGATAAAAGATGTATTGTCAGTCGTCCAAGTGGTGTAATGGGTTGATGTCGGTTCTTCCTTCTTCAGTCTTGGGCTTCGGGAACGGTTGGTGTCTTCTTCTGGTCGGATTCCATATATTTTTTGGTCATCTAGATTAATTCCGCGCTGGTCCTTGGCATAGTTTGGTTGGAATGTCCTCTCGTCAGTTATTCTGGTCCTTCTTCATCGACTTATGAGCACTTATACTGTTTTAGAGTTAAAAATTTGTGCCCTTCACGGCGTGGCTTCTCTCTAGTTTAGCGTCACTACAGTTATTATTGTTCATAACTGAAAATTAGTCAATACACGGTTGTTGTCATGGTAACTCACAATTTTTGATTGGCTGAAATTGGCTTGAGATCATTGTTAAGATATTTGAATATTTATTTAAAATGGCCACAGATCTTCTAAATGTAACTAATCTTCAGTCCTCCCTTTTTAGTAGTAAATATAAACTGTTCATATTTTGGCTCAAGGATTAATTTGACATCCAATACTACAGTATTTACTTAGGTATCAACATTTTGACAGTTTTGTGGATTTTATTTAATTATACTGTTTTCTTAATTTACATTTTTATCATAATATTCCTGCCTTAACATGATAGTCTAATTGTATTTCATAGTTTATGTGGCTTAGTCTTACTAATGTCAGTGTTTAATTCTAAAATTTCAAGTCTTTTGTAGTTTGACTGTTGGGAATCTGCCTAGGCTTAGATAGCAATTGACTATTTTTTCTTTAATTACTGAGATTACATTTTATACTCCCCGTGTATGGGTCCTGATTGTTTTAATACATGATTCTGTTTATTTGCTCAATGTTTATGTCTGTTCTAGTAATTGTGTGTGATTTTATTGGTTTCATATGTTAATTTGTATACTGTCATAACTGCCTTTTAGTGTCATTGTATCTGACTGTATTTATTTTGTTTCTTGTTTATTGTATCATATAACATAGCATCTTATGGTTTTAACAATTCCCATAGATATAATTTTTATTCATTAAAACATAATTCTCTTGAAACATAAATCTTACTAATTAAAACATAATTATTTATCTTTTATTATCCACTCATACTCTTCAGTGGGTAATAATTATTTTATAGTATCATTAAAAGAAAACAAACATATAAACCTTAATTAATTATTTTGATTATTATAGAAAATCCTTATTACTAAGCTTATCTGACACTGTTTTATTAACTAATGGTACCTAATACCAATTCACTATGCCTTATTAACTCTTATCATGATTATTCATTGTTTTTATCCCTTAATATTACTGACATTTTCTATATGTTGAATTGACACACTGATAGTCTATCTTTCTTAGTTTCCTAATAATCTTAATAGACACTTGTTACATTAATGGACACACATTTAAAACCATGATAATCAGTTATCACTAAAGCTAACTTAATTTTAATACTATTAGTTTATTTAGTTACATTTTGGGTGTCCACTCACATTGGCCTCTCAACTATCACAGTCCTTCCTGCGTTTGACCATTATCAGATCTCACTCATTTATAACTTATAACCTAGTTTATGCACTTATAAACTTTGATTACGGTTTTATCCGTGTTTATCACTTTTTAATGGGGTTTATTCTCACTTCGGGGTATTAACACTAACACTTTGCACTCAATCTTGTTTTAGGGTTACTGGTGGGTAAAGATTAGTGTATTGCTTATTCAAAACTCTCTTTCTTACATTTATTTTAAAATGTTCATCCTCCTTACAATTTATAATCTCTCACTCTGTGTGGTTTGACTATACATGATATGTTTGTGTCGTGCTAACGTGATTTGTCCTAGTTTACTCTATTTGTTTGGGTTAGTGTACCCTTCTATATCTCAAGTCCTTAACAATTAATATTTTTAACTTGTCTGTCTTTACATTTATTATTATCATATACAATTTTCATTAGTTAGTCCTTTTCATTGGTTTAACATTAGTTTTGTATTCTTTCTGGGCTCACTTTATTTTGCCATCGTTTACGTGTCACTTCCTTGGTGTTGTGGCTGATTATACTTTCACACTTCCATGTGAACATGATTCTTTGTTCATTATTATTCTTATTATTACTACACTCTTGTGGTAGTGTGGTGGCTAGTTCTAGTTCACTTACAGTTGTCATTATTTATATTATTCTTGGTTTATGGGGCTGGTTCTACTCTCTCACTTACCATCTATTGGGCTACTCAGGTTAAATCGCCATGTATTACTGTATTTAACATTTGGTTTGTTTGTTTGTTACTTCTTTATTATTAGAGGTTACTGTTCTGACTACCTGGATATGTCTGATCGTGCTATTATTTTGAGTTACCCATTCCTTTAATCTCTGATTCATCCCTTTTTTATTTTAGTGTTAATGATTAAACAATTTATCTTGTCATGTTTTCTACATTTTTGTTAGGTGAAGGTATGTACCATTACATATTGCCCTGCCACTAAAATTGATTATTTCAACAAATATCGTTCAGTTTTTTGATTGGAATTATCAATCATTATTTCATTTTATTTTCTTTATCACTGGTTATTTTTGAGCAATAGTCTCTTATTATTTTTGAGTGTCAGTATTCTTCTTGGTCTTTGTATCGTATTTTAGTTTAATGTTCTTATCCCTTTGATATCTAATTCCCTAACATTTTTTCCCTAACATTATATTGAATCGGATCGGAAGGGTACTTTTGACTCCATTGCTCCGCCGTAAAATACACATCTGATTGCTGGACTTATCTACAGTCAATCATTATAAAATTATACAAGTAGTCTTAGTGCGACTATAAAATAAATATCATTTGTAGGATTCTCCACATTATTATTATTTAGTTTATACAATACATTAATTCAAATTATATTCTTTTTCTTGTATTCACACTCTCTAGCTCTTAGTGATTCGATATTATTAGTGGGTATGGTATACATGATCTTTTTATTATTTGTTTTGTTTATTTTTCTTACTGTTTAACACTAGTTATTTATTAATTGGTTTCGGGATTTTTTGTTTTGTTTTCAATAATATTTTTTCATAGAGGTTTGGTTAAATGTCCCCTTTATTCTTTGTGTCTTTGGGTCTACGATCTCATATGTATTATTTCGGTTGTCTTTGCTTACTATGTAGGGTCCTGTGTACAGTAACAATAGCTTCTTGGCTATCCCTTCCATGGTGCTTGGTAATCCTCTGTTTTTAAGTAATATTTGCTCTCCAATCTGATATTGTATGGGTTTCAATTATGTCTTCTGCTATTAATCGATTGATTTCTGTTCTCACCGCCTCCTTTAATGAAAATGCGATCGGGTAAGATTTTTTTTATCAAGTTGACAGGCTCTCTAAATTGAATCTCGCACTGATAATCTCTGACCTTTCCAGGTGTATCTGAAAATACGTGCTTGTAGCGGTTATACACTTCTATCATTTGTTCAGCTTGTTGAACTGTTAATTGTGCGCTCGTTTTCTCTCTCTGGAAAGTTCGGATTTCTTCGATTTTTTCTTGCCATAGTTCTTCATTGTCGGTCTCGTCATAAATTCCATTATTCAGTATATGCTCTCCGGTATTTCTGTATTTTTGGATATGGTACATGGTTTTATTTGGCTGTATTTCATCACTATTGGTCAGTTCGGTTATCCACTGTATGTCACCTTTCTTCAAAATAAGTTTGTATTTGCTCAGGTCAATTATTGCTGAGTACTGGCGCAGCATGTCGCAACCAATTAGCATCCTGAACGGCAATCCACTGGCTACTAAAAACGTCATTGTTACGGTTTGTCCGTTGCTTGTCAGTTCGAGTTGCACTTGTTTTCTGACGGTTCTATTTTGCCGTCCTGTCGCTCCTACAAGGACAATGTTGCTGATGGGTAGCGTAAGTATAATTGTCTTACTCGCTTCTTGGATTTTTTGAAGCTCGATACTGTCGATTAACGAAATATTGGATCCAGTCTCTATCATAATTTGTGCTGGTACTCCGTTGACTTGCGTTGAAATATAAGCAATTTCGTTATGTTTATTATCAGATTGGTTGTTACCTTCTTCGAGCAATTCCTCTACAATATTTTTCAGATAATTATTTCGCACTATTGTAATTGTGCGTTCGCCGTTAGTTTGTATAACGTTGCGATTTAACCCAATAGAATGGTTCAGTGAGGGTATAAGTATCTTTTTCACTGCCGCTCCTAGTTTAACGTCATCTCGGACTGATTGTTACGATCATCTTGTTGATTTGTTGGCGGACTTCCGCTCGTTGACGGCCGGGGTTCAGGCTGGTTGTGATCCTCTTCGTACCGGTCACGCCTATACACTTCTTGGCTTCGACTTCGGCCCGTGTTGGTTCTGGTGTCACGTCCGTAATTATGATCACTGTACCGGTGTCCATATGCATTCCGGTCGGCACTTCGTCGTCCCTGATAGTACGACCAATTTCTTCCGTCACTTTCGGCCCTCACTTAATGCACTTGACGATAGTTACGATCGTTATTATTGCGATTTCTATTGTCACTCGAGTCGTTATTGTAATTTGGCCGGTTGTAATTGGCGTTATTCGGCCTATATGGTTGATGCGTATTATTTGGCCGGTTGTATTGATTGTTTGTGTTGTTTGGCCTATTATTATTGTTATAAAAGTTATTTTGTTGGCTAGCCGGATTATTGTTATGTCTATTCTGCGGCTCGTTAGGTGTGTTATTCACCTGGTTACGGTTATTATAATTGTACCGGTAATTGTTGTTATTATTCTGGTAACCGTTGTTAAAATTTTTGTTTTCACCCCTGTAGTCCCGCTGTCGGCTCCTACGATAATAACGTTCTCTCTCGTAATCTTCCAGCAGGGCTGCCATGGATTGTATAGATTTGATTTGGCTACCTAGCCGCGCTCTAGAGACACCTTCCTCGTAATGAAAAGCAAGTTTCGTCACCAAACTTTCTTCTGGGATCTTCGGTTCCAGGTTCCTTGCTAGGCAGACTTTACCGAAGAAATATGCAGTAAAAGTTGTCCCTCTGGTGGCGTCGTATCTGCCGAAACATATACTGTCCCGCACGATGTTCTGTGTTGCCTCCGACCAGTATTTCCTTTTGAATACATCTTTGAATTGTTCATAATTCGTGAGGTCGTGTCTTGTGGCCGTCCACCAATTATCGTTGATATCTCGAAAATACTCGTCTAAGTAGCCTCGGATAATGGTCCACCTGTTCTCCCGAGTTTTGGCCAGCTGCTCGTCTACTCTTCCTAAAAACTCCATTGGGTTTCGCCGGTATTGTTTAAAGTTGATCACTTCCCGGTTGTCCATGTGTTGGTACTGCGTCATTATTGACGGTCTGTTATTAATTATTTCTAACTCCTCCCTGATTTTAGCAATCTCCCGTTGCTGGATTTCCTCAATTTTATTTTTGTTTTGCTGGCCTTGTCCACGAACCTCGCTTACGGCCGTGTCGATCTCCCGGCACTTCTCTCCAAAATCTGTCCGTACCTGTTTTATATTTTGGTCGGTTGCCGTTTTTATCGACTCTATTCGGATCTGGCTGTCTTCTTCCAGGTTGGTCATCCGTTCTCTGAAGTCTTCCTTCGTTTGTTGTATTTCACGGTTCGTATCTTCCCATTTCCCGTGTATCTCGGACATCTCCTTCTCGATCTTCTTATTAATCCGCTCATTATTATTTTCAATAGTTTTGCTCAATTCTTCCTTCAACTCCTCCAAGTTTTTCTGGTTGTCCAGTTTCAACTCTTCCTTTAAGTTCTCCATGTTCACTGCCATTTCCTTATTATTTTCGACCATTTGCTGGCTACTCTTGTCTATTTTTTCCTCCATGGTCTTACTGTTCTTGTCTATTTTTTCTTCCATGGTCTTACTGTTCTTGTCCAATTTTTCATTGAATTCCTTCAATTCTTCCTTGAAATCTTCCCTTAATGATGCTATATTTTCTTTCGTTTTTTCCATGTTCTTCCGGTTATCTTCCATCAGTATTCTCATCATTTCCAGTAAACTCCCGTCCTCTGGTTGTGCGAGTTTCTCCGGTTGATTTTCTGGCTGCACGGGTTTGACTGGTTCCGTGGGAGGTAACATTTGTTCGGCGTCTTCTACCGAAGTCACTTCTTTCTCTTCCGCTCGAACTTCCTTTTCGGCCTCCTTCGTCCGCCTTAATGATGATGCCCTCTTCATCTTGTTTACCTTCTGTCGTACCTGCCGCTAGATATTCTGTTGTAATTCTAGCCTCACTAGTTGGTGCGCCACTCTGTAACCAGTGAATCGGGGCGTCCCACCTTCACTTTGTGTATGTGTCTTATCTAGTTTATTTTTGGAATTGGAAGTTTTCGTAATGTGTTTTGCGAAAGTAAATGGTGTCGTTCGGAAGCGTCTGGTAGCCTGTGTGCTTTACCTGTCCCTTCTCACTCTTTCGTAATTCCGGATAGGCGCCAAATTGTTTTTCGTGAAAACAATTAAAAGTTTTTATTTGTATAGTTTGATATTGCACTATTGTAAATTCGAATCGCTCGCCGTCTGGCTTGTTACTGATTCTCATCTGAGTGGGGGAAACGTGTTGCCAACTTGAGACAACGTTGATTATGTTGACCCACTGCTAGTAAACAAAACATGCATAATATTCTTTACAAGTAAATAATGGACAGTTGTTATCGGTACACACTCTTTTATTAGGCTTTTGACTGTTTTTTTTTTGTAAACGCTTCATAAAATTAATAATTTATACAATGATTTTAGCCTCGGCAATATTCGCTCAATCAGCGGATCGCTGGGTTGTCAGTACAATGTTTATATTAGCTGCAAGACAGTGTGGTTATTATTTTACAAAATAAATCTGCCTATAGGGTTCTTTTAAGTACGAAACAGAGGTTTTTCTAACAAGATAACAAAATTAGAACATATCATTTAAAATACGTGATCATTAAAATTAAACAAGGTTTACTATAAATTAAATATTGTGGAGTTGAATTGTGACAGTGTCGTTGGTGTATACATAGGTTATCATTTGGTCATTCAGTGTTTACAAAGTTACTTTTTTATTTTATCAATCCTTGAAAATACCTTCAGTGATAGTGAGAGTTTTATCATTTAGTTATAATTTTGTTAAAGAGAATTTGTCTTTTTTATAAATCAATAAATTCAGCAATACTCAACGTTAGTAGATAAAAGATGTATTGTCAGTCGTCCAAGTGGTGTAATGGGTTGATGTCGGTTCTTCCTTCTTCAGTCTTGGGCTTCGGGAACGGTTGGTGTCTTCTTCTGGTCGGATTCCATATATTTTTTGGTCATCTATATTAATTCCGCGCTGGTCCTTGGCATAGTTTGGTTGGAATGTCCTCTCGTCAGTTATTCTGGTCCTTCTTCATCGACTTATGAGCACTTATACTGTTTTAGAGTTAAAAATTTGTGCCCTTCACGGCGTGGCTTCTCTCTAGTTTAGCGTCACTACAGTTATTATTGTTCATAACTGAAAATTAGTCAATACACGGTTGTTGTCATGGTAACTCACAATTTTTGATTGGCTGAAATTGGCTTGAGATCATTGTTAAGATATTTGAATATTTATTTAAAATGGCCACAGATCTTCTAAATGTAACTAATCTTCAGTCCTCCCTTTTTAGTAGTAAATATAAACTGTTCATATTTTGGCTCAAGGATTAATTTGACATCCAATACTACAGTATTTACTTAGGTATCAACATTTTGACAGTTTTGTGGATTTTATTTAATTATACTGTTTTCTTAATTTACATTTTTATCATAATATTCCTGCCTTAACATGATAGTCTAATTGTATTTCATAGTTTATGTGGCTTAGTCTTACTAATGTCAGTGTTTAATTCTAAAATTTCAAGTCTTTTGTAGTTTGACTGTTGGGAATCTGCCTAGGCTTAGATAGCAATTGACTATTTTTTCTTTAATTACTGAGATTACATTTTATACTCCCCGTGTATGGGTCCTGATTGTTTTAATACATGATTCTGTTTATTTGCTCAATGTTTATGTCTGTTCTAGTAATTGTGTGTGATTTTATTGGTTTCATATGTTAATTTGTATACTGTCATAACTGCCTTTTAGTGTCATTGTATCTGACTGTATTTATTTTGTTTCTTGTTTATTGCATCATATAACATAGCATCTTATGGTTTTAACAATTCCCATAGATATAATTTTTATTCATTAAAACATAATTCTCTTGAAACATAAATCTTACTAATTAAAACATAATTATTTATCTTTTATTATCCACTCATACTCTTCAGTGGGTAATAATTATTTTATAGTATCATTAAAAGAAAACAAACATATAAACCTTAATTAATTATTTTGATTATTATAGAAAATCCTTATTACTAAGCTTATCTGACACTGTTTTATTAACTAATGGTACCTAATACCAATTCACTATGCCTTATTAACTCTTATCATGATTATTCATTGTTTTTATCCCTTAATATTACTGACATTTTCTATATGTTGAATTGACACACTGATAGTCTATCTTTCTTAGTTTCCTAATAATCTTAATAGACACTTGTTACATTAATGGACACACATTTAAAACCATGATAATCAGTTATCACTAAAGCTAACTTAATTTTAATACTATTAGTTTATTTAGTTACATTTTGGGTGTCCACTCACATTGGCCTCTCAACTATCACAGTCCTTCCTGCGTTTGACCATTATCAGATCTCACTCATTTATAACTTATAACCTAGTTTATGCACTTATAAACTTTGATTACGGTTTTATCCGTGTTTATCACTTTTTAATGGGGTTTATTCTCACTTCGGGGTATTAACACTAACACTTTGCACTCAATCTTGTTTTAGGGTTACTGGTGGGTAAAGATTAGTGTATTGCTTATTCAAAACTCTCTTTCTTACATTTATTTTAAAATGTTCATCCTCCTTACAATTTATAATCTCTCACTCTGTGTGGTTTGACTATACATGATATGTTTGTGTCGTGCTAACGTGATTTGTCCTAGTTTACTCTATTTGTTTGGGTTAGTGTACCCTTCTATATCTCAAGTCCTTAACAATTAATATTTTTAACTTGTCTGTCTTTACATTTATTATTATCATATACAATTTTCATTAGTTAGTCCTTTTCATTGGTTTAACATTAGTTTTGTATTCTTTCTGGGCTCACTTTATTTTGCCATCGTTTACGTGTCACTTCCTTGGTGTTGTGGCTGATTATACTTTCACACTTCCATGCTAATTCTTTGTTCATTATTATTCTTATTATTACTACACTCTTGTGGTAGTGTGGTGGCTAGTTCTAGTTCACTTACAGTTGTCATTATTTATATTATTCTTGGTTTATGGGGCTGGTTCTACTCTCTCACTTACCATCTATTGGGGTACTCAGGTTAAATCGCCATGTATTACTGTATTTAACATTTGGTTTGTTTGTTTGTTACTTCTTTATTATTAGAGGTTACTGTTCTGACTACCTGGATATGTCTGATCGTGCTATTATTTTGAGTTACCCATTCCTTTAATCTCTGATTCATCCCTTTTTTATTTTAGTGTTAATGATTAAACAATTTATCTTGTCATGTTTTCTTCATTTTTGTTAGGTGAAGGTATGTACCATTACATATTGCCCTGCCACTAAAATTGATTATTTCAACAAATATCGTTCAGTTTTTTGATTGGAATTATCAATCATTATTTCATTTTATTTTCTTAATCACTGGTTATTTTTTAGCAATAGACTCTTATTATTTTTGAGTGTCAGTATTCTTCTTGGTCTTTGTATCGTATTTTAGTTTAATGTTCTTATCCCTTTGATATCTAATTCCCTAACATTTTTTCCCTAACATTATATTGAATCGGATCGGAAGGGTACTTTTGACTCCATTGCTCCGCCGTAAAATACACATCTGATTGCTGGACTTATCTACAGTCAATCATTATAAAATTATACAAGTAGTCTTAGTGCGACTATAAAATAAATATCATTTGTAGGATTCTCCACATTATTATTATTTAGTTTATACAATACATTAATTCAAATTATATTCTTTTTCTTGTATTCACACTCTCTAGCTCTTAGTGATTCGATATTATTAGTGGGTATGGTATACATGATCTTTTTATTATTTGTTTTGTTTATTTTTCTTACTGTTTAACACTAGTTATTTATTAATTGGTTTCGGGATTTTTTGTTTTGTTTTCAATAATATTTTTTCATAGAGGTTTGGTTAAATGTCCCCTTTATTCTTTGTGTCTTTGGGTCTACGATCTCATATGTATTATTTCGGTTGTCTTTGCTTACTATGTAGGGTCCTGTGTACAGTAACAATAGCTTCTTGGCTATCCCTTCCATGGTGCTTGGTAATCCTCTGTTTTTAAGTAATATTTGCTCTCCAATCTGATATTGTATGGGTTTCAATTATGTCTTCTGCTATTAATCGATTGATTTCTGTTCTCACCGCCTCCTTTAATGAAAATGCGATCGGGTAAGATTTTTTTTATCAAGTTGACAGGCTCTCTAAATTGAATCTCGCACTGATAATCTCTGACCTTTCCAGGTGTATCTGAAAATACGTGCTTGTAGCGGTTATACACTTCTATCATTTGTTCAGCTTGTTGAACTGTTAATTGTGCGCTCGTTTTCTCTCTCTGGAAAGTTCGGATTTCTTCGATTTTTTCTTGCCATAGTTCTTCATTGTCGGTCTCGTCATAAATTCCATTATTCAGTATATGCTCTCCGGTATTTCTGTATTTTTGGATATGGTACATGGTTTTATTTGGCTGTATTTCATCACTATTGGTCAGTTCGGTTATCCACTGTATGTCACCTTTCTTCAAAATAAGTTTGTATTTGCTCAGGTCAATTATTGCTGAGTACTGGCGCAGCATGTCGCAACCAATTAGCATCCTGAACGGCAATCCACTGGCTACTAAAAACGTCATTGTTACGGTTTGTCCGTTGCTTGTCAGTTCGAGTTGCACTTGTTTTCTGACGGTTCTATTTTGCCGTCCTGTCGCTCCTACAAGGACAATGTTGCTGATGGGTAGCGTAAGTATAATTGTCTTACTCGCTTCTTGGATTTTTTGAAGCTCCATACTGTCGATTAACGAAATATTGGATCCAGTGTCTATCATAATTTGTGCTGGTACTCCGTTGACTTGCGTTGAAATATAAGCAATTTCGTTATGTTTATTATCAGATTGGTTGTTACCTTCTTCGAGCAATTCCTCTACAATATTTTTCAGATAATTATTTCGCACTATTGTAATTGTGCGTTCGCCGTTAGTTTGTATAACGTTGCGATTTAACCCAATAGAATGGTTCAGTGAGGGTATAAGTATCTTTTTCACTGCCGCTCCTAGTTTAACGTCATCTCGGACTGATTGTTACGATCATCTTGTTGATTTGTTGGCGGACTTCCGCTCGTTGACGGCCGGGGTTCAGGCTGGTTGTGATCCTCTTCGTACCGGTCACGCCTATACACTTCTTGGCTTCGACTTCGGCCCGTGTTGGTTCTGGTGTCACGTCCGTAATTATGATCACTGTACCGGTGTCCATATGCATTCCGTTCGGCACTTCGTCGTCCCTGATAGTACGACCTATTTCTTCCGTCACTTTCGGCCCTCACGTAATGCACTTGACGATAGTTACGATCGTTATTATTGCGATTTCTATTGTCACTCGAGTCGTTATTGTAATTTGGCCGGTTGTAATTGGCGTTATTCGGCCTATATGGTTGATGCGTATTATTTGGCCGGTTGTATTGATTGTTTGTGTTGTTTGGCCTATTATTATTGTTATAACAGTTATTTTGTTGGCTAGCCGGATTATTGTTATGTCTATTCTGCGGCTCGTTAGGTGTGTTATTCACCTGGTTACGGTTATTATAATTGTACCGGTAATTGTTGTTATTATTCTGGTAACCGTTGTTAAAATTTTTGTTTTCACCCCTGTAGTCCCGCTGTCGGCTCCTACGATAATAACGTTCTCTCTCGTAATCTTCCAGCAGGGCTGCCATGGATTGTATAGTTTTGATTTGGCTACCTAGCCGCGCTCTAGAGACACCTTCCTCGTAATGAAAAGCAAGTTTCGTCACCAAACTTTCTTCTGGGATCTTCGGTTCCAGGTTCCTTGCTAGGCAGACTTTACCGAAGAAATATGCAGTAAAAGTTGTCCCTCTGGTGGCGTCGTATCTGCCGAAACATATACTGTCCTGCACGATGTTCTGTGTTGCCTCCGACCAGTATTTCCTTTTGAATACGTCTTTGAATTGTTCATAATTCGTGAGTTCGTGTCTTGTGGCCGTCCACCAATTATCGTTGATATCTCGAAAATACTCGTCTAAGTAGCCTCGGATAATGGTCCACCTGTTCTCCCGAGTTTTGGCCAGCTGCTCGTCTACTCTTTCTAAAAACTCCATTGGGTTTCGCCGGTATTGTTTAAAGTTGATCACTTCCCGGTTGTCCATGTGTTGGTACTGCGTCATTATTGACGGTCTGTTATTAATTATTTCTAACTCCTCCCTGATTTTAGCAATCTCCCGTTGCTGGATTTCCTCAATTTTATTTTTGTTTTGCTGGCCTTGTCCACGAACCTCGCTTACGGCCGTGTCGATCTCCCGGCACTTCTCTCCAAAATCTGTCCGTACCTGTTTTATATTTTGGTCGGTTGCCGTTTTTATCGACTCTATTCGGATCTGGCTGTCTTCTTCCAGGTTGGTCATCCGTTCTCTGAAGTCTTCCTTCGTTTGTTGTATTTCACGGTTCGTATCTTCCCATTTCCCGTGTATCTCGGACATCTCCTTCTCGATCTTCTTATTAATCCGCTCATTATTATTTTCAATAGTTTTGCTCAATTCTTCCTTCAACTCCTCCAAGTTTTTCTGGTTGTCCAGTTTCAACTCTTCCTTTGAGTTCTCCATGTTCACTGCCATTTCCTTATTATTTTCGACCATTTGCTGGCTACTCTTGTCTATTTTTTCCTCCATGGTCTTACTGTTCTTGTCTATTTTTTCTTCCATGGTCTTACTGTTCTTGTCCAATTTTTCATTGAATTCCTTCAATTCTTCCTTGAAATCTTCCCTTAATGATGCTATATTTTCTTTCGTTTTTTCCATGTTCTTCCGGTTATCTTCCATCAGTATTCTCATCATTTCCAGTAAACTCCCGTCCTCTGGTTGTGCGAGTTTCTCCGGTTGATTTTCTGGCTGCACGGGTTTGACTGGTTCCGTGGGAGGTAACATTTGTTCGGCGTCTTCTACCGAAGTCACTTCTTTCTCTTCCGCTCGAACTTCCTTTTCGGCCTCCTTCGTCCGCCTTAATGATGATATGCCCTCTTCATCTTGTTTACCTTCTGTCGTACCTGCCGCTAGATATTCTGTTGTAATTCTATTTTTTCTTCCATGGTCTTACTGTTCTTGTCCAATTTTTCATTGAATTCCTTCAATTCTTCCTTGAAATCTTCCCTTAATGATGCTATATTTTCTTTCGTTTTTTCCATGTTCTTCCGGTTATCTTCCATCAGTATTCTCATCATTTCCAGTAAACTCCCGTCCTCTGGTTGTGCGAGTTTCTCCGGTTGATTTTCTGGCTGCACGGGTTTGACTGGTTCCGTGGGAGGTAACATTTGTTCGGCGTCTTCTACCGAAGTCACTTCTTTCTCTTCCGCTCGAACTTCCTTTTCGGCCTCCTTCGTCCGCCTTAATGATGATGCCCTCTTCATCTTGTTTACCTTCTGTCGTACCTGCCGCTAGATATTCTGTTGTAATTCTAGCCTCACTAGTTGGTGCGCCACTCTGTAACCAGTGAATCGGGGCGTCCCACCTTCACTTTGTGTATGTGTCTTATCTAGTTTATTTTTGGAATTGGAAGTTTTCGTAATGTGTTTTGCGAAAGTAAATGGTGTCGTTCGGAAGCGTCTGGTAGCCTGTGTGCTTTACCTGTCCCTTCTCACTCTTTCGTAATTCCGGATAGGCGCCAAATTGTTTTTCGTGAAAACAATTAAAAGTTTTTATTTGTATAGTTTGATATTGCACTATTGTAAATTCGAATCGCTCGCCGTCTGGCTTGTTACTGATTCTCATCTGAGTGGGGGAAACGTGTTGCCAACTTGAGACAACGTTGATTATGTTGACCCACTGCTAGTAAACAAAACATGCATAATATTCTTTACAAGTAAATAATGGACAGTTGTTATCGGTACACACTCTTTTATTAGGCTTTTGACTGGTTATTTTTTGTTAACGCTTCATAAAATTAATAATTTATACAATGATTTTAGCCTCGGCAATATTCGCTCAATCAGCGGATCGCTGGGTTGGCAGTACAATGTTTATATTAGCTGCAAGACAGTGTGGTTATTATTTTACAAAACAAATCTGCCTATAGGGTTCTTTTAAGTACGAAACAGAGGTTTTTCTAACAAGATAACAAAATTAGAACATATCATTTAAAATACGTGATCATTAAAATTAAACAAGGTTTACTATAAATTAAATATTGTGGAGTTGAATTGTGACAGTGTCGTTGGTGTATACATAGGTTATCATTTGGTCATTCAGTGTTTACAAAGTTACTTTTTTATTTTATCAATCCTTGAAAATACCTTCAGTGATAGTGAGAGTTTTATCATTTAGTTATAATTTTGTGAAAGAGAATTTGTCTTTTTTATAAATCAATAAATTCAGCAATACTCAACGTCAGTAGATAAAAGATGTATTGTCAGTCGTCCAAGTGGTGTAATGGGTTGATGTCGGTTCTTCCTTCTTCAGTCTTGGGCTTCGGGAACGGTTGGTGTCTTCTTCTGGTCGGATTCCATATATTTTTTGGTCATCTAGATTAATTCCGCGCTGGTCCTTGGCATAGTTTGGTTGGAATGTCCTCTCGTCAGTTATTCTGGTCCTTCTTCATCGACTTATGAGCACTTATACTGTTTTAGAGTTAAAAATTTGTGCCCTTCACGGCGTGGCTTCTCTCTAGTTTAGCGTCACTACAGTTATTATTGTTCCTAACTGAAAATTAGTCAATACACGGTTGTTGTCATGGTAACTCACAATTTTTGATTGGCTGAAATTGGCTTGAGATCATTGTTAAGATATTTGAATATTTATTTAAAATGGTCACAGATCTTCTAAATGTAACTAATCTTCAGTCCTCCCTTTTTAGTAGTAAATATAAACTGTTCATATTTTGGCTCAAGGATTAATTTGACATCCAATACTACAGTATTTACTTAGGTATCAACATTTTGACAGTTTTGTGGATTTTATTTAATTATACTGTTTTCTTAATTTACATTATTATCATAATATTCCTGCCTTAACATGATAGTCTAATTGTATTTCATAGTTTATGTGGCTTAGTCTTACTAATGTCAGTGTTTAATTCTAAAATTTCAAGTCTTTTGTAGTTTGACTGTTGGGAATCTGCCTAGGCTTAGATAGCAATTGACTATTTTTTCTTTAATTACTGAGATTACATTTTATACTCCCCGTGTATGTGTCCTGATTGTTTTAATACATGATTCTGTTTATTTGCTCAATGTTTATGTCTGTTCTAGTAATTGTGTGTGATTTTATTGGTTTCATATGTTAATTTGTATACTGTCATAACTGCCTTTTAGTGTCATTGTCTCTGACTGTATTTATTTTGTTTCTTGTTTATTGCATCATATAACATAGCATCTTATGGTTTTAACAATTCCCATAGATATAATTTTTATTCATTAAAACATAATTCTCTTGAAACATAAATCTTACTAATTAAAACATAATTATTTATCTTTTATTATCCACTCATACTCTTCAGTGGGTAATAATTATTTTATAGTATCATTAAAAGAAAACAAACATATAAACCTTAATTAATTATTTTGATTATTATAGAAAATCCTTATTACTAAGCTTATCTGACACTGTTTTATTAACTAATGGTACCTAATACCAATTCACTATGCCTTATTAACTCTTATCATGATTATTCATTGTTTTTATCCCTTAATATTACTGACATTTTCTATATGTTGAATTGACACACTGATAGTCTATCTTTCTTAGTTTCCTAATAATCTTAATAGACACTTGTTACATTAATTGACACACATTTAAAACCATGATAATCAGTTATCACTAAAGCTAACTTAATTTTAATACTATTAGTTTATTTAGTTACATTTTGGGTGTCCACTCACATTGGCCTCTCAACTATCACAGTCCTTCCTGCGTTTGACCATTATCAGATCTCACTCATTTATAACTTATAACCTAGTTTATGCACTTATAAACTTTGATTACGGTTTTATCCGTGTTTATCACTTTTTAATGGGGTTTATTCTCACTTCGGGGTATTAACACTAACACTTTGCACTCAATCTTGTTTTAGGGTTACTGGTGGGTAAAGATTAGTGTATTGCTTATTCAAAACTCTCTTTCTTACATTTATTTTAAAATGTTCATCCTCCTTACAATTTATAATCTCTCACTCTGTGTGGTTTGACTATACATGATATGTTTGTGTCGTGCTAACGTGATTTGTCCTAGTTTACTCTATTTGTTTGGGTTAGTGTACCCTTCTATATCTCAAGTCCTTAACAATTAATATTTTTAACTTGTCTGTCTTTACATTTATTATTATCATATACAATTTTCATCAGTTAGTCCTTTTCATTGGTTTAACATTAGTTTTGTATTCTTTCTGGGCTCACTGTATTTTGCCATCGTTTACGTGTCACTTCCTTGGTGTTGTGGCTGATTATACTTTCACACTTCCATGCTAATTCTTTGTTCATTATTATTCTTATTATTACTACACTCTTGTGGTAGTGTGGTGGCTAGTTCTAGTTCACTTACAGTTGTCATTATTTATATTATTCTTGGTTTATGGGGCTGGTTCTACTCTCTCACTTACCATCTATTGGGCTACTCAGGTTAAATCGCCATGTATTACTGTATTTAACATTTGGTTTGTTTGTTTGTTACTTCTTTATTATTAGAGGTTACTGTTCTGACTACCTGGATATGTCTGATCGTGCTATTATTTTGAGTTACCCATTCCTTTAATCTCTGATTCATCCCTTTTTTATTTTAGTGTTAATGATTAAACAATTTATCTTGTCAAGTTTTCTTCATTTTTGTTAGGTGAAGGTATGTACCATTACATATTGCCCTGCCACTAAAATTGATTATTTCAACAAATATCGTTCAGTTTTTTGATTGGAATTATCAATCATTATTTCATTTTATTTTCTTAATCACTGGTTATTTTTGAGCAATAGACTCTTATTATTTTTGAGTGTCAGTATTCTTCTTGGTCTTTGTATCGTATTTTAGTTTAATGTTCTTATCCCTTTGATATCTAATTCCCTAACATTTTTTCCCTAACATTATATTGAATCGGATCGGAGGGGTACTTTTGACTCCATTGCTCCGCCGTAAAATACACATCTGATTGCTGGACTTATCTACAGTCAATCATTATAAAATTATACAAGTAGTCTTAGTGCGACTATAAAATAAATATCATTTGTAGGATTCTCCACATTATTATTATTTAGTTTATACAATACATTATTTCAAATTATATTCTTTTTCTTGTATTCACACTCTCTAGCTCTTAGTGATTCGATATTATTAGTGGGTATGGTATACATGATATTTTTATTATTTGTTTTGTTTATTTTTCTTACTGTTTAACACTAGTTATTTATTAATTGGTTTCGGGATTTTTTGTTTTGTTTTCAATAATATTTTTTCATAGAGGTTTGGTTAAATGTCCCCTTTATTCTTTGTGTCTTTGGGTCTACGATCTCATATGTATTATTTCGGTTGTCTTTGCTTACTATGTAGGGTCCTGTGTACAGTAACAATAGCTTCTTGGCTATCCCTTCCATGGTGCTTGGTAATCCTCTGTTTTTAAGTAATATTTGCTCTCCAATCTGATATTGTATGGGTTTCAATTATGTCTTCTGCTATTAATCGATTGATTTCTGTTCTCACCGCCTCCTTTAATGAAAATGCGATCGGGTAAGATTTTTTTTATCAAGTTGACAGGCTCTCTAAATTGAATCTCGCACTGATAATCTCTGACCTTTCCAGGTGTATCTGAAAATACGTGCTTGTAGCGGTTATACACTTCTATCATTTGTTCAGCTTGTTGAACTGTTAATTGTGCGCTCGTTTTCTCTCTCTGGAAAGTTCGGATTTCTTCGATTTTTTCTTGCCATAGTTCTTCATTGTCGGTCTCGTCATAAATTCCATTATTCAGTATATGCTCTCCGGTATTTCTGTATTTTTGGATATGGTACATGGTTTTATTTGGCTGTATTTCATCACTATTGGTCAGTTCGGTTATCCACTGTATGTCACCTTTCTTCGAAATAAGTTTGTATTTGCTCAGGTCAATTATTGCTGAGTACTGGCGCAGCATGTCGCAACCAATTAGCATCCTGAACGGCAATCCACTGGCTACTAAAAACGTCATTGTTACGGTTTGTCCGTTGCTTGTCAGTTCGAGTTGCACTTGTTTTCTGACGGTTCTATTTTGCCGTCCTGTCGCTCCTACAAGGACAATGTTGCTGATGGGTAGCGTAAGTATAATTGTCTTACTCGCTTCTTGGATTTTTTGAAGCTCGATACTGTCGATTAACGAAATATTGGATCCAGTGTCTATCATAATTTGTGCTGGTACTCCGTTGACTTGCGTTGAAATATAAGCAATTTCGTTATGTTTATTATCAGATTGGTTATTACCTTCTTCGAGCAATTCCTCTACAATATTTTTCAGATAATTATTTCGCACTATTGTAATTGTGCGTTCGCCGTTAGTTTGTATAACGTTGCGCTTTAACCCAATAGAATGGTTCAGTGAGGGTATAAGTATCTTTTTCACTGCCGCTCCTAGTTTAACGTCATCTCGGACTGATTGTTACGATCATCTTGTTGATTTGTTGGCGGACTTCCGCTCGTTGACGGCCGGGGTTCAGGCTGGTTGTGATCCTCTTCGTACCGGTCACGCCTATACACTTCTTGGCTTCGACTTCGGCCCGTGTTGGTTCTGGTGTCACGTCCGTAATTATGATCACTGTACCGGTGTCCATATGCATTCCGGTCGGCACTTCGTCGTCCCTGATAGTACGACCTATTTCTTCCGTCACTTTCGGCCCTCACGTAATGCACTTGACGATAGTTACGATCGTTATTATTGCGATTTCTATTGTCACTCGAGTCGTTATTGTAATTTGGCCGGTTGTAATTGGCGTTATTCGGCCTATATGGTTGATGCGTATTATTTGGCCGGTTGTATTGATTGTTTGTGTTGTTTGGCCTATTATTATTGTTATAAAAGTTATTTTGTTGGATAGCCGGATTATTGTTATGTCTATTCTGCGGCTCGTTAGGTGTGTTATTCACCTGGTTACGGTTATTATAATTGTACCGGTAATTGTTGTTATTATTCTGGTAACCGTTGTTAAAATTTTTGTTTTCACCCCTGTAGTCCCGCTGTCGGCTCCTACGATAATAACGTTCTCTCTCGTAATCTTCCAGCAGGGCTGCCATGGATTGTATAGTTTTGATTTGGCTACCTAGCCGCGCTCTAGAGACACCTTCCTCGTAATGAAAAGCAAGTTTCGTCACCAAACTTTCTTCTGGGATCTTCGGTTCCAGGTTCCTTGCTAGGCAGACTTTACCGAAGAAATATGCAGTAAAAGTTGTCCCTCTGGTGGCGTCGTATCTGCCGAAACATATACTGTCCCGCACGATGTTCTGTGTTGCCTCCGACCAGTATTTCCTTTTGAATACATCTTTGAATTGTTCATAATTCGTGAGGTCGTGTCTTGTGGCCGTCCACCAATTATCGTTGATATCTCGAAAATACTCGTCTAAGTAGCCTCGGATAATGGTCCACCTGTTCTCCCGAGTTTTGGCCAGCTGCTCGTCTACTCTTTCTAAAAACTCCATTGGGTTTCGCCGGTATTGTTTAAAGTTGATCACTTACCGGTTGTCCATGTGTTGGTACTGCGTCATTATTGACGGTCTGTTATTAATTATTTCTAACTCCTCCCTGATTTTAGCAATCTCCCGTTGCTGGATTTCCTCAATTTTATTTTTGTTTTGCTGGCCTTGTCCACGAACCTCGCTTACGGCCGTGTCGATCTCCCGGCACTTCTCTCCAAAATCTGTCCGTACCTGTTTTATATTTTGGTCGGTTGCCGTTTTTATCGACTCTATTCGGATCTGGCTGTCTTCTTCCAGGTTGGTCATCCGTTCTCTGAAGTCTTCCTTCGTTTGTTGTATTTCACGGTTCGTATCTTCCCATTTCCCGTGTATCTCGGACATCTCCTTCTCGATCTTCTTATTAATCCGCTCATTATTATTTTCAATAGTTTTGCTCAATTCTTCCTTCAACTCCTCCAAGTTATTCTGGTTGTCCAGTTTCAACTCTTCCTTTAAGTTCTCCATGTTCACTGCCATTTCCTTATTATTTTCGACCATTTGCTGGCTACTCTTGTCTATTTTTTCCTCCATGGTCTTACTGTTCTTGTCTATTTTTTCTTCCATGGTCTTACTGTTCTTGTCCAATTTTTCATTGAATTCCTTCAATTCTTCCTTGAAATCTTCCCTTAATGATGCTATATTTTCTTTCGTTTTTTCCATGTTCTTCCGGTTATCTTCCATCAGTATTCTCATCATTTCCAGTAAACTCCCGTCCTCTGGTTGTGCGAGTTTCTCCGGTTGATTTTCTGGCTGCACGGGTTTGACTGGTTCCGTGGGAGGTAACATTTGTTCGGCGTCTTCTACCGAAGTCACTTCTTTCTCTTCCGCTCGAACTTCCTTTTCGGCCTCCTTCGTCCGCCTTAATGATGATATGCCCTCTTCATCTTGTTTACCTTCTGTCGTACCTGCCGCTAGATATTCTGTTGTAATTCTAGCCTCACTAGTTGGTGCGCCACTCTGTAACCAGTGAATCGGGGCGTCCCACCTTCACTTTGTGTATGTGTCTTATCTAGTTTATTTTTGGAATTGGAAGTTTTCGTAATGTGTTTTGCGAAAGTAAATGGTGTCGTTCGGAAGCGTCTGGTAGCCTGTGTGCTTTACCTGTCCCTTCTCACTCTTTCGTAATTCCGGATAGGCGCCAAATTGTTTTTCGTGAAAACAATTAAAAGTTTTTATTTGTATAGTTTGATATTGCACTATTGTAAATTCGAATCGCTCGCCGTCTGGCTTGTTACTGATTCTCATCTGAGTGGGGGAAACGTGTTGCCAACTTGAGACAACGTTGATTATGTTGACCCACTGCTAGTAAACAAAACATGCATAATATTCTTTACAAGTAAATAATGGACAGTTGTTATCGGTACACACTCTTTTATTAGGCTTTTGACTGGTTATTTTTTGTTAACGCTTCATAAAATTAATAATTTATACAATGATTTTAGCCTCGGCAATATTCGCTCAATCAGCGGATCGCTGGGTTGGCAGTACAATGTTTATATTAGCTGCAAGACAGTGTGGTTATTATTTTACAAAATAAATCTGCCTATAGGGTTCTTTTAAGTACGAAACAGAGGTTTTTCTAACAAGATAACAAAATTAGAACATATCATTTAAAGTACGTGATCATTAAAATTAAACAAGGTTTACTATAAATTAAATATTGTGGAGTTGAATTGTGACAGTGTCGTTGGTGTATACATAGGTTATCATTTGGTCATTCAGTGTTTACAAAGTTACTTTTTTATTTTATCAATCCTTGAAAATACCTTCAGTGATAGTGAGAGTTTTATCATTTAGTTATAATTTTGTGAAAGAGAATTTGTCTTTTTTATAAATCAATAAATTCAGCAATACTCAACGTTAGTAGATAAAAGATGTATTGTCAGTCGTCCAAGTGGTGTAATGGGTTGATGTCGGTTCTTCCTTCTTCAGTCTTGGGCTTCGGGAACGGTTGGTGTCTTCTTCTGGTCGGATTCCATATATTTTTTGGTCATCTAGATTAATTCCGCGCTGGTCCTTGGCATAGTTTGGTTGGAATGTCCTCTCGTCAGTTATTCTGGTCCTTCTTCATCGACTTATGAGCACTTATACTGTTTTAGAGTTAAAAATTTGTGCCCTTCACGGCGTGGCTTCTCTCTAGTTTAGCTTCACTACAGTTATTATTGTTCCTAACTGAAAATTAGTCAATACACGGTTGTTGTCATGGTAACTTACAATTTTTGATTGGCTGAAATTGGCTTGAGATCATTGTTAAGATATTTGAATATTTATTTAAAATGGTCACAGATCTTCTAAATGTAACTAATCTTCAGTCCTCCCTTTTTAGTAGTAAATATAAACTGTTCATATTTTGGCTCAAGGATTAATTTGACATCCAATACTACAGTATTTACTTAGGTATCAACATTTTGACAGTTTTGTGGATTTTATTTAATTATACTGTTTTCTTAATTTACATTATTATCATAATATTCCTGCCTTAACATGATAGTCTAATTGTATTTCATAGTTTATGTGGCTTAGTCTTACTAATGTCAGTGTTTAATTCTAAAATTTCAAGTCTTTTGTAGTTTGACTGTTGGGAATCTGCCTAGGCTTAGATAGCAATTGACTATTTTTTCTTTAATTACTGAGATTACATTTTATACTCCCCGTGTATGTGTCCTGATTGTTTTAATACATGATTCTGTTTATTTGCTCAATGTTTATGTCTGTTCTAGTAATTGTGTGTGATTTTATTGGTTTCATATGTTAATTTGTATACTGTCATAACTGCCTTTTAGTGTCATTGTCTCTGACTGTATTTATTTTGTTTCTTGTTTATTGCATCATATAACATAGCATCTTATGGTTTTAACAATTCCCATAGATATAATTTTTATTCATTAAAACATAATTCTCTTGAAACATAAATCTTACTAATTAAAACATAATTATTTATCTTTTATTATCCACTCATACTCTTCAGTGGGTAATAATTATTTTATAGTATCATTAAAAGAAAACAAACATATAAACCTTAATTAATTATTTTCATTATTATAGAAAATCCTTATTACTAAGCTTATCTGACACTGTTTTATTAACTAATGGTACCTAATACCAATTCACTATGCCTTATTAACTCTTATCATGATTATTCATTGTTTTTATCCCTTAATATTACTGACATTTTCTATATGTTGAATTGACACACTGATAGTCTATCTTTCTTACTTTCCTAATAATCTTAATAGACACTTGTTACATTAATTGACACACATTTAAAACCATGATAATCAGTTATCACTAAAGCTAACTTAATTTTAATACTATTAGTTTATTTAGTTACATTTTGGGTGTCCACTCACATTGGCCTCTCAACTATCACAGTCCTTCCTGCGTTTGACCATTATCAGATCTCACTCATTTATAACTTATAACCTAGTTAATGCACTTATAAACTTTGATTACGGTTTTATCCGTGTTTATCACTTTTTAATGGGGTTTATTCTCACTTCGGGGTATTAACACTAACACTTTGCACTCAATCTTGTTTTAGGGTTACTGGTGGGTAAAGATTAGTGTATTGCTTATTCAAAACTCTCTTTCTTACATTTATTTTAAAATGTTCATCCTCCTTACAATTTATAATCTCTCACTCTGTGTGGTTTGACTATACATGATATGTTTGTGTCGTGCTAACGTAATTTGTCCTAGTTTACTCTATTTGTTTGGGTTAGTGTACCCTTCTATATCTCAAGTCCTTAACAATTAATATTTTTAACTTGTCTGTCTTTACATTTATTATTATCATATACAATTTTCATCAGTTAGTCCTTTTCATTGGTTTAACATTAGTTTTGTATTCTTTCTGGGCTCACTGTATTTTGCCATCGTTTACGTGTCACTTCCTTGGTGTTGTGGCTGATTATACTTTCACACTTCCATGCTAATTCTTTGTTCATTATTATTCTTATTATTACTACACTCTTGTGGTAGTGTGGTGGCTAGTTCTAGTTCACTTACAGTTGTCATTATTTATATTATTCTTGGTTTATGGGGCTGGTTCTACTCTCTCACTTACCATCTATTGGGCTACTCAGGTTAAATCGCCATGTATTACTGTATTTAACATTTGGTTTGTTTGTTTGTTACTTCTTTATTATTAGAGGTTACTGTTCTGACTACCTGGATATGTCTGATCGTGCTATTATTTTGAGTTACCCATTCCTTTAATCTCTGATTCATCCCTTTTTTATTTTAGTGTTAATGATTAAACAATTTATCTTGTCATGTTTTCTTCATTTTTGTTAGGTGAAGGTATGTACCATTACATATTGCCCTGCCACTAAAATTGATTATTTCAACAAATATCGTTCAGTTTTTTGATTGGAATTATCAATCATTATTTCATTTTATTTTCTTAATCACTGGTTATTTTTGAGCAATAGACTCTTATTATTTTTGAGTGTCAGTATTCTTCTTGGTCTTTGTATCGTATTTTAGTTTAATGTTCTTATCCCTTTGATATCTAATTCCCTAACATTTTTTCCCTAACATTATATTGAATCGGATCGGAGGGGTACTTTTGACTCCATTGCTCCGCCGTAAAATACACATCTGATTGCTGGACTTATCTACAGTCAATCATTATAAAATTATACAAGTAGTCTTAGGGCGACTATAAAATAAATATCATTTGTAGGATTCTCCACATTATTATTATTTAGTTTATACAATACATTATTTCAAATTATATTCTTTTTCTTGTATTCACACTCTCTAGCTCTTAGTGATTCGATATTATTAGTGGGTATGGTATACATGATCTTTTTATTATTTGTTTTGTTTATTTTTCTTACTGTTTAACACTAGTTATTTATTAATTGGTTTCGGGATTTTTTGTTTTGTTTTCAATAATATTTTTTCATAGAGGTTTGGTTAAATGTCCCCTTTATTCTTTGTGTCTTTGGGTCTACGATCTCATATGTATTATTTCGGTTGTCTTTGCTTACTATGTAGGGTCCTGTGTACAGTAACAATAGCTTCTTGGCTATCCCTTCCATGGTGCTTGGTAATCCTCTGTTTTTAAGTAATATTTGCTCTCCAATCTGATATTGTATGGGTTTCAATTATGTCTTCTGCTATTAATCGATTGATTTCTGTTCTCACCGCCTCCTTTAATGAAAATGCGATCGGGTAAGATTTTTTTTATCAAGTTGACAGGCTCTCTAAATTGAATCTCGCACTGATAATCTCTGACCTTTCCAGGTGTATCTGAAAATACGTGCTTGTAGCGGTTATACACTTCTATCATTTGTTCAGCTTGTTGAACTGTTAATTGTGCGCTCGTTTTCTCTCTCTGGAAAGTTCGGATTTCTTCGATTTTTTCTTGCCATAGTTCTTCATTGTCGGTCTCGTCATAAATTCCATTATTCAGTATATGCTCTCCGGTATTTCTGTATTTTTGGATATGGTACATGGTTTTATTTGGCTGTATTTCATCACTATTGGTCAGTTCGGTTATCCACTGTATGTCACCTTTCTTCAAAATAAGTTTGTATTTGCTCAGGTCAATTATTGCTGAGTACTGGCGCAGCATGTCGCAACCAATTAGCATCCTGAACGGCAATCCACTGGCTACTAAAAACGTCATTGTTACGGTTTGTCCGTTGCTTGTCAGTTCGAGTTGCACTTGTTTTCTGACGGTTCTATTTTGCCGTCCTGTCGCTCCTACAAGGACAATGTTGCTGATGGGTAGCGTAAGTATAATTGTCTTACTCGCTTCTTGGATTTTTTGAAGCTCGATACTGTCGATTAACGAAATATTGGATCCAGTGTCTATCATAATTTGTGCTGGTACTCCGTTGACTTGCGTTGAAATATAAGCAATTTCGTTATGTTTATTATCAGATTGGTTATTACCTTCTTCGAGCAATTCCTCTACAATATTTTTCAGATAATTATTTCGCACTATTGTAATTGTGCATTCGCCGTTAGTTTGTATAACGTTGCGCTTAAACCCAATAGAATGGTTCAGTGAGGGTATAAGTATCTTTTTCACTGCCGCTCCTAGTTTAACGTCATCTCGGACTGATTGTTACGATCATCTTGTTGATTTGTTGGCGGACTTCCGCTCGTTGACGGCCGGGGTTCAGGCTGGTTGTGATCCTCTTCGTACCGGTCACGCCTATACACTTCTTGGCTTCGACTTCGGCCCGTGTTGGTTCTGGTGTCACGTCCGTAATTATGATCACTGTACCGGTGTCCATATGCATTCCGGTCGGCACTTCGTCGTCCCTGATAGTACGACCTATTTCTTCCGTCACTTTCGGCCCTCACGTAATGCACTTGACGATAGTTACGATCGTTATTATTGCGATTTCTATTGTCACTCGAGTCGTTATTGTAATTTGGCCGGTTGTAATTGGCGTTATTCGGCCTATATGGTTGATGCGTATTATTTGGCCGGTTGTATTGATTGTTTGTGTTGTTTGGCCTATTATTATTGTTATAACAGTTATTTTGTTGGCTAGCCGGATTATTGTTATGTCTATTCTGCGGCTCGTTAGGTGTGTTATTCACCTGGTTACGGTTATTATAATTGTACCGGTAATTGTTGTTATTATTCTGGTAACCGTTGTTAACATTTTTGTTTTCACCCCTGTAGTCCCGCTGTCGGCTCCTACGATAATAACGTTCTCTCTCGTAATCTTCCAGCAGGGCTGCCATGGATTGTATAGTTTTGATTTTGCTACCTAGCCGCGCTCTAGAGACACCTTCCTCGTAATGAAAAGCAAGTTTCGTCACCAAACTTTCTTCTGGGATCTTCGGTTCCAGGTTCCTTGCTAGGCAGACTTTACCGAAGAAATATGCAGTAAAAGTTGTCCCTCTGGTGGCGTCGTATCTGCCGAAACATATACTGTCCCGCACGATGTTCTGTGTTGCCTCCGACCAGTATTTCCTTTTGAATACATCTTTGAATTGTTCATAATTCGTGAGGTCGTGTCTTGTGGCCGTCCACCAATTATCGTTGATATCTCGAAAATACTCGTCTAAGTAGCCTCGGATAATGGTCCACCTGTTCTCCCGAGTTTTGGCCAGCTGCTCGTCTACTCTTTCTAAAAACTCCATTGGGTTTCGCCGGTATTGTTTAAAGTTGATCACTTCCCGGTTGTCCATGTGTTGGTACTGCGTCATTATTGACGGTCTGTTATTAATTATTTCTAACTCCTCCCTGATTTTAGCAATCTCCCGTTGCTGGATTTCCTCAATTTTATTTTTGTTTTGCTGGCCTTGTCCACGAACCTCGCTTACGGCCGTGTCGATCTCCCGGCACTTCTCTCCAAAATCTGTCCGTACCTGTTTTATATTTTGGTCGGTTGCCGTTTTTATCGACTCTATTCGGATCTGGCTGTCTTCTTCCAGGTTGGTCATCCGTTCTCTGAAGTCTTCCTTCGTTTGTTGTATTTCACGGTTCGTATCTTCCCATTTCCCGTGTATCTCGGACATCTCCTTCTCGATCTTCTTATTAATCCGCTCATTATTATTTTCAATAGTTTTGCTCAATTCTTCCTTCAACTCCTCCAAGTTTTTCTGGTTGTCCAGTTTCAACTCTTCCTTTAAGTTCTCCATGTTCACTGCCATTTCCTTATTATTTTCGACCATTTGCTGGCTACTCTTGTCTATTTTTTCCTCCATGGTCTTACTGTTCTTGTCTATTTTTTCTTCCATGGTCTTACTGTTCTTGTCCAATTTTTCATTGAATTCCTTCAATTCTTCCTTGAAATCTTCCCTTAATGATGCTATATTTTCTTTCGTTTTTTCCATGTTCTTCCGGTTATCTTCCATCAGTATTCTCATCATTTCCAGTAAACTCCCGTCCTCTGGTTGTGCGAGTTTCTCCGGTTGATTTTCTGGCTGCACGGGTTTGACTGGTTCCGTGGGAGGTAACATTTGTTCGGCGTCTTCTACCGAAGTCACTTCTTTCTCTTCCGCTCGAACTTCCTTTTCGGCCTCCTTCGTCCGCCTTAATGATGATATGCCCTCTTCATCTTGTTTACCTTCTGTCGTACCTGCCGCTAGATATTCTGTTGTAATTCTAGCCTCACTAGTTGGTGCGCCACTCTGTAACCAGTGAATCGGGGCGTCCCACCTTCACTTTGTGTATGTGTCTTATCTAGTTTATTTTTGGAATTGGAAGTTTTCGTAATGTGTTTTGCGAAAGTAAATGGTGTCGTTCGGAAGCGTCTGGTAGCCTGTGTGCTTTACCTGTCCCTTCTCACTCTTTCGTAATTCCGGATAGGCGCCAAATTGTTTTTCGTGAAAACAATTAAAAGTTTTTATTTGTATAGTTTGATATTGCACTATTGTAAATTCGAATCGCTCGCCGTCTGGCTTGTTACTGATTCTCATCTGAGTGGGGGAAACGTGTTGCCAACTTGAGACAACGTTGATTATGTTGACCCACTGCTAGTAAACAAAACATGCATAATATTCTTTACAAGTAAATAATGGACAGTTGTTATCGGTACACACTCTTTTATTAGGCTTTTGACTGGTTATTTTTTGTTAACGCTTCATAAAATTAATAAAATATACAATGATTTTAGCCTCGGCAATATTCGCTCAATCAGCGGATCGCTGGGTTGGCAGTACAATGTTTATATTAGCTGCAAGACAGTGTGGTTATTATTTTACAAAATAAATCTGCCTATAGGGTTCTTTTAAGTACGAAACAGAGGTTTTCCTAACAAGATAACAAAATTAGAACATATCATTTAAAATACGTGATCATTAAAATTAAACAAGGTTTACTATAAATTAAATATTGTGGAGTTGAATTGTGACAGTGTCGTTGGTGTATACATAGGTTATCATTTGGTCATTCAGTGTTTACAAAGTTACTTTTTTATTTTATCAATCCTTGAAAATACCTTCAGTGATAGTGAGAGTTTTATCATTTAGTTATAATTTTGTGAAAGAGAATTTGTCTTTTTTATAAATCAATAAATTCAGCAATACTCAACGTTAGTAGATAAAAGATGTATTTTCAGTCGTCCAAGTGGTGTAATGGGTTGATGTCGGTTCTTCCTTCTTCAGTCTTGGGCTTCGGGAACGGTTGGTGTCTTCTTCTGGTCGGATTCCATATATTTTTTGGTCATCTAGATTAATTCCGCGCTGGTCCTTGGCATAGTTTGGTTGGAATGTCCTCTCGTCAGTTATTCTGGTCCTTCTTCATCGACTTATGAGCACTTATACTGTTTTAGAGTTAAAAATTTGTGCCCTTCACGGCGTGGCTTCTCTCTAGTTTAGCGTCACTACAGTTATTATTGTTCATAACTGAAAATTAGTCAATACACGGTTGTTGTCATGGTAACTCACAATTTTTGATTGGCTGAAATTGGCTTGAGATCATTGTTAAGATATTTGAATATTTATTTAAAATGGTCACAGATCTTCTAAATGTAACTAATCTTCAGTCCTCCCTTTGTAGTAGTAAATATAAACTGTTCATATTTTGGCTCAAGGATTAATTTGACATCCAATACTACAGTATTTACTTAGGTATCAACATTTTGACAGTTTTGTGGATTTTATTTAATTATACTGTTTTCTTAATTTACATTATTATCATAATATTCCTGCCTTAACATGATAGTCTAATTGTATTTCATAGTTTATGTGGCTTAGTCTTACTAATGTCAGTGTTTAATTCTAAAATTTCAAGTCTTTTGTAGTTTGACTGTTGGGAATCTGCCTAGGCTTAGATAGCAATTGACTATTTTTTCTTTAATTACTGAGATTACATTTTATACTCCCCGTGTATGGGTCCTGATTGTTTTAATACATGATTCTGTTTATTTGCTCAATGTTTATGTCTGTTCTAGTAATTGTGTGTGATTTTATTGGTTTCATATGTTAATTTGTATACTGTCATAACTGCCTTTTAGTGTCATTGTATCTGACTGTATTTATTTTGTTTCTTGTTTATTGCATCATATAACATAGCATCTTATGGTTTTAACAATTCCCATAGATATAATTTTTATTCATTAAAACATAATTCTCTTGAAACATAAATCTTACTAATTAAAACATAATTATTTATCTTTTATTATCCACTCATACTCTTCAGTGGGTAATAATTATTTTATAGTATCATTAAAAGAAAACAAACATATAAACCTTAATTAATTATTTTGATTATTATAGAAAATCCTTATTACTAAGCTTATCTGACACTGTTTTCTTAACTAATGGTACCTAATACCAATTCACTATGCCTTATTAACTCTTATCATGATTATTCATTGTTTTTATCCCTTAATATTACTGACATTTTCTATATGTTGAATTGACACACTGATAGTCTATCTTTCTTACTTTCCTAATAATCTTAATAGACACTTGTTACATTAATTGACACACATTTAAAACCATGATAATCAGTTATCACTAAAGCTAACTTAATTTTAATACTATTAGTTTATTTAGTTACATTTTGGGTGTCCACTCACATTGGCCTCTCAACTATCACAGTCCTTCCTGCGTTTGACCATTATCAGATCTCACTCATTTATAACTTATAACCTAGTTTATGCACTTATAAACTTTGATTACGGTTTTATCCGTGTTTATCACTTTTTAATGGGGTTTATTCTCACTTCGGGGTATTAACACTAACACTTTGCACTCAATCTTGTTTTAGGGTTACTGGTGGGTAAAGATTAGTGTATTGCTTATTCAAAACTCTCTTTCTTACATTTATTTTAAAATGTTCATCCTCCTTACAATTTATAATCTCTCACTCTGTGTGGTTTGACTATACATGATATGTTTGTGTCGTGCTAACGTGATTTGTCCTAGTTTACTCTATTTGTTTGGGTTAGTGTACCCTTCTATATCTCAAGTCCTTAACAATTAATATTTTTAACTTGTCTGTCTTTACATTTATTATTATCATATACAATTTTCATCAGTTAGTCCTTTTCATTGGTTTAACATTAGTTTTGTATTCTTTCTGGGCTCTCTTTATTTTGCCATCGTTTACGTGTCACTTCCTTGGTGTTGTGGCTGATTATACTTTCACACTTCCATGCTAATTCTTTGTTCATTATTATTCTTATTATTACTACACTCTTGTGGTAGTGTGGTGGCTAGTTCTAGTTCACTTACAGTTGTCATTATTTATATTATTCTTGGTTTATGGGGCTGGTTCTACTCTCTCACTTACCATCTATTGGGCTACTCAGGTTAAATCGCCATGTATTACTGTATTTAACATTTGGTTTGTTTGTTTGTTACTTCTTTATTATTAGAGGTTACTGTTCTGACTACCTGGATATGTCTGATCGTGCTATTATTTTGAGTTACCCATTCCTTTAATCTCTGATTCATCCCTTTTTTATTTTAGTGTTAATGATTAAACAATTTATCTTGTCATGTTTTCTTCATTTTTGTTAGGTGAAGGTATGTACCATTACATATTGCCCTGCCACTAAAATTGATTATTTCAACAAATATCGTTCAGTTTTTTGATTGGAATTATCAATCAATATTTCATTTTATTTTCTTAATCACTGGTTATTTTTGAGCAATAGACTCTTATTATTTTTGAGTGTTATTATTCTTCTTGGTCTTTGTATCGAATTTATTTTAATGTTCTTATCCCTTTGATATCTAATTCCCTAACATTTTTTCCCTAACATTATATTGAATCGGATCGGAGGGGTACTTTTGACTCCATTGCTCCGCCGTAAAATACACATCTGATTGCTGGACTTATCTACAGTCAATCATTATAAAATTATACAAGTAGTCTTAGTGCGACTATAAAATAAATATCATTTGTAGGATTCTCCACATTATTATTATTTAGTTTATACAATACATTATTTCAAATTATATTCTTTTTCTTGTATTCACACTCTCTAGCTCTTAGTGATTCGATATTATTAGTGGGTATGGTATACATGATCTTTTTATTATTTGTTTTGTTTATTTTTCTTACTGTTTAACACTAGTTATTTATTAATTGGTTTCGGGATTTTTTGTTTTGTTTTCAATAATATTTTTTCATAGAGGTTTGGTTAAATGTCCCCTTTATTCTTTGTGTCTTTGGGTCTACGATCTCATATGTATTATTTCGGTTGTCTTTGCTTACTATGTAGGGTCCTGTGTACAGTAACAATAGCTTCTTGGCTATCCCTTCCATGGTGCTTGGTAATCCTCTGTTTTTAAGTAATATTTGCTCTCCAATCTGATATTGTATGGGTTTCAATTATGTCTTCTGCTATTAATCGATTGATTTCTGTTCTCACCGCCTCCTTTAATGAAAATGCGATCGGGTAAGATTTTTTTTATCAAGTTGACAGGCTCTCTAAATTGAATCTCGCACTGATAATCTCTGACCTTTCCAGGTGTATCTGAAAATACGTGCTTGTAGCGGTTATACACTTCTATCATTTGTTCAGCTTGTTGAACTGTTAATTGTGCGCTCGTTTTCTCTCTCTGGAAAGTTCGGATTTCTTCGATTTTTTCTTGCCATAGTTCTTCATTGTCGGTCTCGTCATAAATTCCATTATTCAGTATATGCTCTCCGGTATTTCTGTATTTTTGGATATGGTACATGGTTTTATTTGGCTGTATTTCATCACTATTGGTCAGTTCGGTTATCCACTGTATGTCACCTTTCTTCAAAATAAGTTTGTATTTGCTCAGGTCAATTATTGCTGAGTACTGGCGCAGCATGTCGCAACCAATTAGCATCCTGAACGGCAATCCACTGGCTACTAAAAACGTCATTGTTACGGTTTGTCCGTTGCTTGTCAGTTCGAGTTGCACTTGTTTTCTGACGGTTCTATTTTGCCGTCCTGTCGCTCCTACAAGGACAATGTTGCTGATGGGTAGCGTAAGTATAATTGTCTTACTCGCTTCTTGGATTTTTTGAAGCTCGATACTGTCGATTAACGAAATATTGGATCCAGTGTCTATCATAATTTGTGCTGGTACTCCGTTGACTTGCGTTGAAATATAAGCAATTTCGTTATGTTTATTATCAGATTGGTTATTACCTTCTTCGAGCAATTCCTCTACAATATTTTTCAGATAATTATTTCGCACTATTGTAATTGTGCGTTCGCCGTTAGTTTGTATAACGTTGCGCTTTAACCCAATAGAATGGTTCAGTGAGGGTATAAGTATCTTTTTCACTGCCGCTCCTAGTTTAACGTCATCTCGGACTGATTGTTACGATCATCTTGTTGATTTGTTGGCGGACTTCCGCTCGTTGACGGCCGGGGTTCAGGCTGGTTGTGATCCTCTTCGTACCGGTCACGCCTATACACTTCTTGGCTTCGACTTCGGCCCGTGTTGGTTCTGGTGTCACGTCCGTAATTATGATCACTGTACCGGTGTCCATATGCATTCCGGTCGGCACTTCGTCGTCCCTGATAGTACGGCCTATTTCTTCCGTCACTTTCGGCCCTCACGTAGTGCACTTGACGATAGTTACGATCGTTATTATTGCGATTTCTATTGTCACTCGAGTCGTTATTGTAATTTGGCCGGTTGTAATTGGCGTTATTCGGCCTATATGGTTGATGCGTATTATTTGGCCGGTTGTATTGATTGTTTGTGTTGTTTGGCCTATTATTATTGTTATAACAGTTATTTTGTTGGCTAGCCGGATTATTGTTATGTCTATTCTGCGGCTCGTTAGGTGTGTTATTCACCTGGTTACGGTTATTATAATTGTACCGGTAATTGTTGTTATTATTCTGGTAACCGTTGTTGTAGTAGGGGGAAAATGACAGTTCAAACGCAACACAATGTCAACTACTAGAGTCCCGCACCAATCACTTTCACTTTCTACTGGACCACAGCATCCACGACTTTTTCGCGTATATGCCGCCTTTCGTGAGCCTAGATCACTTTCACTTTCTATCAGCCTGCGAATTTCCGCGAATAAATTTTTTTATTTTTTTTTAATTTGATATTTTTATTTTTTTAATTAAATTGATTTGTGTATCCGCGAATATATGCCGCCTTTCGCGAGCCTAGATCACTTTCACTTTCAATCAGCTGGATCCGCAGCATTCCCAAATGGACCACCTGCATCCGCAAATATATTTTTTTTATTTTTTAAATAACGCTGATTTGCATATCAGAGGTGGGTGGTGGGTGGGTGGTTCCGACTTGATGAATTATAGTGTATATATTAAATATATGATCAGGGTTACCAACCTTGCATGAGTTCAAATTTGTTGTATGTTATAATGTATATTAAATCTATATGATCAGGTTTACCAACCTATGCAGGGTTCAAACTTGATATGTGTATTATAGTGTATATTAAAATATATGATTAGGTTTACCAATCCTGTATTATTGTGTGTATAGAACAGATCTGCCAACATTTTTCTTCGGTGGGAAATTCAAACTATATGAGCAACGCATTCGCCAGAATCTGAGACTCGAGAGAGTATGTTTGTCGTGCATGCTTTATTTTTTATTCGCTCGCGTCATCCGTATTTAAAGTTCGCTACTTCCAGTACACATGGCCTCCGTAACAGATTTGGTCTCCAACAGGTGTGATTCGAACGGTAAGAGTTAAATATAGTTTACAGACGATTGTAATTTTAAAAATTCATTTTTGCATTAAATATATATATCGTAAACAATGAAATAATAATATTTCGTCATTGTAAGATTTTAATAAAACAATTATCAGTTTAAAATCTCTCTCTCTCTCTCTCTCTCTCACACTTGTTGTGTATGTTTATCTCTCTCTCTGTGGTCAGTACCGCGCGCATGTATATGAAATTAGAAAGTTTATATTTATTCGACAAATATTAACGCCCTCTCTCTCTCTCTCTCTCTCTCGCTCGCAGACGTCGGAAGCAATTCGAGGTCATTGACATGACTTTACACTGACACATTGCAGTCTCTCACTCTCTCTCTCTCGCTCTCTCTCTCTCTGGGTTAAGCTGGTGTTGTACGTTACTAAAATCATAGCAAATATTTTCATTCTAAGCATGTATTACTGTTTAGTAATAATTACAGCCCCAACAAAGGATATATAAGTTTGTGTACATGGATTGTATATTGCAAGTACGGAATTATTATTTAAATCCGATATCTGTTTTTATTAAAATCATACAATGTCAAAAGAGGATAGTTGTCTGTTACGAACCAGTACTAACTCTCCTATATGGCCGTCGCTCGCATCATCCGTATTTAAAGTTCGCTACTTCCAGTACACATGGCCTCTGTAACAGATTTGGTCTCCAACAGGTGTGATTCGAACGGGAAAGTTTGCAAGGATGAGACGTAGGGTAATCCGATGTGTCAAAAACGTGTAGGTCCTTCTTCATATCAGCATACGCGCTGACAGTAATTATGTGAACTTCAAAGAGTTCAAATATTTCAAAATAAAAAATATATAAAACAAAAATACAGAATATATGAAATGTATATTTACAAATAAAAAAAAAATATTACATATTATCAAACAATGGCACATAATATTCATCCACCCAATCCTCTATAAATCGACCATAATTAACTCCCCCAGCATGATTGTTAATAAACCTCGTGTAAATATTTGCTAAGTCTTTATTTTTTTTAATTTCTGTTTCAGTATGAGACTGGCAATCGGTGCGCTGTTGTTGTAATAGCTCCCTGTTTCGTGCCACCTCAGTCGCTCGCCTTTCTAACCAATC